>JAJSRV010000071.1:235923-531891 GCA_021527715.1 Neoseiulus cucumeris | reverse complement strand
TTTTATGTAGTTTCTCGGGATATGTTCTCTATTTCCGTCGTGGAGAATCCACATTGAGTCCTTCCTTGATGTTGCAAGCGAACTTTTGGATCGGAGCAAGGTTATGTAAGTCGGTGAAATCTCACAATTAGCTGTTTCTCTCACCCTAAATGTGCAGTTCACTGTCGACACGGATACCGGTACTTAGCGAAAAGCTCCAGGGTCCCCTCTTCGCTGGAAAAAGGGGCGGATGAACGTAGAAGCCTTGTCGGAATCACGCTCCCTTTACGACTTGTGAGCTGCTCACATCGTTGAGGCCCACGTGCGTCTTACGCTGAGAACCTGTGTTGGACTTGTTCCTGCGGTCGCACGTCTGTCCATAATGGATTTCGTCTGAACAGCAAACGTTTTGAGAAGAAGCTCGAGCTCTCGTTCTCCCAAGTGAGTCGACAGAAAGCGTTTTGGAAAACCGCGGGAAGAACCTCGAGATTTCATTTCGAACGCGAGGGAATCCGGGAGCCCGGAAAACCTTCGAAAAGTAACTCCCGTTGAATTGATGGATTGCCCTTTTGTCCAGAGATAAATTCCACCAGGAACCGAATCCGTTGATTTAAATGTCAGCTTCGTCTGTTTTTCTTTTTCTCTGTAAACTTTGGGCGGCACCCTCAACAGAACTCACAACACTAAATCACTTGCGCGTCACCGTCGCTCGCTGATTGGCAGCCAGTTCGACAAAGCGTTTTGACCACCTTCGTCTCTTTCAAATAGCACGTAATCGGAGAGCAAGAAGAATGAAGAGTTTTTCAAAAACTGATTCATGTTCGACCGCTGACCGAATCGACGAACGACAGTCGGCATTGGCCCTCGTCCGATTGCCAGAAATCGAGAAGAAGATCGATCGATTGGGAAGGAAGGACGAGAGTTGATTTCAATTTCATTGACTCACACGAGCCGTATTCTGAGCGTGGGTGTAAGTGTGCAATCGATACCGGGACTTGAGAAGAAACTTCGATCCCCTGTCGTCCGGATGCGAATGTGAATCGATCGATTGATATTTCTGTCTCCTTTGTCTGTTTTTGCATCTCCAGAAGCTCTGATGGTGGATTCTTGAGCAACAGTTAGCGAAAAATAGTTTACTCCTCCGTGAAGTTGGAAACGCTCATCTCGGGCGCTGTCGCTTCAGAAAATATATTTTCTCTCCTTCGCGCAAACGTCCCCCAAGAAATAGTTCGGAAGCTCCATAAGTATTCTTTCGCGACTTGCGAGTCGCATTCTATTTAAACAACTGGTTCAATAGAGTTCTATTCCAGGCGGAAAAAAAGGGACGAACCCGTTGTGAACTTGAACCTTCAGAATGCCCCGGTTGTGCCACGGCAGTGAAAACGCCGACGTTCGCTGGTCGGAATGACAACGCTCCTTCTTTGAATGCGCGCGCGCGCTGTTTGAGAGCTTCATATTCTGTGCGAACCGCGGGTATTCGTTCGTTGTTTCTTGCGCGAAGCGAAGTCAATTACGATTGGCGGGAAGGAAGTCGTAACGAATTCAACGAATCGATTAATGAAGCAGAATAACCACGATCGATTTTACGCACAAAGGTTGTTGAAAACTTATTGAACAACTAGCGTTCCGGTCGCGCTTCGCTGCGACGCGTTACGTTGTGCTCGAGTCAGTTTCAAACTTCCGTAATTTTACCGAAACAACTCTATTCGTCGTTAGAGTTGTTTGTTATCGTCCAATCCCAGCACCCATGAAGCATGTTTCGCGTGACGATGTCGAACAATTCTTTATCGAGATTCTCTTCTGGTATTTCTGCAGAAATCATGTCCTCGATTCTGTCGTGTCTTAATTTCTCATCCACCCAAATCAAAATATGTCTGTGCGGCAGCCCTCTCTTCTGCGACTCTGCTGACTATATCCAACAGCGCACTTTCCCGTGACTGTGATGCATGGCTGTGAGATGTAACATGTTTGATAACTGTTTGCTGGAACACGCGGGTAGAAATGTGAGGGCGGTCCGACGGCGACTGACCGCGGAACAACTGTCCCTTGATATCCCATGCTGAACTGCAAATGAAGGTGGTGAACAGGTCGGGGCGACCATACGCGCGTAGATACGTCGAAGCATCTTTGGCGTACTCGTGCATATGACAGGGACCCGCCATGAAAGTTCTCTGGAGAGTTACCCCAGTCTTGAGCATTGGCGCTCGTATCAGATGCGACAGCATCGTGTAACATAAATTAATTCTCATTACGAAGCTTCGTTTGATTCAGGCGAATGAATCAAGTTTCTCGATTTCAATTTTGACATACATGGCGACCGCTTTTAGAATTACTCTCCTGCGTCTCAGGAGATGCTTATCGGCTATGCCGTTCAGTTGTTCGTTGAGTTGATCTTCTTTCTCTTCTCTTCATTGATTTCGGGATCTTGCATTCTCAAGTTGACATCATAACCATTCTCACCCAGGTATCTGAGATTCGATGTGGCGTGCCTTGCCTACGGTGTGTAACTATATCGCGACTATGAAAGGTCGTTCCCATCTATTATAACTATTAACTATTAACAGCTATTATAACTAGACATCCAAACCTTACTGAAGGTACTAAGGTACCTTAGATACCTTAGTCCTTAGTGCCTCAGTGATTTAGTAAGGTTTCCCATAGCATTGCAGAATAACCTCAGTACCTTACTAATATACTAAGGACTAAGGTAACTTCGGTTAATAAGATAACTAAGGTTATTCCGAGAGAGCTCCTAGATCAGTGGTTCCCAAGTTCTGCGGGGACCCGCGGGCCCCCACGGCGTCCCACGAAACACTTCTAAGGGAGCCCGTGTTCCGTGAACCCCGACCGTGAAGATAAGGCTGGTGTGTTTCGTGGAGCGCCGTGGGGGCCCGCGGGTCCCCGTAGATTTTGGGAACCACTGATCTAGGAGCTCTCTCGGAATAACCTTAGTTATCTTATTAACCGAAGTTACCTTAGTCCTTAGTATATTAGTAAGGTACTGAGGTTATTCTGCAATGCTATGGGAAACCTCAGTAAATCACTAAGGTACTAAGGACTAAGGTAGCTAAGGTACCTTAGTATCTTCAGTAAGGTTTGGATGTCCAATTATAACTTGACGTGCTTCCGTCGTAGCGCCCTTGGGATTCGAACGCTTGCGCCCAGGCACGGATCGGAAAGGTATATTGGCGCCGGCAGTGTGGGCGCTGCCCCCTGGAAGCTCCCGGCTCGGGCTGCGTGAACCATAGCTGTTTCTCGTCGCTGGCGAGCAAGGGAAAAACGTCCTCTTTCTGAGATCTCGACACTGCTTTGTGTCTTCGCGTGCCGGACGTCGACCTACTGGCCTGCGGACGTTTCCGGCCGCGCATGGTACGTAGGAAGTAGAGCACACGTTTGATTGCCAATCGCTAACGCGAGGAACGACGACGCTATCCTCCTGGCCGCCGACTTGGTTAATGCCACAGGGGCAACAGCAGCATCCAATGCCGCATGGAAAGGTGCTCTCAATCTCGTAGAAATCTTAACAAGCAACATCGATGAGAAGAATGTGTTTGAGGAAGAAAGTAATCACTCGATCTCTGGAGTTTAGGTTCTGGAGTTTATCAATCACCATCCATTAATCCATCAGTTACATGGATGTTCCGACATGCGAATTGATCAAAAAGTTCAATTCCATCTGAGGAAGGATTTGATTTCGTCCGTTATTTGTTTAAATTTCATGGATAAAATGATTTATGATGCTGATGAATTCTTTATGCCAAAAATTCCAAGTCTCAAATATAACCTTAACCTGAATTGCTCTCTGACTTCATGCGTTTTCTTTACTTTCCTTCAAAGTCGATGTCAAGATGTCAATCAGCGACCTGTATAATGCACCGTTGAATATGCTGAGCAGCGTTCAGAAGAATCTCCAGATCACTGTTCCCGATAACAGCCTGAATTTGCATCTCTTTGAAATTCGGAGAAAGCACGGTGAACACCGGAGCTTATCTTCCGAGCGGATGTCTCCATGTGACTCTCCAACAGCGCAAGAAGACGAACTAAAAGATACATCTTAAGGGGCTCTGTCTCACACTGAACGAGAAATTTTCGCAGAAGTTTTCCATGTTCCTAAGATTTTTCAGGATTTTCAGAGATTCGAATTTCCAGGAAACGGACGTGGAAAAAAATTGCTGGATTTGGGGAAAATATTTTATTTCTCCTTCCGGATTTGACATTCGCTAAGATTCCCGAGATCTTTCTCGATCCTCCATTGATTGTAAGACGGAAACGAGGAGAAATGGTAAAAATCAAAACGGTTCGATCAATAAGTCGAATATGCGATGATTGATGGTTTTCCAGGATCGAATTCTCCTCATTCATCCAAAGTCGGCGTCAGGTTCCGGTAAAACGTCTAGAGCTTTGATTGTTCTGTATCAGATAGATACAAAATTGACGTGTGATCACGTTTCCTTAGCTGAGAAATCGCTTGGGCGTTGTAAACAAATTTTTCAAAATTCAAAACCGTCGCTCCTTCATGAGGTGCCGTTCGATCGTTAATTGAAGTTTCAAATTTAGAGCACTGTCCACGTATTTCCCGGGTCGTATTCACCGGAATCCGGCTCGCAGTGTATTTTAAGCCGTCAGGGCTCTGGCTCCAAGGCGGGTCGGCGGACATTATGCCGCTGCCATGACTTTGGGTGACAACAATTAGCCGCTAATTTCATGGCCACCAAGGACATTTTCCGTCAATCAGAATTTGAGACATAAGCTGTTCTCGATGATTCTGATTTGCGGCTCTTGATGGACTTTCGCAGAAAGGGCTGGTCCTCCATAGCTATATTTGGTCTTTTCATCGTTTACACTGGTGAAACACTGTCACTGATCGAGATAAGGGTCTTTGTGGCGCCGCCCAGATTCGTTCTGACAAGATAATTTGTTAGCTCCGAAAACCAATGATGTCAGCTTTCAGCGCAATTTCTGATCGCTTCCATTCTCAAGGAACACGACGGCAGGGCTCGATTCCGTGAATGATTTTCGGGCCCAATTCGTGAGCGTGTATTTTTCGGTTTTGAAAACCCTCAGAATAGAATCTGAGCTCGGAGTTCGCTCCCGTAATCTGCTCCCTGAGTGGCCTCGTTGAGCTTTTACGCGGGATGTTGCAAGGGGAAAACCTTCGAATTCGCAACACTGATTTCATTTCAAATTAAGAGATTCAATCGCACGTCCGCGCCAAAAGGGCGTTGACGCCGAAGCCGAATCAACTCACAACAGAATCTACAAAATAAATCAACCGTGACCGGGGTTCTCCATCAAGCCCAGAATCGACATATTGATGAAATCCACTTTGTCTGAATGGAAAGGATTTCCATAGATCTTCGTCGATCCTATCTATCCCGTTAAGGATACTGGAATTTTTCAAGAAACAGAAAAGTACATACATCGTCTGTGAAATCACTCGGAATCAAGTCAATCGAAGATGGCATGTGCCGGTGATTTCCTTTTTTGTTGCGTTCCCTCTTGAAATGAGATATCATGAGCGGAAAGTTCACGAACATCGATGTTTCGATTGACTTCTTCACGGCCATTCATGAGCGCATGTGTTATTTCCAGAATCGAAACAACAGCTTCGAAAGCTTGAAAGCTATGTCTTTTACGCGCGCATGTTGTACTTTTGAATCCTTATTCCTCAGATGAAGATCAACGACGGGAATTCATCGTCAACATCGTATCAAGGGGAATAAAAGTAGAAACTCCCTCTTTCTCCCTGTCCAGAAGAACACTTCGAAGCTTCGAAACTAAGAGAATCGAGTCCGAGTTATTTGGATTGATTTTCGGGGATCGTCCGGTGGCAGCAGCAATAAATCACAGCGAGACCGATTCATCGGTGACTTACGAACAAAAACATTCCACGAAGCAACTTCATTTCGTGTCCGCTCAAGCCGCCCCGAACGAAGGTTTGGATGCATTTTTGTGTCCTCGAGCCCCACACCGTAGACTCTCTTGAAGCCGACCAGACGACCGTCGACAACGCAAGCAACCAAATGAGGTTGCGTCCTGGCATCCACTCTGAAATATGGATTTTCTCCGACGATGAAGAGGACGGAGGATGAGAAGCCGAGAAGCGAGCGGAGGGAAGCGGAAAACGAGAAATCTGGGTTCGCACAATAAATCACTGTCCTGGAGCTTGGACACCGCCATATTGGGTCTGCTTTCCGCGTTTTCTCGTAGGCGGAATCGCGTAGATTTACAACTCTGGGACGTGGTCTCTCCCTATGCAACTTGTATGATTTCCCGGAACTCCCTCTTCCACGAGTTCTGAAATCGCTGCTCGGAGCTTGTCCGATTCCTTCGGAAGTTCGCGGTTCGAATGTCGTCGTGGAGTACGTTCACGACTTCCTGGACGGAAGCGACCTGTGGCAATGGCAGAGCTGGAGTTTCCTCGAAGTTTTGAGGCTCAAATATCTTATGTCCTCTTAGGTCCCCCAATGGTCATTGGGGATCTCGGCGAACGTTCCCTCTCTTCGAACTGAAGTTGGATTCCCGTTCTGATTCCATAGAACGTTGAGTTTAGGAGGTAGAATGTGATTTCTTTCGATTTGTGACCAAAGACCTTTGCATTTGTGACGAAATGAATCTTTATAGCGATTCCCTATCATTCATTGTTCCGCTTTCATAGTTTGAAATCGTCAGGCCTCCAGAATGCAATGCTCTTGTACATCGAGACCGAGCCGAACTTCTCCCTGAATTCCCCCAACAGTTTTCGCTTTCAGATCGAAAAGGCTCCCGCTCGAGAGTTCGCGTTTCTCGCCACGGGAAGCTCTGTTGGCGTGCCTCTTTTTTTTCTGACACGGTAAATTTTCGTTGAGATATCGCTTACGTAAAACAATTCTGGAGGTATCGATTTGAGCGGCAATTCTCACCTCACGTCAAACGTTGTTGGTGTTTCCTTCTTTTTATTTTCTCGGAGCGGGGAGATGTTGATTTTTGATAAATAGTCGAGTCCCCCGCACCTTCTTATACACATTACACAGCCGCGTGGGTCTCTAGCTTTGTTTTCTGACAAATTGGTCTTAATGATTCGCTGTACGAAGCTCGGCGAATCGATACGGCGCGTGGTTTATCGTTCTGGGGCACCTTACGAATCCGATGAAATTTCTGAAAACATTGTTAGGTGTGTCGCCAAGGTCTCAAGGAGCGCCTCCGACATCAGACGGATGCTCGGTCAGGATTTCCGTGGGGCGCTGTCCTGTCTTCCACACCGGAGACACGTAATAAGCTGAGGACAACGCGGGGCATTATGAAATTCTGTGTGATGGGTGAGGCTGAACGGTCAAACGGTTCAACGGCAAAAAAAAATCAACCGTTGGACCGTTGTTAGTGCCCAACCTGTCATGACGACCACCGGAAGTGACTGAAGCGTTGCCACGAGCGCAACAGTGGAGGAACATTACAATCGACGCCTAAAGACTCTCTGACAATCCACTTGTCGTCAGAATCGAACTTCAAGGACGATTTTCAAACGACCCCTGCGACCGACGAACGGAGAGTCATTGCCTTTTTGTACCGTTAGAAATGGTTTTTTTTGGAAAGTGATTTCGTTGAGTAACTCAGAAAGATCACGCTTCTGGGGCCTGATTGCCAAACACGGTTCGAAGCGACAAATCACTTCGCACCACATTTTCGAAGTGAAAGAAACAGAGGACTCCGTCTATGGATGCGAATGGGGCTTTTGGATGCGCGATCGATGCGCGATCTTCGCCTACTTTGGTTCAATGATCACCCACAGGAGGCTTGAGATCGAACATCCGCCGCATGTGAAGTTCCTCGTCAAAAGCAGTGAGGGAAAAGTTGGACCCATGTGGTTCGAGGTCGGATGTTCGCGCTTCCCTTGCCAGAAGAATGTCACACGTTCTATTAGCACTTTCTGTGAAATTGTGAATAAGAAGTATAATTCGAAATCGTCGGAAGGGACCGGAGGAACGAAGAGGCGGGAAAAAGTTATCACGGCGGTTTCTTCATCAAGTTCTCGGTCAGCTCCGTCGGATGGAATGTATCGCTCCCCCGGTGATGTCATTTTGTTATTGCGACAAAATTATAGAGCATGCCAACCTCACGATTTGTCTTTTCAACGGTGGCATTCGAAATTAGCACCTGTACAGCTTCACCGGCGATTTTCTTCTGCGCCTGACAGAAAGACACCGACCGTTCTCTTCCGAGGAAAAAAGGAGTGACGCTTCTTTCTGAAGATGAAGACTCAACGGCTCGTGTTTTGAGATGATCGGCAAGCGGATCAACGTTCGGCGCGTCGTGTCGTCGGCGGCACCCAACCTTCCCGAGGAGGTTGGATTTTCCTGAGGGTCTGACAGTTTTTTCGATTTGTCGTTTTGTGTCTCCATCGAAAAAGTGACTGCGCCGACCACCTCATCGCGCCGGGGAGTGATTAATGCGTTTCGAAGTGAATCTCGTTCCTTCGGCCACAATTCTCTTCTTTTTGGTCCTCTTCAGTATTTCGTTCGAATTCATCTATCGTTCCTTCTTTGTCCAGGTCGTTGGTTTTCTGACACTCGTCTCATTTCAAAGTTATCAATAATAACACTTCTGAGGCTCATTACGGTGGGCCGGTCGGATTTATCGATGTTGTTGGCTTCTCTCCGAATCCATTGGAGCTGTCAGAATGTTTGGAATTGAAATACAAGATCGAATGCTCCTGTCATCCTCGTCTCCGCTGCTCGAGAGAAGTGCGAGAAACTGACTCGATGGATTCTAGTGAACCTTGACCCGCATCCTCGTCTGACTCATTCACGAAACAGCTCAATTTTAACGAAGTCGGGGTTTGCCATTCCAGACCTCTCACTATCCTCCGCATATTTCTGGCTGCGATCGCGAAGTTTGCCGGAATCTTCTAAGTGCCAGTGCAAGGATACATCAGCAGAGCGGGCACGCAGCTGTAACTCGGACGTGCACCTCGTCTTTCCGGACAAGAAAGAGATCGGCCGAGAGTAAACGGACGAGACCACAGGCTAGAGTGCGCGAAACCCGGACATCCCTCGGCAAAAGGGCAGAAAGGAGAGATAGAATCGGCCTCGGTCTTGGAGGAGGTGATTGCAGACGCTGCGGTGGTGGCATCACGGAGGAAAAAACAAAACAAGGTAGGAAGGAACGAAAGGGAGCCCGATATCCGCGACTGCAAAGAATATTATACGCGACAGACTCCTAATAAAAGAACGACCAGTGGAGCTACTCGCTGGCCGACACTCCCTCGTTGGGGCAATTTGTCGTAGGCGGAATCAGCCTTGCGTTGACATCCGATCGACACTTCCACTATCAGGATTACATTGTCCTTATCCTTCCTGGCTGACTTGACATATCGAATCAGATCCTCGAGGAGCGCTCAATTCTTTTGATGTTGACTAATACTTCGATCGGTGATTCGATAAACTCGACGTAGTATCTGCTTCGATTCCGAAATATCGGAGATTCCGCAAATCCACGATATTCGATGTGATGATTTTTCTGGTATGGTTCTTCGAAATCCCGCAGAACTCTCACGATATTCCAAGATGACATTTATTGCCGATACGCCACATCATTTGATTGATAATTACGGAGAATCGAAAGCGATATCGATGACTTAATCGAACGACACAACATCAGAATGTGAAATCAGATATAATTGAGTTATCATGGCTCGTCGAGGAAATCGCTGATTCGGCTTCGTGTATGATTCGAAGCCCGTATTCGCTGCCAACTTTTGACAATTTCCCGTGACAGCTCCTGTCCGACTACGCGACGTGTGTCAACATCCGCGCATTTGACGACACGGCGGAAATTCCGGTGCAAGGATTCGATTTCTGTGTGTCTGTTTCATTCAATCTTGAGGAGCCGGGGAAATCAACGTTCGGGATTGTCCAGAACTCGGTTTGAAACAAAGCAACGAAGCTGGTGCGAGTTGGTATCTCGAAGCAGAGCGGTTTCGCTCTCCCTCTCTCCCGCAGGACATCAATGATCACCAAGTCTTGAATTCCTTTGAATACCATGAGATGGCCATCGTACTCTTCTCATCTTTGATTTCTCCCAATGAGCCCACGACAAAACGCAGGCTGTGATTTGTTGACTCGAGCCACGGACTTCTCTCGATTTCCTCATGATGTCATATTTGTGGGAATTTAACAACAGCGGACGTCATGTGGTACATAAATATATGAACTCGATTCGTTCTTGCTCTGGTTTCGTTAACACGCTTGGAATTTTCGTCCTCTTCCGACGTCTGCTTCGTCTCGTTGTCGGTGAGTATTCGCGTCAACCGGACGAACAGTCGAAAGAAGACAACTCGCAAGACCACAATGGGATCAAAGGATTGACCGATCCTAACGAAGATTGATATTCAAGTCGACGTCACGCCGAGCGTGTCGATGCTTTCGCGAGGGCTTTCCTTCTTCGGTTTCCCTCGGACGAAGTGAATTCTCCGAGAGTCTCTCGCCTCAAGAGTTGTCTTCGTCGCATGAATTGAGATGTCTTTGTGATTCATTCCAGGATTTCTTGATCCCAAGTCTCAAAATCGAGAATATTCCCTTCCGTTCTCCACAGTTTTTGATATCCTAATTATGCGTCATCCGACGTCATCCGTGATTTGCGACGATTTCGCGGTTGTTTGATGACCTGCCATTAATTTCTACCCGAAGCCTATTTCAGACGTTGATCAGCGGCTTCGTCGATGGGGGATGTTCGGAAATTGCGAACAGACAATGCCAAAGGACAACAGGTACTCTGAGCGCTTTCTGTGAATCTCCGCGTTTTGGCAAATCCTCAAAGTCCGCTGCTGACCTGGCAGAAGTCACGATTGAGCTGTGGAATTGATTTTCTCCTCTTGATGCTCTTTCGGCTCATGAGTTCTGATCGGAGATGAGCTACAGATGCTGCCAAAACAACAAACTACACAAACCACGCTGCAATCAGCACAGCGCACTCCGTGTCGGCTTTAGGAGCATCTTTTCCTCCTCATTCGAGCTCCAATTCAACGATTCAATCTCAGAAAGAACTTCTTGAGGAGTTCACGGTCGAGAAGCCCCAAATTGAGTGACTTGGGATTTTGATCCTTCGTTGAGGCGGGGCCTCCACCGAAATATCTGCTCCATTTCTGATCGTTCATTTTACAAATCCAGCGAAGGGTAAATCGTTCGTTAATGACATGTGCGCCCATACAAAGTGAATGAGGGGCCGCCAAACGAACTGACGAAGGCGAAGTACAAACATCAAAACAGCTCTCCGGTGGAAGCGAAAAACCGTCGAATCAAAAGCAAAACTGAGCGTGCAACATCGGCGTCGACAGATTTTCAACTGAATCGACGCTGCTTGAACTTCATCATCGGGAGAAAGACCTCTAGGCGGGAATGATTTTGAAAATCAATCAATCAATCAACTTGGAGAAGTCAATCGCAGCAGATGATGGGGAAAATACCAGCTGCTTTCGTGTAATGATCGCGGAGACTCCTCGCCTCAACTCAAAGAGACCTACATGTTCTTGTTGATCTATGTAACTTCCGTTTGTTTGCTCGTTTGTTTTGTGTTATTGTGTGTGTATGTTCGTCGCTCATCGATCTGGAAGGATTCCTGTTATTCAGTCGGGAAAATCGAGCTCAGTTCCGTTGGGGTTCTCTCTCTGCGAACCTCAAGGTGAGCGTCGTTGCCGCTTCCGGCGCAGACTCGAGAGCCGGTTCGGACGCGTTGACGTTGGGAATGTCATTATCGTTTCGCTCTGAATGGACGGTCGCCACAGTTCTTTCGGAAGAGGGGTTGTTCTGAATTTGCCCGTCGTCGAAACGAGCTGTGCGCGGCGATCATGCAATGAGTCCGAAATGTTGAAGGGCGGCCAAGAAGATGTCATCGTGTTCACTATATTGTTTCATTTCGTCTTTTTCGCTCATTTTGTTGTTTGTTCATTGTTTTGTTTATTGTTGCCTTCTGTGTGGCCCCCGTTTTGTGGAGAAGTCCTCTTGGCCGCACAAGGGTGTAATTCACGTTCTACTCAGAAGCCACTCGGACGTTCCATGGATTCCACTCGTTTTCCCGGTCGAGGTTTCTGTCCTCGCGTTCCGTTCAACTTTGGTGAGTTTTCTCAACGAAATACAAAGAAAAAACAAGTTCCAACTACGCAGGTGTTGCGACGCCACAGTGAGCGAGTTCATCAGACAGAGACACAACAGATACGGAAACTCTGAGAGGCAGTCTAATAAAGTTTTTATTCGGAACACACAACTCAGGCGGGGTAATTTATGATCTCGTTAATCGTTACATCTCGCCGCAAACGTCCGAAAGAAAGATACGGACCACAACAGACAACAGAAACAGAAAACAAGCAGGAGCAAAAGAAAACAAGCGAGCTGCGCGAGTCAGGGGCGTGGTAAGCAGTTGTTCGATGCAGAGCAAAGAGACCGCGTCGAAGCAGTGTTGCCCTGCGAGAGCCACTGCCGAGTGGACAAAACGAGAAGAATCACCTCAAAGAACTGATTCAGAGAACTCATTTATTCCCGATAAGCGGTTTTGGTAGTGATTCCGATTCGGAATTGCTCGAATCGTTTTATGTTTCGAGGAGATTTAGGACCAATTATTGTAATTTTCGATTTCGACCTCATCTTGGTTCGCGGCGTGGATGCTGCATCTCCAGTCCCTCTCATCATGACTGGGGTGCGAATTCCCGACGGGATTCGGTGTCGAGAATTCAGTTCAGAGCGGATGAATGAAATCAACTCCGAAGTCGATTCAAAGAAAAATTAATTCACCTCAAAAGAAATTAAAGACGAAAGGGGAACGGTCAACGGGGCTTTTGTTTATCTGAATTCCTTCGAAGAGCGCTGTTCTTTGCTCTGACTTTTTTCTCCGATTGAGAGCCCTCCGGAGCTGGTTGTGGCGCCGACGATCAATCTTCCGAGAATGCAGACCGCAACAACATAGTCGGGGAAACGTGCCCCGTGAAGCTCAAGAATTCCTTGTGACTCTCTCGACTCTCTTTTGAAAAAGAACCTGTTCCTTCTCGGAAAGCTTAAATATTTCGAAACGAAAAGCGAGAAATTTGAAAAAGCGCGCGAGAAAACTTCAATGGGAGGAGGACTTCAACGAAACTCTTCTTGATTGCTTTGCGCTGTGAGGAGAAAAGTATCCTCGGCCGATAATCCATTCAATTAATGGGACTCTTCAAAAGGGTTTCACGAGTTGAGTGTTCTCTCCGAGAACTCTCGTTCACTGGAAGTTTCGTGAGCTCGAATTTCGGGAAAACAGAAACAATCTTTTCAGAATTGTGTTTTTACTTGTTTTGCCAACTCAAAATCAGTCAGTCACTTAGACATGGTGTTACGACACTCCCTTGTTTGACATCCATCCTTCGGGCACGTGCTGTAATTACTTGACTGGCATGAAATTTCGGAGGAAAAATTCAAGTTCAGAAAGTTCAAGGTCAGCGCTAGCCCTATCTCTTTCGTTACACGCACGTCCATATGCTTGCGGTCCTCGCCGATCACGATTTGTCAGCGCCGAACATTCAGCTGACATAAGTTTCAGACGCGGCAAGCTCGAGGGAGGTGGAGTGAAGTTCGCTCTATTCTTTCCAGGCTCAGAAAATATCGGAACAAATCTCTTTTCAGATTTCGAATTTTGATAAATAATCGGAAGTTTTCGCTCACGCATAGTTGTTTACGTTCGTTTACTCTGGAAGGATTTAGCTTAGCTGTTTCATTGAACCTGGGAGCCAGAAAAGCCCAGTGATGAGCCAGAATGAAGGAAAATCTCAGAAAAGTCAAACGATTTCCATTCGATTGCCTCTGAATGGCCTTCTATAACTTATTGTCTCAAAGATTCCGATCGAGTTTTCTTTTTTAAAAAAAGAGCTTCGATTTCTTCTTTTTTTTGACGAATCGTTTCAACATTCATTGTGTATCTAAACGGTCGTCGTTTCTGTTCCAGCAAATTGCGAATGAAATTTTCTGGGTGATTTGAGCGATTTCTGGATAATTGTGTTAAAAAGGACGACATTGATCCGGACTAGGAGATCATCTTGAGCCTTGCGGCGAAACAAATCCAGTCCAGAGCAAGATCAGAGGAGAATCCAACACTGATTCATGAATGGATGTAGTTGCTCTATTTAGTCGTTACGAAGTCAAACAACAAAACAACCTTCCGAGCGTTTGTGGATAATATCTCAATTGAATTTTCTTATTTCGAAGAAAACAAATGTTCCTTGAGCGAAAGCCTGAAAATACAATCAATTAGATATCATCGTTAACCGCTGAGCAACAACAACAACAGTAATTATTCTCGATATATCTCATTAGACAGACTCCGCGTCGAGAAATGGCAGCGGACGGGATCGAGACTCGTCGAGACAGCTCTATTTTCTAAATGAGCTTTCACAAACGCATTTTTCAAGCTCATTGCGGCTTAGCCAGAGAAGACAAAACGATTTACGCTCATCGTGAAACGAGAATTCATCGATTTCCTCAGGAATCCATCGTCTGCTGATTTCATTACTTCCATCGTTGCCCCCTTGGAAAGCACCCGGGGTCCGTTTGAGAACTTGAACCTTCCACCTCTTTTCTGCTTTCGAGAATCATTGCCACGAATCGATATGATTAGATCTCGATCGTGTTCGTGTCAAATTCGAAAACTCTCAATATCGTTCGGAACGGAACGAACCCCTTCCGGCGACTTTGGTTTCCATTGCCGCAACGCACCTTTCCGTCGAACAATGAAATAGTTGGAAGTTCGAAAGCAGAACTCAATCACAGTCTAATTCAAGTGCGGTCTGGAATCGCGGCTCTTTCCGTTGAATGACCGGCGATTTGATGTTCGGGACGATTACCCAGAAGTGCAGAAATTATCTTTGCTCGAGTCAGGGCGCTTCGTCAAATTCTAATTGATTGATCCATCAGAGAATCGATCAGGCCCCACACCCGTTCGCTTAAGCGACTCTTGATTAACAGGATCGTTGGCAGTTTTGAGGGTCGATCCGTCGAACATTCTGGCGCCGATGACCGCTTCGTCCGCTTATTAAAAAACCATTAAACGCAGGGTGATAGTTTCTCTTACGTATTTCTCCTCTCTTCTTTTTTATTTTTTTCCTCGGTGTTTGGATCCGTCGTGCCTCTGCCGAATGGATTATGTTTTGATCTCTCCGTCCGTCATCTTGATAAGAGCCTGTATTGAAGTACGAACACCCTGTGTGTTGTGACAATGCAAAGTCTGTTCTGAACCTTGGGCGCCCCCGAAATCGACGACCGGAGCTCCGACGGAAACTTCGTCGGCCGTTTTTCCGCTGAAAATGAAAGGAATTCCAAATGTATGGATCACCCCGCCACACTGACTGAGTCGACCGCACGGATTTGTAATTCTGATTTGTATAACGAGTGATCAAGCGACTGACCGCGAAAGGGCGGGACCTGCAGTATCCATCATATCGGGGTTTTCTGGAAGTTTTAAATGGTGCGGAGCCGTCGAACACATTCGGCGAAATGTGGGCACATTCCCGCACTTAAGGACGTCGAAGATTATTTTCACTTCACTTTCGTTCCTTCGCGCTTTCACTCGTGTCTGTACATCTGGTGTCGAATTGCCTCACGATTTTGGATTGATTCTCTGGATCGCTCATTCCTTGGGAGACACATTCGTTGCCGTTAGATCTCTCGTGGATTTCGGTAAGGTCTTGTGGAAGCGTTTTCAAATTTGAAATGGACGGACATCATCTACTGCTCTACGCAGTGCGTTCCGAGATATGGACTGCTCGAAAATTTTGTTCTTTAGCTTCAAGTCTGGAAGACGGGAAGGGAATCACTCTCGGGGAGCTTATCGGAGGATCTCATTCTGAATTCGCGTAGTTTCCGTGTTCGCCCGCCCTCGAATTATCGGAAATAGCGATTTTCCGGGAGCCGAGATCGCGTCAGCTTTGAATTACAGTTTTCACGAGTCAGTCTAACTCGCCGGTGATTCCAATCTGATCATCAGAACAGAAGAAAAATCTGTTTTCTGTAGCAAAACGAATCCAACTCTTCAAGAACATTCAATCATGAATCAGAGGTAGTTACGAACAGTTATCGCCAGATCGACATATCTCGCAGTTTCGATCTCGAAAAACCCGATTCCTCATTCAGAAGTCAACGTGTGATCCCTTTGAATGCTCTTCCGTCAGTCATGTAGCCATTGTAGTGTATTTCTGTGAAAGTTTTCTTGAATTCGACCTCTCCAGTCCGTCAAAAGGCGTTCGTGGCATTCGTGGCCGTTCAGCCGATCTCGACTTCAGAACAAGTGGGCGATGCTCGATCTGGGATTGATCCTTGATTCATTTGACTGCCACCGTCGATTCACTGAGATTGATGGAGTCAGTCAGGTTTTTCTTTTTCGCATTTCAAGCGTTTCCAACAAAAGAACTATAGAAGCTCAACTGGCCAGACGCAGCTGACATCCACCGCCGTTTAGGAGAAAACGACCAAATTGAACAAAACAAACGAAAATGAAAGAATGCGCCGGAAAACTCCGATGTTAGAACCGGAGATGGCATCAAGAGAGGGAACGATTTCCGAGAACGAGCAGTAATGGGGGTCACTGAGCAAAGCAGCTAATCTGCAGACGACCGGGTCCGCCGACGAGAAAAAAACGGAAACCATTCCGATCGACTGTCAAAAGCGAGATGGCCATGACAGATTTTAGACTTGCCAAACAATGCCAGCGATCCGGCTTCTTGATGAGTATACTGCCAGTGCTGAGTGAGAGTGCTTCACCTGTCTGATTCGGTGCTCGCTGACTTCTGATACTCACCAGCATCAGAAGAGCTCAGCGAACCGAAGAAACAGCATTTGAGAGATAAACTCGCTCACACGCCCAATGTCGGAATAGCTCGGTTCGTCAAACCCGAGGTGCCCCACACGTTCACGATTCCCGAGGTGCTCGCCTTCTGACGGTCGTTCTCAGCGTAGAATCCGAAATCCGCAGTACTTCATAGACGGCCTTTCGGCTGGGGTTGAGGAAGAAGAGCGCGACTCCTCGTCCATTCGTTCATCGACCTTGAAGTCGGTTCACAACAGCCAGAGGAAAAGAAAACAGGCGATCTGCAGATGTGATAAATTCCTCCGCAACGCACATCACGAGAGCCGTTGATACCCAGATAGTGGCGTCTCCAAGTGAGCCGCGACCAGAACTCTTTCCCGAGGATGACGCGGCGTTTTAGCAGAAAGTTTGTGATCCAATAAATTCCGCTCCAGAGCTAGCGAATGAAATGTTTGGCGTGACTTTCGATTATGATGACCCTCGCACGCACTGGCGGCAGTCTTGTTCGTTGAATTAAATGTGTCGGAGGAACTCCAGAGAGTTCCACGTCGCGGGCTCCAGTCGTCTCAAAATTTCGTTCCCCCGTCCGCGAGTCCCACGAGTTCAAACCAGTGGCGTGTCCAGGAATGGCCGATGGGGGGAGGGCGATTTGATACTCCGGACTCGGTGGTATAGGGAATCATCATGGGAAGGGGGGGCGAACGAGCGAATATTCTGTTTTCATCGAGATGAATTCCCTCGGAGCTTGATGAGTTCGGAGTTGAAGCGAAGGCCCAACTCCTAGAGTTCTAATACCGGTTTCCGACCTGTGGTCACCGGTGCCTTGTGGCTCTGTATGTCTATTGATAATAATCTGTGTCTTGTTCTCTCTTCTTCGCTCCGGTCAGCTGTGTGTCCACTCTGCTCCGATGACGTCACGCTGAGGGCGCGACGGCGGTGGCTTGCGATAGTGTGACCGTCCTGGATATCCATTTCCTGGATGGAGCTCGACTCATCCTGAAGAGAATGGTTGAATGATGTGGTATATATTGTGATGTACGCTGACGGAAGAATAAATGACTCTTGGAGTCACCCCGAATGATCAACTCTGGTGCGTGTATGTGATCCATTGTGTGGAAAGTTAACTCTAACACAACGGACCGCAGTCCGTTTGCCGCAGAAGCCTCTCAAGTAGTACTCCGACAACTTATTGAACCTCCCTGCGAGCAATCGACCAAACAATGTCTACATAGAGCCTGAATTCCTCTGATCTGTGATGAATCTTGGGCATTGAGCACCGATCATCGATGGCGTCATGAGGCGTTTATCAGATGGATTCTGATCAGTGAATAATGTTCTAATACTTCACAGCTTCAGTCATCATCAACGACCGATGTTTTGTCTCAAGTATACATCGACATGGCCTTAATACCTACACCCAACGGGTATCCAGAATTCAAGGCATGTGTCTCTTCGAGATTTTCGCCGGATCCCGATTGGAAAAACTTTTTGTCGATGTCATGGGGGAGTTTCGAAATGCCGCGAAATCCAAGTAATGCCTCCACATTTCTAGTCATGTGTAGTGCAGGAATGTTTCTTCCTCGCTGGTGTATTCCTCCGCGTAGCCTCGAGTAATCCCTGCGGGTGTCTTTGGGTGTTTCGGAATTCAGGAGCTTGCCAGCAGAAGCACTTCATTCTCTTGTTAAGAGCTTTCATCATGAAATTGAATTAGCGGCTTATTCAATGAAGTGTTATCATTGATAAGGAAGATCAAGACCGTTACGCTACGCCCGACATTACGCTAGACCGGTGTGAATTTGATTCTTATTATTCGCGTTATCTCTCGCTGTTTACACTTTCGCCACCGTTGAGATAAAAGCCCGATGAGCTATGCATGACCCTGTCGCGGCTTATGCTGTCGCGTTAACCCAGTTAACAACGGTACGATGGTGCGACGCGGTTTTGTAACAGCGGGATCACAGCATACGGCGCTGTTCTCTGGATTGGGATTTCTGGAATTTTCGATTCCAGGTTAGGCTGACACGCGGCATCGCCGAAACTCTCGGGTCAAAAGGACATCGAAAACCTCAAACTCAAATTAACTGTCCAGCGTTTCTGCATTCAATCATTCATCAGTTTCACACGCCTTCGTCGTTGAATACTGAAGTTTGAGTTTTTCCAGCGATTTTGCCGAAAAGTTCCAAGACTTATGGAATACGTTCAGATGTAATCAATATCATACGAAGTCATACTGTAGAATGATCGAATGCTAGATCAAGAAGAGACAGAGTCCTGAGCGTTGCGATTCGAATTCCCATCGAGATCGTTCTCCTTTGTTTTCATCACTGACACGAGATAGTCTGTTGTCCCTGTTGGTATTGGCAAGTTCCTTCCCGCATTCCGTCCACCACCTAAAATGATATTGTCGGCGAAATTCCCACAGAACTCTGGTGGCGAATGTTTCGATTCTTTCCAACCACCCTCTCATCTGCTTCGTGTAACACTAACTCTACTACATATCTGGAAATCCTGTTTGGTGAAAGGAACCGGGCGATGTTTATTCTCGGTGGTTGGAAGAAGTACATCCATGCATTTTGCTGCGGTGTCTGCGAGCACAGGTAAACACACTCGCTCGCTTGTAATGGAATCCGACGTTAATACGTCCCGCCTTGCCTCTTAGACTGGCTCCGAGGAAAGGATGGATTTCTGTGGCAGCTTCATCTTACGGCTCTTCTTAGCCAGCTCAAGAAGTGGAGCCCCGCCGGACACTCGTATCGCTGAAAGCTCGTGTCTGCAACAAAACAGGGTTCAAGTTCAGCCGTCAATTACGATTCCTCTCGTTCGTCGTCACCGGCAGTGCGACCGACGATTCTCACGAGCGCTCAAGGGAAATTTCCAGTGAATCCGTTATGAATTTCGTACTTAGGAGGCGCTGATCCGCTTAACGTAATCGGAGAAACACTTCTTTCCGTCCGTTCGCGTGGCTGTCTGACTGCCGAATCGTTAGTCGGCTTAGCGATCTCGCGCGTCTGGGTGTTGGGTGATCGCGATTATAATGACGGTGACGATGTTGAAAGTTCTCGACCGTAGATGCCCAATGAAATGCTGTGACTGTTCCCAGGTGGCCGTCCCGCGTCCCATGAGTCACAGCAAGTCAGTTGTGCCGCTCTGCTACAGGATGGATGAGACTCGCTACGCTCGACGAAAGCGTTTTACATCCGCAACGACGAAGCTTTGCGAATTTGATCGAAATGTTTTGGAAGTTTCCTCTCACAGTTTAGTTTTCCGATAAGAATTTCTGACGAGCTTTCTCACAAGCTATCGAGCGCGTTCGATCCGAGAATTGAGTTGATGCAAGATGCGCTGCTTCCACTGTTTTTAAATCTCTGTCTACAACCTTAACCGCTCGAGGCTCCGCTCTTCAAAACAGAGAGAAGCTCGAGGGGTCTTTGAGAGCTCGAATTTTTATGCTTCACAAGAGTATCGGATGAATCGAGAAAGTCAAGTCGCTTGATGGAAAGGGCATCCGCTCCCAAAGCGCTACGAATGGGCATTATTGTTGAGCGAAGGAACCTCAACTTTCTAATCTATCGGGATCTCACTAGTCAAGATTCCGTGGTTTTCTGCTGCCGGTGCAGTTTTCTCCGCGTGATGTCCAGTCGAAGGTGAACAGGACGTCGAATAAGCTATCAACATTAACGGCACTCGTTCTTTGGCATAAAAATACGATTACGAGGACGAAAGAGCTCCCTCGACCCGATTGCTTTCGCCGAGTGTCTGATATGTTCGGACTCCGGTCGAACGCACACGGTGCCAGACTAGCGGGTGAATGACTGACTGAGTTCATCGGCGCGGAAATCGGGGGACATGTCATCGACTCAGTCCGGACGGATCGAATCTTTTCCTCTTTTCGGAACACTCGATGATCGTTCGGGGCGAATGCAAGAGGAGTCATTGCTGCCTCTGATTGTGAAGTCACCTCGTCATATAAATATAACAAAATTTCTAGGAATTTTGCGGGGGGGGGGGGGAACTGTCTCAATCAAAATGTGCATTTCGATATTTGCTGGCGAAAATTTCTTGGATTCGTCGACTCGCTAGAAGTTTCACATAGTTTCCAGTTGCATGAATTCCGTTCACATTGGATGTGTTCTTCGAATAACGCTAACTCGACATGAAATGTAGGGACACGTGAGGACCTCGCATTGCAGACATACGTTGAGGAGACCGTCCGTTCATGGGATACCTAAGGTCGAGCTGGGTTTTGTAGATCGGCGAGATAGACCTCGATCCGGACTCGTCCGTCAATGGACTCAATTCGCCAAGTGATCGCTTTGCCGAGCTCTATAATCTCGTGTAGTTATTCCAGCGAAATCGTCCTCTATTGGGATCTCACGATTCGAGAAAAAGGTCTCAATATAGGACACTGAGCTCGTTTTTTGTTTTTTTAGCTCGTTGTTCATTTCTCCTCATATTCGTATTCCTCGTATTCATGAGGTACGGCCAAAACCAGTCTCGGCAACGTCGGGAATTCGCTCTCAATAAATACATCTCGCACGAAACGAGAAAGTGACGTGTTCCGTATTAAGGCATCCTCTGTATCCCATATTAGGCTCTTCACTGATTTTTAGATCATGAGGGTGATCCTACTCGAAATTTTCGAGAATCAGTGACTGCGGATCTTAGAGGACTCCCCAAAGGATCAAAGTATAGAATGTCAGGACGAAAGCATCATGGGACGATCAAGGAGCGAGTTTATTTTACCGATTTGAAAGCTCGTCCTGCGTGAAAACTTTACTATCCCATAAACGGACGGTCTCCTCTACTTCTGCCGGGGAAGCTCGGGAGTTTGACGACTCGGATCTGAGGTAGATTTTCGGGTATCACATTCGTCACGGGTGGGTTGAGAGCCATTGGTAGAGTCATATTGAGGTTTACTGCCACTTTCGGTAAGAAATCTCCATTCGCTCCTGTTAACATCAAGTGCACATTAAGATGGGAAGTGATTTCCAACTTTTTGAGTTTTTGGTGGACTGACCGGCTGGAATGAACAATCCATTCCCTGATCCGAGGTAATATTTTCTTCCCATGGAGAGCGAGACGGGATAAAATTCGACTGTTCTCGAGAAACTGTCGTGGAAATGTCCCGGAGTCTAACGTCGCGAACCACAGCTTTGGAACTTCTTCATTGAACAATCGAACTTCGCCTGTCATCATCGCTAGAAGCAAAACAATGAAAAATTCCGGACCCACCTCGTGCGTAGACAGCCGATGACGCGATCCACAACAAGCGAAAAATAGCGAGGCAGACCATTCTGTTCGAGCAGTCTCTGTCAAAAACACAACTGTGGCATTCGCACATCCGGCGTTTCCTGTCCAGAGAAACACATATGCGGGACTATGTGGAGCTCTCAGTGATGATCCACGTTCTCCCGGCGAAAGCTCACCAAACTTCCCCGATGTCCACAATACTTACAGTATTTAGAATATTTACATGTGCATGTGAATGTACGAATACACAAGAACTTTCCGGTGTTCCGAACCCGGGTCTTGACCTATTATGGGGCGCTGCTAAGTTAGTTCAGGTTTCTCGCATCCAGAAGGTGGGAAATCCCCACCCCGAACCTAACTCTCCCGAGGAACTTCCGATTTTCAGATGACGGGAAGTGAAAACGAGTGAGCGACGTTAGTTCCTCAGAGGAAACAAACGATGTATATGGAACTCAATGAGCCCTGGTTTATGACCGTACAGCCTGCTGACAATGAGTGGCAGCTAATTTCCCAAACCAGCTGTCGGACACAAACTTTGCGCGGTTGGTTCGTTCTCTCCACCACAGTCGGAATCACTGTTCATAACATCAAACCCTCGAAAACACAGGTGGCAACTGACGCACAATTCCAAAATAGTCCGAAATCAGGCGAGATTAGAGGTCGAATAACTTGCTCATCAAATCTCTGGAACAAGTGTTATTTTTTTTCTAAACAGCTCGTCTGTTCTTTCCTTTATGTGCAGTGAGTCCAAACCTCGCGGACGGAAAAAGGAAATTTTGATGCTCTTGCCTGGAACCCTTCTAATCTCAATTTCCAAGAATGGCTTCTTGAGGTTTCTGGTGTGAACGCGAGATCAGGGCCAGTCCCGTGGTGGGAAAAACTTGAAGACGTAGCCATGATTTCAAAAACAGAGTAGGTTCGACGCAGCTCGGGATGCTAGACCTCCTATAAAATCACTAGATTCGGTGTGCGCTCCACGACCCGGCTGGTATCTCAATCAGAACTCCGGAAAATCGTCCGGAAATCGGGTTTCAAGTCGTCCACGTTTGAATCATCGGATCAAATTTTCCCAATCGGTCCAGAGTCGCTGATCGGATTGAGGTGTCCGATCAGGATCGAGAGATAAATCGATTCTCGAGCTCGTATGCAGCAGATAGATTTGAAGGGACGGAGGAATCTCGACTGTTTCGCACCTTTCTCGCAATCACGGCGTCACGCGATGTTTCTTCCGAAAAGAATCGGCCATAGTTCCGGCCTTTCTCCAGCGCAACCAAGACCTACGAACTTCGAGAACTAATGTTCGGCTTCGTGAGAGCAATCTTTCATCCTCGAAAGGCCCGGAGCGAACGCTTGAGCAAAGCGAAACGCTTCTGTTTGGAGCTCCAGCTGCTTTGGCTCCTGCTGCTCTCGGTCGGAATCGCCTTGAGAAACCCTGCAATTTGCCGCACTGTCGGCAGACGCTTTCATACATTGCTGACAGTTCCTTATGGTTTATTAATTTTTGTGTTTTACGCAGCCACCGCCTACAACCTGCATCGAGTGCCTTTCCACGCTGCCCGATCGGGCCTCACCGGCACGATAGTGATTCTCCAGTTGTTTCTCTACCGATTTTTGACGTTTGTGAATCTTCTGCTTTCCTGCTACGTCATGAACCGGCATCGAGATGAACTCGAAACGATCGTGTCCGCCTATCAGACGAGTCGACCGACGAAGGGAATGAGGATATTCTTCGTTTTTTGGTTCGTTTTCTGCGGAGTTTTTGCCGCAACGTGCTTCTCGCTCGAGCTCTCAAACAAGTGCGAGCGCTCGTTCTCCCAAGTGGGAAGTTCCCGAGGGGAATTGAGTTGTTTTTTGATTCTCGCCACTCTCGGTTGGAGTGCACGGAATGGGCTTAGACTACCTCGTTCTCTGTTCGCGCTGATTGCGTACGTGGTAAGTGATTCACGAGCTCGATTCCAGTATCGTCGATATCTACGTATGGATCAAGACTGAATTTCACGTTTTAGGTCTACCTCCGAGTCCGGGCGTTCAATGAAAGGCTCGAGCATCTGCAGCTGACCCAGAACTCTCTCGAAAGTGTTTTCAAAGAATACCGAGAAACGAAGCATCGCTGTCATCGACTAAACGTCATATTCTCGAAAAGCACCGGCTTGTGGTTCTTTCTGTTGTTTCTTGCTCTGCTGAATGTCATCACTCTGTTCATGTTGAGATACCAACAACGCTCGTCGATCGGAGTGGTGGAGGCGGCGTTGCTCGTTGACATATTCGACAGTTTCATCGTAAACGAAATCGCGTTTTGGAGCTTTTCGGAGTGCGAGAAGACGCGACGTATCTTGCAGAACAGATTACTCGCAAACCACGATCGCGTAGGTGAGTCGTGCCGTCTCCGAGCATGCAGTTCAGGATGGTTTATGAGGGAAAATCAAAGGAACGATCGTTTCTGAAAGCTTCTTTTCCTCTTTCCAGACGACTCGTCGTTCCAACTTATGGCCTTCGTTGAGAGGATGCGGCGGGAAGAATGCCGTACCTTGCTGATCGCGTCTAGTTTCCCGTTCTCCAGGTCGCAGATGCTCAGTTTCCTCGCCGGTTGCACGGCCTACCTGATTCTGCTCTGTCAGTTCAAACTCGATTTCGGAGATGTTAAAATGTGAAAACTCACAATCAGGGAGAGTCGCACGTCTTGTAGCGAGACTCTGACGTCATGCGGACAGCCGTCTGACAGCTCAGCTCGAGTTGAAAACGAAGATTGCACTCACGGCAGCGAATGGAAATCCCAGGCGAATGAAATGACTTCAGGTATAGTCTGTTGCAAAGATTTAATGAAAGAAATTGAATTTATCGACGTCAGTTGTCGCTCTCAGAGATAACGCAGACTTCCCGGACTTGAGTGCGGCCACCACGGGTCATTTCCTGCTTTTTGCAGACTCCTTCTTTCGAAACGAAGAAGAACCAGAGACGGGAATAAACCTACAATCGAATAAAAGCAAAGAATCAGACGAGCTCGAATGAGAAAACCCAGTATCGAGTCGACTTCCCTCCAGGATTCACAGTGGCTTACCTTGCAAACTCTGTTTTCGACAAACACTGGGTAAACTTCTCGGATGTGAACGTTTCCGCGCTCGATCTGCTTCATGCAGTAGTCGAAACACCCCTCGGAGTACACGAATTTGTCTCCTTCGCAGGATGCGTCGGGACTCGCAGTCGATACTTCAGTGGAGTTTTCGGTCTGGGAAGTGGCTTCGGAAGTCAAACCATCGGTGCTGCTGGAGCCCGAAAGCGTCTCCGTCACGGAAATCGCTTCGGTTGAGTTTTCAGAGGTCACGTCGGCTGCAAGAGTCCAAATCACGGGTTGTTAGTTGCTGATAACGATTGAAAGTTTCTGCCATGGAGCGTTTCGTGGAGAGTCGTGAGTACGCTGGAAGTGAATTCGCTGTGAATAAACTCGCAGTTCGATCACAGCAGCTTCTCGTCCCTTAAACTCACTCTGGGCAACCGCTACAGTAACGCCTAGCAATAGCAAGAAGAGCTTCATCCTTTCAGAGCTGCCAACAAAGTGCTGGGTTAGCTCGATATGATCAAAAACATTCTATTCTCCTGTAAGGATCCAGCCAACTCCACTTGGTATCGTGATCGATGACGTGCTGTCTGTTCTATAGGCGTCTCTAGCAGCTTCTCAAGGATCCGGCGAAATAATGTTTTCCCATGGAAACGACTCATGCAGTGTAACTTCTGTCTTGTGGGCCTTGCGTTGACGTGTCGTCTCCGCGAGCGAGATTCGAAGCGTGAGTCACATTCAATCTTTTGCTCCTCGTTTCATTGGAAATTTCCACCAAAACAGAGGCGACCATACAGAGATGTATCCAAAGTGACGCAAGTTCTTAGCGAAGCTAGAAAAGAGACCCAAAGCCCTCGCGAATCCGGGAGGTTGTTTACGAGAATTTAGGAATAACGGAAGGGTTCAATTTGGTTTTTTATTCGAGATCGATTCGGTTCTCGCGTCGCAGAAAATGTGGGTGGTCCCAGGTCGCTCATCATGCACCGTGCTAGTTGGCCTTGCAGTACAGATGCACCTGACAGCAAGAGAACTCTCGGAATCCATCGATTGGATGATGACCATCATCGCACCGACTACGATTGATACACGACACGACGTGATCCGGCTGACTTTCTGATGGCATGACAAGATTACAAGCTCGGAGGACTTTTTGAAACAATGTGGTGGAGTCAGATACCAATATCAATTTCCAATCCTCGAAGTTCGGAGTTCCTGAATAACCTCATGTGGAAAGTTCAATTCCGGATTTCGTCATCGTTTGACAATTCGATTACATTGCAGCTCTGAACCTTTGGGGTTTTTGAAACTTTTATGAAATAATGCAGTGATTTCTCATCAGAAATCACGGACGAAAAATCAAAATTATTGCAAGAATCTTAACGAAATAAGGAGTTATGAGCCCTTTTTAAAAAAAGAACCATTGCAATGGTTTTTTGGTTTTGGTGCTCCGATCCAATGTGCGGCGAATGTTTGCTCGCGCATGGAGAGCATTATTGCGCGACACCTGAGCGACTCTGAATCTTATACCTGTGATCGAAAAGCTCAAGAGCGAGACGGCGCCATTTCGAAAGCGCCAGTTCCGTTCCTCTATCAATCGGGACAAAGTATAACTATATCGGTATAGAATGGGAAGAGTTGTAAGACTACCAGCCTGGAAAACCACTCGGGATTACGATCTGATTTCATGCCTCTTCAACCTTCTGGACTTTTCACGCATCCGACAGTTAAAAACTTGGGACTGATCCAAGGAGGCACGTTCGAGATAGGACCTCACCAAGAAGTGGTCTACGAGTTGTCGGTAGGCCAACATGCGCGGATCCTGACGTCGTAAGTTCGGAACGGATTTCGGAAATGTTTGTCGAGCTAGAAAGCTGTTAATTCCGCCTAATTCCGCTTCTTCGGGACTAGTTTTTTGATTGTACAATATTTTCGCGCTTTGACCTCAGCATTAAAGAATCGGAGATATCAACTTGTGAACCGGAACGACACTTTATTCGCTATTTAATGGAAATACTAAGCCGTCGAGAAACGATTCGAAGAAGTTACTCCCATATTTGTTTCCTGCATTCACGAGGTGGCTCTGCACACGGGGATTTTTACTCCAAGGCGAGTCACCTTCTCGCAGATACCATTGTTTCGTTTCTTAAGAAGGTTCGTCTGAAATAACAGCGACTCCTAGTAAAAACCGTGCAATCGTAAACAGTCAACCTTATTCGAACACCCGATACATGCCCGCAAGCCAAAGTTTCTCCACTGAATCGAACTAGAATGGTCCGATCCCAACAAGTGTGGTCCCATTAGGCGGAGTTCACTGTACTTCTTTTGTAACAGAAATCATCTCCCGTCAACTTCATGACCTTACTCGACACCTCAAGAGACCGATTTGCTTACCTTGCAAGGTTCACCCTCGCGGATCACGGTGAAGATCGGCAACTGACCAATTTTGATGGCCCTCGAGCAGGTCTCCAAGCAGCCGACGCGGGTGACGAGTTTGCCTTTGCCATTGCAGACCTGCCTCGTAACGTACTCTTCGGTAACTTCCTCCGTAGATTCCGTGGATGATGTCACTGTTTCCGTGGTGGTTTCTTCTGAAAAAGTTCCCTCCGTTCAGCTCTCGTAGGTGTGACGCGTTAAGGAAATCATTGGATACTTCACGGGTACCTTGAGCCAAAACAAGGCCGACGCCCAACAACAAGATGAAGAATTTCATGTTTGCGCTTTGTTCACAGAGATTCTTGACGCTCCAAAGTTGCTGCCCGTTAAGTAGAAGTTGGCAGCGCGTTCGTACCATTGTGTGTCCGAAAACAAGAATGACAAGGAACTCCCTCGATACAAGCCTTCCGGACTCCTCGATTTCCATTATGTTCCGCGGAGTTGTGATTTTGCGCGTCTTTCACGATATGCTGACGTAAGTCTGGTATGTGTCGAGCAGCCATCGTGTCGCTTCATGCTGAAAATGTCTTTCATATCGGGAACTTGATTTCGGGGAAGAATTCAAAATGTCTCAGCTCTACACTCAGGACCCACTTCACTCTCCTGACTCCATCCTAGTCGGTCTCCGGTCTACGCTTCTGGGTAGATCACGACAAGAGTTTGTCACTTTCTTGTAAAAATTGCAAAAAACGAAAACGTAAGTACTGCTTTAGGAGGCGTTCCTTCAATCTATCAACCTCGACGAACCTTCGGGGAACTAAATACACGACGGAAGAAATTCGGACCTGGAGCTGCGTGATCATCCAGACTCGTTCGCTCATATGGTCGCGTTCCTGATTCGAAATACAGATCTGCTCATCAACAAACCCAGATGGTCGCTCCTTCTTCACGGATCAAGTAAGAAAGATGCAGATGGAAAAGTTTTCTTGATTTTTCGCTTCTGTATGGAGCTCATGAGGAAGCTTCGCAGACACAGAGGACTCTCTCGGTAGAGAATGCGCACTGTCCATCCATCCTCTTGGATCGCTTACTTATCTGGAATTTATCCGGATGAATAAAACACATCAGCTTTACATCATCGTCGTCCCCGGTGAGGAGCTGCTCCTCAAGATGCCTTGATATTTGCCTTGCAGGGTTTGCCAACGAGGACGTTGAGGAAGCTTTGTATGAGTTTTCCTCGTCCATCGCACGCCTGTCCTCGAGATAATTCAGTAATATTCTCTGGAAAGTTTCCTCCGTAGATCTTTCGCAGAAGCTCTAATTCTTCGATTTCAGAGCATTCCTGGTCCTATAAGCGTGAAACTTTTTGGCCTTCATGAAACGAGACGATAAAGGAACACTCATCGACAAAATGGTAACTTGAACGAGGTAATCGGAACAATCGCGATTCCCGAGGTTGTAGAGCTGCTAATGCGAAGTAAGCTCAGTGATAACTATGGAATCATGATTCTGATCCGGAACGACCAAAGACGTCTGATATCCGATGGCGCAGAGATCGCTCCGTCGTCGCCTTTTTTTCGTCGCCTGAGAGTTAAACTTCAATCCCTTCTCGATCCAACGTGTCGTTTGAGGAACGAGGCACCTGATTCTGCTCGGGCTCCGGTGGCAGATGGCTCCAGAGATCTAATCCCGATCATTTGGAGCGAACTAAGTCCATGGAAGCAAAACTGGCAGTGACCGACCCATCTGACGTCTTGCCCGATAACGCGTCGATGTCGCTGCGTTACCAACCATGCAAATTCGCCCGTTAGGTGAGGACCACGCTTATCACTCGGCCCTCTCGTCCATCCTCGCTTGAGTATGCTTTGCAAAAAAGAGTTTCCCATGAAAAGTTTTTCTTCTGACGTCCTCCGTCTTAGATAGGCGTTCCGATAAATATTTGCATCCTCTAGAGATTGTGTTCTCTATGCGTTAGTGATGGTCGCTTGCTCTCAATCCTTTGATTATCCCCTCTAGTTCTTGGCGAACAGACTCGACAGAATTGAGGATTCGACTATTCCGACTGTTCCGTTCCCATGGATGCTGTTGGATGTGAAAGTTCATCGGAGTGAATGTCTCGGGAACTCGGCGTCGCTGAACTATGCTACTGGAATCTAGCGAGCTCAGACTCTCAGGATCCCCGATCCCATATCTCAAATCTGAATTCACGTGATTCAGTTTCATTCTGCATTTTGCTTCCTGATTGGTGAGATACTGGACAGGGAAGCTGATTCCCGTTTGAATGATATGTAGAGAATATATATAAATAGTAATTCAGATCGATAAACGCCATCCGACTGATCTGGGCAATCAAGGCTGTCCATGGAAATTAAAATCATGGCACATTTCATTCACGTTAATCTTTGAGTTCTCAAAACTAGTCCTCGCACCTCGAAACGTAACATGAGCTCGCGAACCGAGGAGATCTTGAACAATCAGTTGCGAATTTCGCTCTCTCGACGAAAGTTTTCAAGAAGCTTGAAAAATTTGAAGTTGGAAGCTGATATTTCATATTTCGAATAGAATTGATCGTTGTGATAATGTTTCGAGTTGATATCGAATCCATATGAAATGTTTTATTGATCTCCTCTCTCCTTATTCTTGTTCTTGGACAGGTCTGCAGACACCGAAGTTTCTGCCGAAGCGAGTTGAAAGTTGGCACTGTCCATCATTCTCACGGGATCGTCGGCTGGTCTGGAATTTGTTTGATAAAAAGCTGAAAAACATGCTCTAGATTCCACGATACATCGATATGAGATGTTATTATTGCTGGGGTGACGGAACTTACCCTGCAGGGCTGCCCGACAAGAACGACATTGAAGATGGGAGATTCGCCAAACTTGAAGGGTCTCCTACAGATCTCGGCGCATCGAGTTCGGCCCATGAGCTTGCCACGTCCGTCACACACCTGTCTTTCAGAGGATTCGGTGGTGACCGCGTCGGTGACTACGTCGGTGACGGCATCAGTAACCATGGATTCGGTGGTGGTTTCATCTGATTCGTTTGGGTTTCCAGTTAGTTGGACTTCGTCCACGAAAATACATCGAAAAAGCTCGAATGGTTTTGTTCAAAGGTGGCTTACCCTGAGCCAAAACGAGGCCGACGCCCAAAAGGAGAATGAAGAACTTCATGCTGACTTGATGTTCAAGGAGCTTGTGAGTGTCAGAGGGAACCGTGGGTTAAATAAGAGCCCGGAGAGCATTGTAGCATTGTGTGTTTCAGGACCGGAATGACAAGCAGGGAGCAGCTTTGACGTTTACGGAAGCTCTCTCAACGCAATTCGTTTGATTTGTTCCGACACTTGTACCCTGTTTTGATCGCAATCTCAAGATTCCCATTTCAGAGCACAATGTGATCTATGATGTTTGAAAAGGACAGCTTGAGTTCAATCATCAGGTAATTTGATGACCGAGATGTTATCTCAGCTTTCACCGCTCTTGATCATTTCATGATTTCCCCAATTTACGCTCCGAATCCGGAAAGCAAGATCATTGATATCTGTAATTGAAATCCTCCACGGCAGATTTTCACAGCAGTTCTAGGTCTCGCGGATGAGCTTTCGTTCCAACACTCGACGGATGCCATCGTTTCGACCGTCATAACAATTCACGTAATTCTGAGGACACTTGATAAATTCACGGATTTCGTTGCGACCGAGAGCCGCACTGTTCTAACTATGAAATCGATAGAGGCTCGACTGTACGAATGACCCTTTACCACCTCGTTTGCTTTCGCCCGGATCGGCAGCACGAAACTTCTCGTGCGGTCTCGTTAATGGATATCTGCTATCTGATTCTCATCTATGGAGCAGATTCTTTCATTTACAAGCTTCGAAGTTTAAGATTGTTAACAAATTCTGTCACTCTCTTGGAATCCCTGGTCGTCTGTGAAAGTCACAGAGCGTCAACAACAGTAGATATTTGCTGAAGTTTAATTTCCAAGGTACTCCAAGCGATGTATGAGAACTCAAATCCCTTTTCCAGAACTCGTCGACGACGTCGAGGTTCTCCCGCGTCTTTCGGCGGTCTCTTACGATCTCAGCCCGATGTAACTTATTCTCGAAATGATATCGATCTTGAGAACAACCTCTCGGATTTACATCATCGTCGCTCATCCCGAGTCACAGCCGGTACAAGAATGAGGAGTTCCATGTTTGCAAGATGTTTGGGACGTTGTTGTGAGACTGTCTGTTAAATAGGAACCATTGTGTAGTTGACTTATCGTGAGTCGAGCTACATGACAGGTCGATGCGAAAAACAAACTCAGCACAATTCTCCCGATTTTCCGGGAGCCATTCACGTGGTCACAGACTGTTTCTGTATTTCGACGGCGAGCTTGAGAATGTGACGTTTTGTTCCGTTGAAACTCATCCATGGGAATTGATGGAAGAATTCTTGAACTGAATTATTAGAGTACCTCAAGATCTCGTGGATAATGAATCTATTTCTTTTGAATATTTGGCTGGAAAAGTATGAGATAATGGGCTTGTCAGATAACTAATCTTGCAGATGAACAACTTATCAGAAAACGAACCTTGTCAGATAACGGTTTCGAGGAGCTCAGAGGTTCATTGTAACTGAGCTCCGTAATCTGTGAAGCTCGCCATCTCTCAAGTTCGTTACCTGACGAATTCGCTATGTGCAGGACTTCAGGCGCCATGGCTTTCGCGATGATTGCTTCTCAGGCATCGCGCCGGCGCATATAACGAGCTTACATCTCCATATATAGGGCCCCCTTGATAGGAGACAGTACAACTCTTGACCTGGCGGGGTGTTTCCTCCATTCTTTCACTCACAATCAGTTCAGAGTTGCAACATTGAGCTGATCAACTCTGATGATAAAGTCTCCGTGGCGGCCCACAGTGGCTTAACAGCACATCCTAGACCTCCAAAGCATATTTTTTGAGTCTGAGGCGCTTTTGAGGCATTCCTTGGTTCTTTAAGAACGAAGATAACTGAGTTCGCAGATTCCTCTTGAGGGCAGCAAGGACGCTATTGTGCTATTTTGAAGCTCGTAGGATCCTTATGGGCTGAAAGAGAATGAGAAACGCGAATATGGCCGAGATGCTCTGAACTCAAAGTAACAATGAAGCGACGAGTGATTCGAGTGGAATTTCTCGGCGACTCCCGCAAGACATCAAACATATCAAGCAAGATGTTTTTATTCTGATCTTTCCACAGGGTCCTTTTTAAAGAGCCTTGCAGACACCAATACTCTTGGAACGAGATGAAGCCTCACATTGTCCATCGTTTTCCTCGGATCGGAGACTAGTCTGTAACAAATTCATGAGCAATTCCATATTTAGGATGTTTCTTCTTCCACCTTATTCTTCGGTCGCAGTCGAACCTACCTTGCAGGGCTCGCCAACGACCGCGACGGTGAAAACGGGAGACTGTCCGATTTGCCAGGGCCTCCTGCAAGTCTCGGTGCAGCCGATGCGAGCCATGAGCTTTCCACGACCCTCGCACACCTGCCTTCCAGATGACTCGGTGGTGGCGTTCGATTCAGTGGTGGGGTCTTCTGCATAGACCGAATCGTTTGTCTCGATGTTGAATCATCGTCGATGTTACTCAGAGAAACCTCAGAAAACATATTTAAAACTTTGCTCACCCTGGGCCACAACGAGGCCGACAGCCAAAATAAGGATGAAGAATTTCATGTTTATGCGGAACTCAGAGCGTTTTGGTCAATCTAGAAATATCGCTGCTTATGAAGGTTTTGAGACCGTAAACAAACCATTGTGTGTCAAGTGACTAGAGTGACAAGCACCTGATTCGCAACGGTGTCAATCGTGTAAATTCATTCTCGTGAACTTTCCCATTCAACTTTTTGAGAAGTATCCCACATTTTACTGGACCATGCTTAAATCTTTACTGTGTTGTCATGGACACGGGGCCGAAGGATAGCACTTCATGTCCCCATATCAGCTTGGCAAGCTTCTCACTATCATGTTTGCACGGTCTTATATTGGTTGGTAAGGAGAGTTAATTCGGTGTTGTCTTGAAGAACGTTTGTCGGACTTCTTTCTTCGATCAATACGGACTCATGTTTTCACGTCAAGTTTTCAAGCGCCGCGGCGGAGCTCGAAGCGGAGGACTTTCCGCGGAAATGACGGAACCCTAATTTCTTTCGCTGCTTGAACTTGGAAAATCCGGCCGTTTCCCTCTTCTGCGAGTGAAAATCAGTTGGAAAGATGTCGATTCAACCTCGAGCTTTTCCAAGATCCAGATTCGGGTGATTTGTACTTCTTTGTGAACGCTTCTTCTCGACGCTTTTTCTTAGCAACTCGCTTCTCACTTTGAACGTTCCAATGCCCTTGACGGAGATGTCGTGCAAAAAGCTGAAGTCGACGTTGAGAATACTGGATTCGGATGCCGGAAGACACGACAGCGGATCTCGATGATCAAGATTCAAGATGAAATAGATTTTGATTCGAAGCAGAAGTTGCACCACGATCGTTGAGATTCCCTCAAAAGTACCGATATTCGTGACTCTCGACTATAGATAGGCTCACTTTCGAAAATCGATATTGGGTCATTGTGGGAATCGCCGCCTCCTTTCTTCAATCGATAATATCTCGGCATCCGAGCGCCGCTAAGAACTTTCAGAATAAAGCTCAGAACTCTCGGGATTCACGATAAACGATCGATTCGCTTCCCCATCAGCTTTCACGGAGTGTACGCTGATCTGAATTCAGAGTCATCCCGTGCCTCCGAAGCTTGGAGTGGTAAAAGTCTCGATCTTCGGAAAATTGTTTCACATGAAAAAGTAGTCAACATGGATGAAAATATTCCACTTTTCCTCAAGCACATATTTGCGTAAAGTTTCTGAAAGGTCGTCCGGAAAAACGCAATCTCTGAAGTGAATTTCGAAAACTTTGCATCTGAACGTGCGTCTTTTTCTGAGAGAAAGAAAGCTCCTCCTTCTATGAGAAGGTGGAACATTCAGATGAATTCATAACAATCAATTCGAGCGGTTGCGTTCGTTTTTATTTTTCTTCCATTTAGCTCCTTAGTTGGCTTTGCAAACGCCGAAAGCATTTGAACGAGAGGAAACCTCGCACTTTCCGTCATCCTGTTCGGAGTTTCGGCTCGTCTGCGGAATGCAAGATTGAAAGGTGAAACGATCTTTTTATCACAGAGTTCGAACATTTGAGAAGTCGAATGGGAATTCCGCGGCTCGTGGAACGATAGACTTACCTTGCAAGGAGCGCCGACAGGGACATTGGTGAAGATGGGCAGCTCTCCGAATTTCCAGGGCCTCCTGCAAGTCTCGGTGCAGCCGAGACGAGCGATGAGCTCACCACGGCCGTCACAGACCTGTCCTCTGGAGGACTCGGTCGTGGGCACCGGGCTGACGTTGGCCTGAGTGGTGGGCACCGGGCTGACGTCGGCCTGAGTGGAGGTCTCCTCTGGAAAGTTGTTGGATTCATTGAGGCACGGCAGTCATGGTTTTATTCATGGCAGAGGGTAATTTGGAATGTCATCGTGTTGGAGCGCTAGCAGCTTACCCTGAGCCATCACGAGGCCGATACCGAGTAGAAGGATGAAGAATTTCATGTTTGAGTTGCGAAGTTTGTGTGAACAAGAACATGTCGCGATTTAAGTAGGATTCGAGTGAGTTTTGGAACCATTGTGTGCCGGCGGGTAGGTGAGACAGGCCAGGAGACAGCGTGAACAATCGCAGGTATTCTCTCAGAACAATCCATGGGCTTTCTCGTTGAAATCTCTCGCTGACACGGGACGACACTCCTACGGTGGAGTGATGACTCGAACACGGATAGTCTCGACTCAAGACTGAACTATGGATTCAAGAAAAAAACATATATATATAGAGAAAGATAAAGATTTGATGCAGAATAGAGACGCCGACGCGACGGTGTTAGAAAACTTGTCTCAATGAGCGTGGATCCTGTCTCAGGCATGACGCGAATTCCCTTTCGTTAGCCGGTGATTCGTTCTTCCCGGTGCATCGTGACATCGATTTCAAATATCAAAGGCAGGAGGGGATCGAGATCCTTGGCTGCGCGGCCGGCCTTGAAGTAGTTTGCCCCGTGCGGCTGGGCGGAGACCTCAAAAACGGACCGACCATCACAGTAACACTGAGTATACCTGTATTCATGAAGGAATCTGGAAATATCGGAAAGAAAAACAGCTGGAAATGCACGGTTCAGCCGTGTTGGGAACATGCAGCTCTATCTAATTGAAATTCGCTGCAAAATTATTTTGAAGTCCATTCTTCTCAATGGAGCCTAGCACTATTCGCTCGATTCCGATGGAATCTGCGGGATCCGACGCCGGAAAACTCAGCAACTGCGTCGAAAAAATGAAGCTCATCCGCTATTTCGAACTCCGGCTTAGTATCGGGCGTTCGCCCACCCCTCATTATTTTTAGTCGCAATGCTGGATCCCTTTACCACTGACGGAGTCCTGAGTATCAAATAGCCAATCCCATGAATAGATCCGCACTCAGCTGTTTTTTCTTGATCGCGATATGCATGACATACATATTTCTCATTTAAATTCATTGGTCACTCGTCATTTGAATGACGTTGGATTGTGAAAATCACCAGCGAAATTGATTCGCATCGGAAATGGACATTTCCAGCTCAATCTCGTTACAACGAAATTTCCATGTACAGGGAACAAGATTTCCGGTCCCAAAGGTTATCGTTGTTACGAGATTTTACTGTAATGGGGAAGACCTGTTGAAAGACTGTGGAATTTTGAACACACAAATGTAGCATCAAACTCAAAGTAGCCGATGTTTCGAATCTCTTATCAAGCGCATGTCGGCGCAGCTGTGTCACCTAATCGAAAACGTCCTCTTAATTCAAGCAAGAGCAATTGAAGTCGTCAGCTGCCTCTGGATCTTCGATTCTTTGATCAACCAGGAGGTGCACAAGAAATTTCCACAATCAATCCCGAAAGTAGAGCAGCGAGCACTTTCAAATAACTGCTAGAGGTGAATATTGATAAGATATTGATATACATATAGAATATTCCCCGGCGACGTCACCGACGATCACGGGGACTCTGGATGGCCCTCCTGCCGTGGCTATCAGCGCGAACAGAAGAACACCGACGACATCTGCTACTGTTTACCGAACTGAATTTATTCTTATCTAACCCAATATGATGAAGAGCTTTCAACGCTCGAGAGGTGTGCAGACAGCAACCTCGTTTCCGAACCTGGACCTCCCCTTCTCGCAAACTCCTCTGACCGGTCGGAATCCTCTGAGGGTCTGGAATGTATCGGAAAGGAAAAACTTTTACCATGGTGTTCCGAACTCGCAGTCAATTTTTTGTCAATGCCAGTCGAGCTGAGCAGAAGAAACGACAGAATTGGCAACACATGTGTAGAAAATACCCTGCAAGGTGCGCCGACAGCGATAGTGGTGAAGTAGGGGATCTCGAGGAAGCTGATTTTCCTCAATAAACAGTGCTCAGTGCAGCCGTTACGACTGAGGAGTCTGCCACGGCCGTCGCAAGGTTCCCTCTCGGGTGTCTCGGTGGTGGGAACGATTTCGGTTTCGGCTTCGGTCATATTCTCGGTTTCAGCCTCGGTCAAAACTTCGGTTTCGGCTTCGGTCATAATCTCGGTTTCAGCCTCGGTCAAAACCTCGGTTTCGGCTTCGGTCATAATCTCGGTTTCAGCCTCGGTCAAAACCTCGGTTTCGGCTTCGGTCAAAATCTCGGTTTCCGCCTCGGACACAACCTCGGTTTCGGCTTCGGTCAGAATCTCGGTTTCCGCCTCAGATACAACCTCGGTTTCTGCCTCGGAGACAACCTTGGTTTCCGCCTCGGACACAACCTCGGTTTCCGTCTCGGACACAACCTCGGTAGCGGGCTCAGTTTCCGCTTCGGTGATGAGTTCGGTTTCGGCTTCAGTGATGGCTTCGGTGATGGCCTCGGTGATGACCTCGGTCTCGAGTTCGGTTGGAACGATTGAGGAGTCCTCCTCTGAATCAATTATGAAGTTTTGAAATATAGGATCTCCAGGAATCGCTCTCAAGCGTCCGAGTGAAAACAGAACTCCTTACCCTGAGCCAAAACAAGGCCGATACCCAAAAGCAGGATGAAGAACTTCATGATCGCTAGCCGTTCGAACGGTTTGTCGAACTCGCAGTCCATCGCCTGTTAAGTAGAACCCGTCAGTCTATTGAAACCATTGTGTTCCACATAACGAGAATGATGGACACAAGCATAGTGGTGACAGCTGCCGAAAGATCTCCGACTTGATCCTTACTCCGACAGTAAGCGTTTTTGAAGAATAGGTGCACCACGGCAGCGTCTTGACATTCCAGGAACACACGTACGTACGCAAGGTGCTACGTAAAGTAGTAAGAAGTAGCCAATATTCTGGTGGGGTTACATCATTTGGAAACGAGATTCCTCGAACGGACCCCTGTCTCGGCTCCAGGCATTAAGTTTTCCTCCTCGACTCAGAATTCCGCATTCAGGAAGAACATGAAAGATCAATATCCATATTCCATCACGTCGGTACCATCGGCTGTCAGCGGGCGCACAGAGCTCTTCTGCTTTCAAAATCTCAGATGAGATTCTCTCAAGTTTGAATTGACAACCTAGACTCTGACGCAAGGGGTCTGATGTGACCTTGTTGTGGCAGATCACTAAAACTTTCTCTTGAAGAACTCCGTACAGTGCTTCACATGTGCCGGCTTGTGAGTTCTGTTCGAATTGATGATTTGCCAATTCATTTGAGAAGCCGTTGGTATACGTGACTGTCGAGTTTCTTTGCTCGTTTTCGCTCGCTGCTCGCGTTCCATAACCATCCGTGGTTGACTCATGTCTTTTCAATCTTGCAGTTGCTGAACTTCGAACGAAATGTCCTCGGATTTCCAACCCGTTCGCAGTATCTTTGACAAGATATAATGATCGCGAGACACATTTTCTTAATATCATCGTTTTGCCGTTGTCTGAAATCATCGTCGACGAGGCTTTAGTGGTTTGCCATTCAGATTCCTCCGGCTGCCTGTCGACAAGACACAAGTCTTGTCAAGGAAGCGTTCGCGTCACAGCTGACGTGCTCTCCGCTGCATTGTGGTCAAGGCCGCAGCCTCGAAACGAAGAGAAAAATAGCATCAACAATTCGGTGGATTCCTCGGGACATCTGTGGAATAGAATTTCCACTTTTTATTGCAAAGATATGTCGAAGACGAGTCCCGACTTTCTGAAAGTTTCTAAGCTCAAAAATTAGCAAACAAAGAATCGATGAATCCTTTCCGGAAGTTCTACCAGTCATCCATCCGAGAATTCATCTCTTCCGTCTCTGCAGCATGATCACGATTGGTCGCAGATGGGGGTGGCAACCGAGATCTGAGAATCGGGAATTCCTCGGGAAAAATTCCGTCAGGTAACGATATCAAGCAGAAACGTTCGACGCGCGCATGAGCTCGAATCACGCTCGAACCCCTGCTCGGATCTCGGTGGAACCTCGCACCGTGGTGTCGACGTCGCCCAAGAAGGTTTTAGGCTACCGAGAGTTGCCCGCAACTGTCCCCATAAATCGTAATCTTAAGAAAATTCGAAAACTTTGTTCCCCTAATGACCGTGAATAAGGTCTTTCAAGCTACGCGCCTATATTGGTGCCAATGACAAACGCGTCAATGGTCGATGAAGCAGATGTTCATTCTCCGAATCTGAATACGTTGATCTCTGTCTGAGTCTTCGACAGTTGATAATAATAAATCCTTTAGGTAGGGGTAACACGTTAATTGTATTTAGATTCATTACAAAAGCCGGGAATCTTGGGGCTTTAATGGTGGGACGTATCAGCCTTGACGCATCTTAGCGTAGTTCTGGTAGTGACAACTTGCCACAATGCCTGGTCGCAAACGTCCCAATATTGGCCGGTCTACTGCGCACGCTAAGAGATTGCAACGAGCAAGGCGTCAACGATCGGACGCCGAGAGCCGTCCCGATGCTGACGGCCAGGTAGTGTCCAGAGTGCTTGAGGCTGTGTTAAACCGTGACAGGTAAGTACTTACGAAGCGACGATGTCCCTTCAGACCCGAGCGTGAGCCTTCAGATTGAGGTTCAAATCCGTGATCATTCTATCCGAGTCCCGATTGGACTGATTTTTCGTGATTACAGAGCTCAGGCAGGAACAAGTTCCGGGGGATGCCGTTAACGATTGGGGTCTACTCAGGATCCGTCGGTGGTTAGGGAACCTAAAGTACCGAGGCGTCATCGTACAGATGTCTCTTCAGTCTCTCAAGATGGTGATGAACACATCACACCGAGTAACTATGTATCTCTCCGAGAGCCCCAGGGAGTTCCGCGCGAATGGTCGAGTGAAGTTGCCGCCGCTGCTACCGCCCCCTATGTCATCCTTGTTTGCCGGAGTGACACCGGAATCTAAGCACTTCCTTAAGAATATTCGCAAGTATAATTCATGCTTTCAAATGACATCCTTCGGAGCGACAAGAATAATTCGAGATAACCATATGCCGACGCTCAAAGTTCAGGGTCACATTTACCATCAGATTGGATCTCTCTTTCCAGTACCCGAGAGTGAGCCCACGTTTCTTCAAATTTATTTCATGGGGAAAAGGGAGGAGGAAGCAGATCAGCGGCGTCATTTCAATACCGGCACCAGACAGCCCATTGTGCTCGCATTGCAGGATTTTTTCCATGAACATAATCAATTGATTCGTTGATTGCTGTCGTCGACCACGATCATAAACCTCAACTCGCACCACGAGACCGCCGCGCGCCTTAACGGTTGGTTTAGAGAAGAAGGCATCCAAATGCAGAACGAGGAAATTTGAAGCCCTTCGCCTTATCGCCCTTCCTCTCTAAAAATATCCTTCGATATTTAATAAAATCCGAATAATCCGGAGAACTCCGAGCTCTATCATTATCGCATACTTAGGAAATCAGCCCATGAGCCCGAAGCCTACGGCAGACGGAGAAAGTCACAGCGAAGCGTGACCGGGACGCTAGTTTCAAATACATCTTTCCCGTAGCCTTTACCGCGTTCCCGGTGCCTTTCCCGCCTCTCCCGATGCCTTCCCCGCATTCTCGAGGATTCCGATTTTTCCCGGGAAATCCTGAGAATTCCCGGGAAATCCTGAGAATTCCCGGGAACAGTAGAGAATCCCGGGAACGGAAATTCTTGGGAATTTGCGACTCCTACCTAGAACCAGGCACAACCGGCGTCCTCAACTGATGAGCACCGGTTCCCGGGAATCGATTTCACGGGAATTCCCGGGATTTTGGGAGCCCTAGTCGCAGATGAACCTGAGTAGAAACCTACGATAATACAGCTGTCTCGCCCGTCAGGGTCGTCCGATATCTCAGATGCTTGTGACCCGAAATGGACTGGGTCGCCGTGCTTTCAATGATCTGCAAACACCTTCCATTATCCCCCCCCCTACACTGCCGTAAATCCAAACGAGCTCCGGGAGGAATCCATGCTTAGCAAATGATCATTTTCACTTTTACGTGAGCCATCCACACGTTCGGAAGAAAATGTTCGCAGCGTCCAATGGAGAGTTCGATCATCAGAAACTGCTTCGAGAGCGTTCCTGAAAGACTCGCAAGCATTTTGAACGACGACGGAGACTTCTCTGACTGAGAAAAGCAACGGAAGAAGCCTTGGATTAATTCCTCGAACGTCGGGAGAATCAAGAGATCATTTTGGATGATATTTCTCAAGACACGAATGAATGAATCCTCCACAGATCAGGACGGCTATCGAGCTCTTGAGACAGAGCGAAAATTTCCCCGGTTTGCTCGCGACTTCAATTGCCGGAGACTCCTGTGACTGAATCGTCCTTTCTAAATTAGGAGAAGTGGGAGCCGATTCCGATATGCTAAACTTACAATCATAGATATTTAAATGAGGGAAATTTCACTATTCATTGATTCGATGTCGCCTCAGGCTTTCGATCTCAAAAGAAGTCAGATCGTACTTGAGAAGCACAAAAACTGTTCTGAGTTTGGTCTTTGACGTCAAATTCTCCGTTGAATTTGCGGTTTCGACTTCTTATTGAAGACGATAACCATTGTTCGAGACTCAGCGAGGACTCAGCAATTTCGAGTGACGCTTTCGCCTTGAGACATGGCCGTTCCGCGCAGAGCATTGACTTTTAGATTCAATGTTATTCACGCTGCGATCAATGTCGTATTCGACCAAGTTTCTCACAGCACGTGAGACCTTGTTGACAGTTCGGTTCAGCGAGATCTGTTTCAAATCGAGTACTTCCCTCGAAGTCAGAAAATTCGAGTTGCGAACTCGAATCGTGGAGAATATTGGACCCGGGAAGATGATGTATCGCTTCGCGTTGACGTTTCGTTCAATCCTTCAAGCAAGCGTTCCATCAGCCGTTTGAGACTCACTTCGTTTTCAGCTTTGACAGCGTCAAAAATCACGGAACAGGGGCTGATATTCGCATTATCACAGCGCATGTCTGCAGTGATACTCTCCCCCGCGATGATATTTCAATAACGTCAATCAACAACATGACTTCCAGAATTCGACTCAGCCTTCAATTTCTACCGTCGTCAAAACAACTCATTCGTGTCCAATTTCAAACGGACCCTTCTCTCAGGAAGAACTCGAGTTCGTCCAAGTTTAGCTCAAGATATATAATAGATCGACTTCGATCGAATGAGGAATGAGAGTTCCGTGTTAGTTCGTTATTTCTGTGCCCTGTTGACATCCTCGATACTCGACGGAGAGGGAATATCTCATCCAAGTCACGTATCTTGTCAAAATTGGGAAATTCCGCTATACTTGGAGTCATAGTGAAATATTCAAGAGTTTCGATCCGACACAAGTGTTTCGGACGGCTGGACTCCAGCGGATATTCTCCTGGAAAGACGATCCTCGATCTTCGAGTTTTCCAGGTTCAAAATCTCGAAGTGAAAGCTGACACTGAATCTCGACAGATGGATCTCAGTTGATACTGTTGATGTCTGAATTTTATAATCGATTTTTTTCAATCTGTTCAAGCATGCGTTGATGTCATCAACAGGACACCGCTTCAAAGTTTCGTGATTCCATCGTTGACTTCTGGATGCCGGAGCCGTGTCCGTCCCGATCGACTGCGATATGTTACTCAGAGGTTTAAAACGAGCGCTGTCCTAGAGCTCATCCAAAAGCTCTCCCATTTTCTTTGAGATGAGATCTTGGAGCAGAGATCCTTTCTTCTTTAGCGTAGATTCAGTAGAGAATTTGAATTTTTTCCCGGCTTGACGCGCTTCTTCTTTTTCAAAATTGGGAATGGCTTCAAGACGGCGCTCCTTCGGAGCTTCCACCTTTTTGGGCCGATTCGGGAGTTTGTTCCCCTTGCGGAGATGATGGTTACATTTGATGAAGCTTGAAAGTCTGCAAATAGAATAGGACAAATGAAATCCGAGTTTTCACGATTTTGATCCTGTCAAGCAAGGAAGCGACCTAGTAAATTATGGATCTTCTTACCTGCTGTGATCCTTCTCGAGTTTCCTCAGACTTATCATGAAACAGTAGACATTCACGCACGATACAGCGATGACAACCGCGATGCCCTTGAATGGAAACTCTATCTCGTCTAGAAGACCCGTTTTTCGTCTCAGATCGGGAAATGCGCTAGAAATAACCGGTTAAACTCAAGTCGTATCCTTTATCCCAACACCTCTCATGGGGGTCGCAAATTTCGTTATCATTCTGCAGCAGACAAAGTTCAAGTCTATAAAATGTTACTCGGCTCAGGGATGCTGTAGCCTTGGAAGTATCCTGAGCTACTCCTCTGGTTTTAGGAAGAGTTGGCTCTGTTTCTCGATCCGAGTTTTGGCCGGAGATGACCCTCTCGTTGTGTCTTCTGTGAAAGAGCTCTAGCCTCTTCGGAATGGTTTTCACTCTTTTTTTTTATTACAACATTCCAAAATCATCTAGAACACCGACAAACAAGGCGAGATCGATTTCCGAGGTTTATGAATTCTGATCCTCCGTCGTTTCGGTGAGAGCTTGACGAAGAACAAGAAATGCGTCACTTCCACGAAGAGGCAAACCAAGCAGGCCAGCTGCATCGCGATGATCGAAACGAAAGCTGACTGTATGTCCTCCAGTTGCAGCTGGTGGACGACTGTGACACTGATTTCGTCCGAATACTCAAGACCCGCTCGATTCTTGAAAGCCTCCACCAGACCAGCGTCGACCAATCTCCTGATGGCGGTGCTGAATATCCGCTGCAACATACATCGCTTCTGAACGGCAAATGCCTGGAAGCAGTTGTTGAGGTTTTCCGGAGTGACGTGTGTGTTCCGGGTGAGTCCTCTCTGCCAGGCCTGCCGTCTGATGCTGAGACCTTCCCCGAAAACGAGGGATGTTCGTTGCTCGAGGAGTCGATCGAAACACTCACCCGTGTAGGCGGCGCAAGGCAAGGCCCTGTCGGCGAGTATTTCCAACGAGGGATGATGTGGATTGCCGTTCTGGATGCTGCTGAAATGATTGACCCGCGAATCGTGGAAAATCCAAACATCGTCCGACGTGATCACGAACTTTGCAATCTCCTCGATGCTTTCGAATTTTCCGACGAGTTCGCTGTTGGTCAGCAGGGTCACGAGCTTCGCAGACACTATGCAGGCCAGGCTGAATACACCGATTCGCCAAACTTGCTCGACACATCTGGCGGGCTTAAGCGATTCCCGAGGGGGTGGAGTGCTCTGCTGGAGAATCATACACCCTATGATAACGAGGACGTGGAGGAATCCGGGTTTCCTCCGAACATAGAATATAATCGAGCTGACGACGAACGCCGAAAGCAAGTACAACCCGGTCACCGCTGGCCCACAAACCATTAGCATCGATATTCCGGAGATTTTTCGCGCCGCCACGGTCGACATGAACACGTTCGAATCGATGTCGTGGATGCTCACAGCGTCGACGTAATGTTGGCGAGGTTCTAGAACGCTGAAATCGCCGAAGAGGAACACCGCCTCCTTCCGCACAACGTAGCCCATGGTTTTCAAGTATCCCCACACGCTCTTCTCGTAAAAACTGCTCTCATATTCCGGCTGACGACCGTGGCCCACGAGAAGTCGGTTGTGGCGCTCGGCAAAGTTCTCCGAGCTGAAATTGAACTGTTTCTCGATCACTTTCAGCAGACTCAGCTCGAAACCCTGGATCATTCCGCTGAGATGGTCGGAGATCTGACTCGCGGGTCGGAGCGGTCCCGTGTAAATATCGTGTTCCGTCAAAACGTAACGAATACTCAATCCGGAGACGTTCCTATGGACCGAGCCGTCATCGTTGAGGATTCCGAAATCACTGCAGATTTGAAAGTCTGTTCTCGAGGTGAACGCGTCGACATCGACCGTGGAAAATATCTCTATCCTTTTGGCCGATTCCACATGATCTGAAACCACGAATCCGTCGCATTCTTTTGGGAAAGTTTCCGCCAAAGTCGACAACTTCCGCGGCCGACACCACACATGCACCGAGGGGTAGCAAGTTTCCTCGAGGAATCTCAGAAATTTCAACTGAACGTCCGAAGCCACGACCACTGGGCGGTGCCGCACGATGAATGGCAACGCGGACTTGGGTACGCCGAACTGAAACCCAGTTTCGCAGCCGAGAGGATTCACGAAGGCAGCACTCGTGCAGTTGCTTATTACGGGGCTGAGATTGAGGTCGGTCTGCAGAAAGTTCACTTGGTTGAGGTGCATGAACGTGCAAAGGAACGCTTCGAGGTCCATGACTCCACAGAGCCGCGAACAACCGCCTTTTGATGGACACAAGGCCTGGAGCCTGAGCAGCTTCCTCGCCACAATGAACGGGAACCTGAATCCATATCGATCAGCATCGCTTGACAAAATTACATCTATTGTTATCCACGTTGGATGACAGTGATTCAACTCCGACATTTTGGTAGTTCCGTTTTTGTTTTATTCAATTCTGTCACAGTTTCTTGAACAACATCTGGGGACTAGACGACTTGGATCCGGGAACTATACACAGTTTTCGATGCGATGATCACGAGATGAGAGAACATTTAAACATAGGAGTACAGGTGGGGGTCGGAACGAATTGTGGATGAACAGCGAAGAACTCGCCGCACTTCAAATACACGCCATATAACATTTGACGGAAAGTTTTACGTTCAAATATATTGTGTGCAGTCACAGACAAGGGTCACGAAGAAAGTTTTGTTATGCACAAAGCTATACCGAACTCACGTGAACTTTGTCTCTCCGCGAAGCTTGAGATGAGGTGTGCGTTCATTTGTTTCTTCCTTCTTCGATCCGAAGTTTTCAAGAACAAAAATTGGGAATATTGAGGCGAAATATCCGAACTAAAAACGCCGATCTCATGGTTTGTCCGCCCCCACACTGGATTTTTACCTAAGACGGCTTGAACGCGCACGATCGCGGACAACAGTTCTTGTAGTTTTGGGGCGACAGCTAAGGTGAAAGGTAGAATCATTCCAAAACTGCATTCGAAACTTTTGGCGTCCCTTCGCTGAGCTTTCGTACAAAACACAGTGTATACAAACTTTATTTTTTGTAATTTACGCTGAACGTCTTGATGAACCTTTTTCAATGCATTCATAAAAGTGTTTCCTCGCCCTCTCTTTTTCTCTCTCAAGAAAGAAGGAACCGAGAATAGTGAGGGAGAGAAGTGAACAAGAAGTCGGACGGACCTTTTGGCCTGAGGCTGCTGCCTAAAAACGATAGGAGTCCGTGGACGTGTCGAAGGTAATGTCTCTGAGGTTGGCCGAGAAGGTGACTTTGCTGTTTCCGCTGAGCATCACCGACTCTGTAACGCCCTCTGTAATTGAAAGAAACAACACCCTCCTCAGTCTTCTGAGTTGCCCAGATGCCGCGTTATCTACGTGGGTCTGACATCCAATTTCACCCTCGGTCTATCCCATCAAGAGCCTGTTCGGCCTACACCCAGTTTGGCCCTTGTATGTCAGGATCTAGCTGTGATATCCTCTAACGGTGACGTCGGTGACAGCCAAAACATCCATTCTATCCTACAATCAACATAATGAGCGGGAAATTTCGAAAAAACCAACGAAGCTCTTACCATTCGCGCCGACGACACAGACGTGGAATCCTTGACCGCTGAAGTTTGTCAAAATCTGCAACATGATTCACAATCCATGAGCGGCCTTTTTAATCCCGTCTCGTTTTCGATTTTCAGCAGAAAGTTTTTGGAATTCTCAGATGATTACAAACCTCGCGGATCGTTGTGCAGCCTGAGCAATCGATGTAGGGACACGCGCTCAAATCCAAAACCATAAGCGCGCCTCGACCTTCGTTATCAGCACCAGCATCGCTGGAAAAACATTGCGGCGAGTTTTTATCGGGTCGAGAAGCTGTTACTCGACCCCTCGGTTTCGACCGAGATTTGATCGAGGTGTCTGGTTGTTCGACAAAAACGCGAGGATGGTTTCGAAAACGAAACGACCCAGCGCGAAATAGAGGTAGCGTCGCGGGCTGCAAGAACTGTTGACGTACAATTGAAGAAGAAGCTGTTCCTTGAAGGCGTCCCGGTTGATAAAGTTAATCTCGGACTCCACCCTTATGACAGATACGGGCCGACCTCCACTCCCTCCCTGAAACAGAAAGGTCAAGTTACGACCGAACATGCTACATGGTCACGCTATTCCTCGTTTACGTCGCCGATGGCCTTTTGGGGTTTGACTGGGCTTTACTCGTCCTGATTCGCCGGGAGACCTTTCATAGAGCACACAAACATCTTCGCTTGTGTGCGCTAAACCTTCTTCCCTCGCCCTAGGCCATCCTTGGTATTCGCCTCGTTTTGTTTGAACAAAAAAATGAGAGGGAAAGAGATTCGAACTCCGAAACGGCCGAAAACAGCTCGGTCAAAGTGCCTAAGGCTTCTCCAAGGAACTTCGTCAAAAGAGAAAAACACTCCTGGGGCTTCCTGAAAGAGATTCGACTTTGTTTCCTCACCGCCGATTCCGCGAAGGACTCCCGGTTTCTTCTTGGCCTCACGACACGGACGCGTGGTCTGTGGAATGAAATCGAGGTTGGAGGAGAACGAGATTGTACGTGGACGATGAACTTCAAATCAGTGTTGGGAACTCACTTCGAATCGCGGTACAGCAGTGCTCCGACAGTGCAGACGGCTCCGGCGGCGATTCCGTACTCCAGGTCGAGAACAAAACAAGCCAGGAACGTGCTCAGCCAGACGACCTGCAACAACAGCTGCTTTTCAGATCGGATTCCATAGATTCCAGCGTCCGACCCGAAGTGAGAGTCAGAGGAAGGTCTCGTTCGATCGAACTTACCGCCTCAATGCGAGAGACCTTGGAGTAGCGGAAACAGTCATTAACCTGAAGGATCATTCCCTTTAATGCCACGATAATGATCGAAGAAAGGACACACTGCAATAAAAACCACTCGTAAACCATTTGCCACGCTAAGTGGCCACTTGCCGATCGGTCTCTCATCTCTCTTCCAACTTTTATCCGCTCTCTTATTTCGACCGTCTGACGAGTCTAAATGTGGATTCAGTCCTCCGGCTAATGTTCATAAAAACCGAGACTGATCCTGATTCGCTTTAACGGCGGCGGTTTTTGTAGTAGCTGCGGCAGAGTAACTTTCGGGAGAGGAGATGTCCAACACCCCGAGAGTTCCTCTTCCGAAAGCCTCCGGCTAAATAGCGTGGGCTATACGGTTTGTTGAATCTTCTGTTTGAGACAACCGACATTCCGAACTCCTTCCTCGCAGAAGGAGAAACAAGGATATTTCCATCAATATTTGTTCTCCGCATGATACTCCGTCGCGGACCATCTACGACGTTACGGCCGAGAAGCAGCAGTCGACGTTCTCATCGTAGGCCGCCCCTTTTATTTCGAATCGAAAATCGATCGCCAAACGTGAGGCTATCGAGTATCTTATTAAAGACGGGATCCGAGCGGTTTATACCATCGGGTCGTCTGAAACTTCTATTCTCATCTTCGACACGATCGATCTCGTTCAATTGAGATTGAGAGTTATGTATGTGAGTGCACGGATTTCTGGACTTCCTACTCGCTCAGCGGACCATTTGTCATGGATCCTCCGGGGACAGACCCCTTCGCTGTTTTTCCAAAATGACTGAAGATGGTCGCAGGAAACCCGTCGAGACTCGAAGAGATGTTTCCAAATAATCGGGACAGGGATTCAAGAACAAAGATTCTCCATAAAACTCTTCCAAACTGTGGAAGGGGAGGCGTCTTAATTTGCACCTGTAGCCTGTGGCGTGATTTCCGGGTCGTCTGCAGGCTCCTTTCCGTGCGTGTTCGAATGTTTTTCTCTTGCTTCCTCGCGTGAATTCTCAGGGATGGGTATTGTAAGAGCATGGTCTGACCGTTGTCAAGCTCAACGTTTAATTTTCCAAGTTCCACAGCCTAATTAAAGCTTGCCCCTCTCTTTGTTGATGTAGTGTCGTGTTTTTGTCGTCGACACCGAACCGCTCTGGAACTCATGGAAAGCAACAGTTAGCTGTGACGTCTCAGACAGGAGGACGGTTTTTGAAATTTCAGTTTTTCCGAACATCTCGCCAGACCGCACACTCGGCAGATGTTTCATTCTAATTCGATGAACGGCTCGTGGAACGATAATTTGGGGAAGTGTTGTTCGAGGCAATTTAGTCACCAGTCACGTTCGACGGAACGAGCAAGAGACCGACCGCAAATGTTCAGGTTGTCGGTTCCCATCGACGGAGAACGCCAGCCCACCAGCCATCCACAATTTCGATCTCGCCCCATGAGATCGATTCCGTTGGAACAGAATAAGAAGAAACAAAAGAGGGAAATTTTAAGAACTGGAGGTCGACGGGACGAGGGAAGGTCACGGACAACTTGGAGCCGAACGAGAGCGATTCGGGGAAAAACGCGAAACGCAACATTGTGAGATATTCATGACCGCCCAGCGCAGTTGAAGGCGATCGGATCGAGGTTGTTTCCGCTTGGAAAACTCTTATTCCGGGTTTTTACCTCTCATTCTTCGTTCCGTGGGATCGATTTCTGCTTCAAACTCATTCTTTCGTTTTCCTTTTACCCTGTCCTGCTATTGTTCGATCGGAAGCAGAACCTCGAGATACGCAGCTCGAACGACTCTCGATCTGTTTCGAGTTCGGTCTCGAGCGACGCGCGACGTCCTAACTAAGAATGATAATGATCGTTACGCTGGCATTTCAGTGACCCTAATGATAGGTCCGTTGGTCCGGAATGAAGAATTCATCGGGGAGCATCAGAGTCGACGCAATGAAGCTTCGTCACGGACCGAGGAGCTCTCTGGAAGCTCCTGCCGCAGCTTCCAGAATGGAATCCCGTCCGGGATCGACTCCCGAGGTCTTCGTGATTTCTCGGTTGTCGTTCAGAATGTCGACGTTTATCGATCTTTCCTTCGAGCGCTGCATTGTGCTACAAACAACATGGTTCACATCTGCGCTCCGGCGAACGGGGTTCGCTTCGATTGATCATCGCTAACGATCAACCAATGAAAAGGAGGCATGTACCCTAATTAAAAGAACGGAATCAGTGAGCGGAAAGGATACAGGAAGGATCGATCCGAAGGACAATCATCGGGAACAAACGAGAACAGGGAGCCCGAGTCTCGCGATCCGAACCGTTCGGCCGAAGAAAATTTGTCGAACGTTGAGCTTAAGGGAGCTCCGGTCGTGTTTGTGTCGTTAAAGTGCTTTTAACATCGGAGAAGAAACCTAGTTGTCGTCTTGGAACAACAAGGGCTCGCAACGGACACAGTGCTGCTGCTGCTCTTTTCCTCCGCCGACGCTGTCATGCGTCCCCGCCGCCCCCCCCCCCCCCCCCCCCCCCCCCCCCCCCCCCCCCCCCCTCTCCCCCCGAGCAGCCTCTTAGCGCTTCTTCTTCTACTTTTCCCGATCGTAGCACCGGTACCTCGGCTCGCTGTCGTCGCTGCGCTCAGCATCGATACTCCGGTGATTTGTGAACATTTCCAGGAGAATCCGCCACGACCTTGTCCTCCTGGTACTCCTGGTTATTCGAATGCTGCCGTAGTCGGCTCCGTGGGAACTGTCCTCGTGTAGTTTGATGTCATCGGTGTCCAGGAGCGAGAGGTCCAACTGGCTGAGTTGCTCGCGCGCTGCTGCTGATTCGGAGGAGGGCCGAACCGAGGGCCCTCTCCCGGCTGCGTTGATTCTCGTCGACGTTGAGAGCCACAGTGGGCTCGCGAGTGGGTGACAGACACACAAACAACGACGGCGATCCTTTCGAACTGTGGCGAACCGCCGCTGCCGTTCAGCTAGTTCGTTGAAAGTCACTCGGGCCTCGATGCTCGGAGGCGCAGATATGGTTGTGAGCTTTAGATAGCACACGGCATCGAAATGCAACGGCCCTCACAAACATCTCTACTTTTCGGCTCCAGTCTGCGGAGGTTCGCGTACGTCACGGCCTGTTTTCCGGTCTGTACGCTGTCCGCCTGTTTCCTTTACTCGATAGCGTTCAGCTACTCGACGGTGAACACCACCATTTGCAAGGTAGGTTCAACGCTGGCTCGAGTCATCGTCGGCGGCGAGCGGGCAAAGGAGGAAAACTTCTCTCGAACAAAGTTCTCTGTCGGGGAAATGTTTTCTTTCGTTCAGTTCATTCGCGTTGTCCGGAGTCGAGCGGGATTATCTTCTCCACCGACAAGACACGCCGCATTGAGACGAATGTCACGTTGTTTATTCAGGTGTTCAACGTCCTGCCGTCGCTGAGTGCGGTGACGGGAATTTTCCCACAATGTCAAGTTTGGCGGATGGCGGTCGCGATGTACTTCGGACCTCAGATCTTTCTAGCATCGATGTTACCTTCTTACTACAACTCAAAACAACTCCGACAAATCGGCCCAGTTGCTCGCTGGTGCTATCCGAAAATTGTGCTCGTCAGCGCCGTGTCACACATCCTGGAATGTCTATCGTTGGTGAGTATCACGCAGCGCAGCGCAGCGTCGTCATCATGCAAATGGTTCTTGCAAATCCGCGTGTTTCCTCTACGCTCTCGCGGATCGTTTCAATAGAAGTCGCGTAAGGTGTGCCGGAGGCTGTCATCAACAAAATCCGAAACGCTCGTCTTTTAGTTCATGCTCCGATTCCCATGGACATTGAGGCGATTTTGAATTCTCGCTTGTCGGTTGCCACTAACCGAGGCCGATGGTGTTCCTTTCCAGATTGGGGTAGCTTTCATCTCTTCGAAGGAATCCTTCAAAATGCACGTTTTTCTCTTCTGTTCCTTCGCAGCCTTCTATCTGACTCATCTTCTACTAACTTGCTGGATCATAACAAGATTCGAGCCGTCAACAGCTGAGGAAGACCTCTCCCGAAGGTCAGTCAGTGTCCCTTCCTCCCAAGCTCTGATTGTCCGACTTCGCAGCTTTTGTTCTCAACGCGGTTTCGCATTACTTCTCACCGATTCCGAGACACGCGAACACCTCGGGGTTCGTCCAAGCCGATTGAGCGACGACGCGACTCGAGGCCTGTCCTTCCGGCATTGACAACCGGCGGGGCGGCGCTTGCCTTCGATTCGAGCATCGATTCCCGAAGCATCGGTGTCGGTGGGAACGAATTCCGCTCGGAACAGCTGTCCGGTCGAGAAGTTGGCTCGACGGGGAATCCAAGAGAAAAGAAACCTCTTCGGCTTCTCAAGAATGCATGGCGTCCTCGAGAGAGAGATTTGTTAGTTTGTTGCTTTCTCGTTCCAGGTACAAACTTCGGCTCGCAATGAGCAGTGTATTGTGTACTGTTATAATGACCATCTTTTTCTACCTGCATCGGACGCGATGTCTGGTCTTAGGTGAGTCAACTCGTTAGTTTCAGGTGGGAAAACGTTCTGAGATCTCCAGAAATCGCGAACATTCGTCCAATCACGATTTGCTTTGATGGGAAAGCTCCCGCCGGGAAGTCGGGGAACGAATATGGGATCAGACAAGAAATGCCGAAGTGTCTTCAGATCTGCCTTTCAAGTCCTCCATCCACTCCGGCCGCTAAGCGAGCCCGTTCGATATAATGATTGTTGTTGTTGTGTCGAAGGGTGCTCAAGCAATGATTACTTCCGTTCTTGTTGTTGCGAACAACAAACGGCTCACTCGAAGAATACGCACTCGGTATTGGCAGCCGACCAATCGCGGTTTGAACACCAGGACGATACGTGAGTCATCTGCCAAGTGGATACACCACATATTGCAATCAGTATCCATCGATTTCTCTCCGGCTGGTTGCTCTCGCATTTGCACAAACATCAGAATGCCCGATTTGTTCTCTCGTCTGAGGAGGACCTGCCACGTGTCCGGACTCATAGATGCGTGAGCTTCTGAAATTGTCGATTTTATCACCGGACATGGACGTAGTTGTTGTCATCACAACGCAGACGTCGCCGTTTAACCCTCGCTGGAGGCTCACATCGGGTAACGGCGGTGCAGCGAGACCCCGTTACGGATGAAGTGCAGGACGAGTCATAGCCTGAAGCTTCGATATCAGTCGGGGCGTAGGATAAACGCAGGAAATCGCTTAGCTTGATGGCCCGCCTATACGCTCACCCGCCGATAACGTTTGGTTTGGGTTAGATTTCGCTCTGATACGCTTGATTCGTGGCCCACATCGTTCCGGTGGGATCGTGCGGAGTTTCCACGGAAACTGCACGAGCGATGTGACAGCGCCGAAAACGCAACGAGGTCGTCTGTCTAATGGAGTCGTCTTCCTGTTCCAGCGTTCAGTGTGTTCGCGCTCGCGGAGTACATCTTCGGACTCAGCAATATTCTATTTCATCTGACCATAATCTACGATCTTCCCAAGTTCCAAATCGACGTCACTTTCGGTGGACTTCTGACCAGCATGAGCCACGAAGAGTCCACCGCCGAATCTTGCGGTGCGAACTGCGATGGAAACAAGAAAGACAAATAGTTAAGGAGAACGAGACAGAGAGAGCCAAGTATGTATTTTGGTCACAGAGAAAGAAATCCGCGAAAAGGAGAGAAACACACACACGCATTTGATACTGAAAGAAATTATCATCGTATCACTTTGGGGGACACATTACCTACTGTTGTACCCGGATGTCAGGAGAGTCGTTTAGTTAATCTGTGGTTTTGCAACGAACCCAACGACCAAGAATCGAATGTTTTACTTCTCGAGGGCCAATTCTTTGTTGAGAATCCGTACAGCGATCGGTGACTCCCATGTTCCTCAAATGCTCCGAAATGTAAAGTCTCAAGAACGGATGAGCGAGAAAGTGGTGAGCCCAGAGAGGAAAATTCGAGAAATAAGAGGAAAAAGAGATAATATATCACAAGTTCACAAGCATGTCTGTGGATAGCTACCTTCGATCGCCCGACGAGCTCTCAAAGAGTCGTTCGTAAAGGAAGATTCCGCTAGCCGACGACGAAATCCTCCTCATCGAAATCCTTTCGATCATTCAGAAACAGAATGGAGCAGTCTCAATGGCGCACGCCGGTCCCGTTGTTCCTGTGAGAAGGACTTGTACCGGCGGCGTCGCCACCGAAAGCGGCTTGCGGAACTCCCGCGAAATCCTTATGCAAATTATGCTGCCAATGTGTACAGATCTACTTGTCTAGTCTCCCAGCAGGCTAAGTGTATGTATATGTGGGGGGGGAGGGAGGGGGGGAGGGGAGTGGATAATGAGGAAAGAAACACTTTCAAGATAACTCTCAATTTACATGGTCAAACAATATCGACCCCCGAAATCTTTGTGACACAAAAGTTAGCTAGAACCGAAGCTGGACTTCCAAACCCAACAAACCGGCGCAAGATAAAAGCAGATTGAATGTTTCACGGAACAAAACGCAGCGAACGAAAATCAGGTATCGGGCCATAGGTGATTTTTGCCGAAGTTTGAGGAAATTTCTTCGATCTGCGAGTGGAAAAGTGAATATATGTAGACTTGGATCGTTCGCTGCTTGTCTGCTTTGAATTCCAAACATAAAAATGCTCCGGCGGGATCTGTTATGAAGTTTCAAGAAGCAAAGTCGAGAGGCTCTACTTTTTTATAAGCAACTGAGAAAGGTTTCTGCACCGAGAGACGCTACGATGCGAGAGTTTTCCGACGGTGTCAAGCATCAGAGACAGGCGGCGAGCATGCATGCGAAAGGGGCGCAAGCGAGCCTTCTGCCTCCGAACTAACATCTCTTCCATGAACTACTTACTACAGAGGTCACAAAACCGATTCCATAGAAGGAATTCTATCGGATATAGTTTGCCAGCGGCGCACTGTGATACCAGCAGCTTCAAAGTAGGTTTACAATCCCGATTCCATCGAGGATAGAAATTATAATAATCAACGAGCATGATCTATCCAGAGAAGAGATGAACTGATCATCGATCCTGATTTGAGACCCCCTCTTCCAAATGAATACGCGTCGACCCCAAACATTTCAACTCATTGTCAAGTTATTAGCCCATCGGCGCTTTCTCCTGCATGAAGTTATGTTGACTATGAACATCGTTATATATATATTCAAATACAACCAGTACACCAAAATCAAACGAGTTTTTTCGTCGGAATCGTTCTCGCCGTTCATTCTCTCCATAAATGCCATTTTCAAGTTTGTCGCAACCACGAAAAATGTTATGGCCGTCGATGGTTTAGTAAATGGTTATCATTTGAGCATTTCGGGATATCGAATGGGAATGAATACAGGTGCTTTAGCTCCGAACAGCACGAACAACATTGCACCCAACCACCGTTGTCATCAGAGTCTCAAAGAGTTCATCAATCGCCACATTCTCCGAAGTAATGTCGACAAAAACGTGGAAATCAATTTCCAGGAATCTCATTTACTCAATTTTTCTCCCCAAATTAGGCGAATTCCCAGGAGAACTCCTCTTGTGTGACGAAAACTTGAGAAACTTCGCGACTTGCTCGTCAATTTCAGTGAAACTGAGCAAAGTAACCGGCCCTTGCCTCTTTTGGAAGGTCCGAGAATGAATTCAAAGCGAAGCCATTCCTTGAAACTGGAACAAGGTCACGGAAACGAACAAACAAACAAACACCAAGCAGGCTCACAATCAGAATCACGCTCCTCGTCTTCAGGTTCGAAGGTCAGACGACGATCCGCCGCATGGAGAAGCAGAGAAGCAGCCTTAACTGCGAGCGAGTTGGCGAGTGAGCTCGAGAAATGGCGGCCATGTGGAGATGGCCTTGAGCCAAGATTTTTTCCCCGAAGCCTTGGCGGAAGGGCCTCCGACGCTCGGTGCTGTTCGTGCACCAATCCGTTGGTTGGTGTGCGCTCCCAGTCGTTGCATATGAATGTCGGGGTACCCTCACACATACTTGGACTCATCATTCTCGTGCATTGTTCACCCGTCGTCGTTTCTTTTTTTTATTTCCCGTTTTTCCCGTCCCAGTACTCGCGTCTCCTCTGTCTTCATCGTCAAACGATTGAAAAGCCAGCTATTTAGAAGCGATCCTTTCTGTGTCGTCCGAGCTACAAATAACTCCCTCCCAAAGCTTTCCGATTAGACACGTCCAGCTGTACGAAAGAGCGCGACGAGGAGAGAGGACGATGTCTTTTGTCATTTTCCCTTCCTTCATCTATGACGCGTTCGTCTATGGTTTCTCTGAGCAGAAGAACTAAATCCAAGCCGTGATCGTTCCTCGCAAATGAAGACAGAGAACATGGAAGAAATGCTCGCTCATGATCGTCACCGACAGCTTGAAAACTTTGGAGGAGATCAGCGTTCCTGCTCATGACCTGAGCCTCGATAGCTACTGATCGAGGACTGTTATTCTTCGATGATTTTCCGGGAGCTGAAATTTTCCAAACTCTGTGAAACCCACCTTGGGCAGGTAGTAAAACAGCGGACCAGCGAACAAGATGACCAAAACCAGGAAGCAAGAAGACATGAGAGAGCTCAACTGGGATTTACAGCCGACTTTCTCCTGCAAGCTACTTCGGGAGAGCGAGGCCGCGCAAGGGAAACAGTCGAGAAATGAACCGAAAACATTTGCACCTCCCATGGCGATGAGTTCCTGCATGAAAATGATCCTTATTGTTTCATCCTGAGAACCGTCCGATCTCTTCGAGCATGAAAGTCAAACGAAATGTTCCGAATTCACTCTGACAAACCTGGTTGGCGTCGACACGGTACCCGTTCCGGCGAGCGAATGTTTTCCCAAGCGACAGGCATATGACATAACTGATGAACGCTGTAATGAAGGCCTGTTGCAGCGTCGCAGGTAGAATTGTCATGCTCGGAACCGTCACGGGAGGCATCCTGAAATTATCAGATGAGAAAAGCTTGAGTGCCTCAAATCGCTAAGAGGGAAGCCACAAAAGTCCTATCTCCCTAAAGAAGAATCAAGATTTCCTTTCTAGCTGACGGGTCTGCTCCGTAAGGAGATGGGAGCGAGATGCCGATATCTCTGGATTCCGAGACACATTACCCGCCTTGCTCCGCCCAGGAAAGAGATACCGTCGAAACTCGGAAAAGGAAACGTTGAAAAATGTCTCACCCTGTCGGAACCTCTCCCATGATTTCAGATCCGTAGCGGTCGTGCATTCCAGTGAAGAAACTTATCAACGTCACGATTATAACCTGGAGTTGAGAATCGGTTCCGAGGTTGACATCTCGAGGAGAGTCGTTCGATGGAGCTCTTTTCGGGATGGTGCAATGTAAGTCGATAGAGCAACGGAGATCGAGATACCGCTTACCACAATGAGTTCGACAGGAATCGGCATGAATAGCTTCGCTTTGAACTTTTCGTTGAGAAATTGTCCTTGATAAATGATCACCATGGCGGATAAGGACATCACAGTGGTCACTACATTCACTTCCGACATTCGTGTGGCAACGTCGTAGAAAGTCTGTAAATGAGAGGAACAGCAATGGATTCTCCTGCTTCGTATTTTTGAGGTCGCAGGATGAACACTTAGAATCCGCTCCACAGTTTCAGTATCGAGGTTGAAGTTTTCAGGAATTCCATTCAAGAGTTTCGCTCACTCCACCCGGAATCGATTGCCGAAGAGCAGCGGCATACACTAAAGCGAGTTCACATACCAGGATAACTTTGAAGATTCCTTTTCTCCGCTTCACCTCGATGTCGAAAAGACCTTTGAGCTGTGAGGCAATAACGTGGGTTGCGGCTCCGGTCGTAAAACCCGAAAGCATCGGTTCACTTAGTAACACCGACAAGCTTCCCAATGAGAGGACGCCCATGATTACCTGGAAGATGGTTTCAGGAACGAATCTGAGCCAACTATTCAGCAGAAGCATTCATCCCTGACATCCCATATTGGTTCCATTCTGGTGCTGTCCATTTCCGACGTATCATTTGGACAGCCAGGATTTCGGTGGATTGAACTGAATGCAGCGACTTCTTCGATTTGAAAGGTGGTTCGCGAATCCGTGAAGTCTAGTATGTAGATCAGCGTATAGGAGACAATCGACTCTGCTCTGGAGACACAGGAGGCCTCTACCCTCCTGATCCCCATGAGTATGACGACATGCGCAAATTCAAAACAGGATCGTCAATATTCTCTCCGAGTTTCCCCCTATTTTGCCGCTCAAACGAAACATGAACGTATGTTACAGGCAATCACTGATGAGTGAGATTCTGTCATCCGGGTCCTTCTCTCGGATTTGGTTTTCTGGAAATTTCTCTTTATATCGCTCCGGTATCCATTGGAGTCACATTTTTTGCATCAACTACAAGAAACCGCGCATCGTAGAGCCGCATTCTCTCGCGGCAAAGTCACAGCACATCACCATGAAGACCATGTCGATTATCATTATCTATGAGCTAAAAGACGTGCGTATCATCATACAAAATTTATTTACACACATTGACGATTTCACACGGTGCACAACATCTAACAACTCAAGGATTCACGTCATTTTTGGTCACCAGAGACAAACCGCACTAATCCTTTTGTATACGGCGATCGCGAAGCTTCGCGTTTCTCCTCATATCTCTTCCGGTGGTACTCTTGCTTCTCCGGATCCACTCGGCCGAAAGTGAAATTCGACCAGTTTATTGGTTCACTAACTTGCTGCGGGACCCCGTCCGCCGGGGAAGGGCGCAAGAATGCATCATAGATGAACCGCGAGAATATAATACAGGTTGATCCTATGGCTATACCATAAAAAGTCAGTCTCGGATACTTCTCGTAGAAGCGTGCTCGAGGAACCTTGAGAGGTCGCTGTTTCCTCGACCAGGGGTCCAATTTTTGAGGTTTGGAGAAGAACTTGTTAGTGAGTGTCCGCCACATTCTGTGACCCGTTCCTGATTCCCTTCCACTGTTACTGCTTCAGTTTCTCTGAATTATTCCGGTTAGCGCAGTGTGGTTCTCCGCGAGTAAACAAGTAGCAGACGAATTTTGGTGAAAACCGACACGCGGTCCCCTTACGTTCGCGGGAACACAGAGAGTGTATCCCAGACAGGCGCTCTTTTCGGCAGCCAGATCAACACGGTGCTCTTTCCCAGCAGCTGTTGTTGAGACACAGAGTCAGGGAGAGACCGACAGACAAGTCCTGCTATCGATTCTCTTCCAAAAACGCCGGCTGTTCTGTGTTGACAGGATGAAGAATGTGGAGATGCTTGCGCTGTGTGTTGCATCTATAAGTTTGAACTGTTTCACGAACTAGTCTTGCGAAAAGTCCAGACAAACAAATGGTAGGTGAGTTTCTGCGTTCCTTGGAATGCGACGTGGCCCAGAGACATTCGTGTTGTGGTTTTCTACAGTCTCGAGCTAATATTGTGGCTGTAGTCGTCAGAACACCGAAGAGATTGCTTCCGTAGACTTTTTTCGCAGATTCTGCAGATTCGCTCTTGCGGAATTCTGTTGGGATCCGGAGCTAATCTAAAGAGTTCCTCCGGCGGAGACTGGACACCGACGTTGACGTTCGGAGAAAACCTTGTCTCTCGTCAAGTTAGACTCGTGGGTTTCCGAGCGTTTCATAATACAAGAGTTCAGACGGTCTATACATCCGGAATCGAACTCTTGAGCCTCGTCTTCTGTCCTGAAATCCCTCGGAAAATAATGCTGCTAGGGCTCACTTTCACTGCAAAATCATTCGCGGTCAACCAAAATGTAGCGCAACATTCACGCAACCACAATTGAAGAATGCCGGTGATCATTCTGCCATCAAACTCTCTCTGATATGAACTAGAGATCATGACGCTCCCTCAATGCGAAACGCCGAATATTTTGAACTGAAATTTTCGAAAAGGTCACATTGAATGATCTCAACCGTGCGATGTTTGGCGGTGAGCGACTCTTGGATTGATCGAGGTTTTCATTCGATTTCAGTGATCGACAATGCCTTCTTCGTTGAGCAGTCTCATCAACTTGTCGAACTCCATCATTGGAGTCTCGCTTCTGACGATGCCATACTGCTTCCAGCAGTGCGGCATCCTTTTGTCCTGCGTTGTGCTCGCTGCATCAGCGTTCGTCAATAAATATGCTTGTCACATGCTCATCAAGGCTTCGATGGTGACCCGGAGGAGGAAATTTGAATATTTAGCTTACCATACTTTGGGTTATAACGGGAAACTTCTCATCGAGCTTGGTCTCATCTGCTTCCTCTTGGGGGGATGCGTCGCATTATTCGTGGTTACCGGGGACATCTTGCCGGCCTTGATGAACTCGGTCATTTCCCCGGAGTCGCGGATCTATCTCATGGTGTTCATAGGGTTTTTCGTGGCGTTGCCTCTCTCTTTACGAAGAAACGCTGAGTCTTTGACCTCGTTCTCGATGGTGTCGATGATGTTTTACGTCTTCCTGGCCCTCAAGATGTTCTTCGATTCACTGCCGGCCCTCCTCAACGGCACCTGGTTCCACCAAGTCATCTGGTGGAACACTGACAACCTGCTCGCGGTGCTGCCAATCTTTGCGATGGCCTTGGCGGGTAAGTTCTTCAAATTTTCTCTCACGAATTCCCGGCTGAAGGTTTCGAGGAACGCGAGCAATTTCTGTGCTCCCTAAAAATCTTCAGCCGAGTTTATTGTTTCGTTCAAGGTCAACCGCAGGTCTTCGAGGTATTCGACCTCGCGGGCACGGATATTCATCACATGCGACTCTGTGACCGAACCGTTTCGTCCGCGATGCAGACCTGCTTGACTGTGTACAGCGTCGTCGGTTTCTGTGGCTACATCTCATCCTATGAGAAAACTACAACGTTACCCGGAAACTCGCTCCTGCTCCTGGACGACTCGTGGTTATCGTGGATATTCAAGTTTGGCTTCGTCGCGTCGATGATAATGTCATTTCCACTGTGCCTTTTCCCATGCAGAACGTCCCTTCATTCAATAATCTATAGACGGGTGAGAACAAACTTCAACTTGAGTAACTGCTGAAGCGCAATAACCGCTCAGAAGCTTGGCGAGTTCGGAAATGACTTCAGTGGGAACTTTTGAACCGACATCGAAGGGAGGAAACCTAGAATCAAAGTACAGGAATACCTCGACTAGTGCGGGTGGTCGGGACCGCACTAGTCAAATCCGCACTAGTCGAGTCGAAGTGCGGAAAATGTTAAAAATGGCGGATGAACGAGGAACGAGATGATCTGGATTCAATTCAGATATCAATAAGTTTCTCTGAGGCATTCTCGAGCTAAAGGGATGGGAACGAATTGATTTTTGAAAAAAAGAAAATTCCGTAGTAGATGAGTCGAAGTGCCTCAATAGTCGAGTCGGAGGAAGACGAATGCCAAGCGAATGGCGGATGAACGAGAAACAAGGTGTTCTAGGTTCAACTTGGGAACGAGACAGTTTCTTGTGAGGCCATTCCGAGCTAGAGGGATGGAAATAGATCGATTTTCGGGAAAACCGCACTATTGTGGATCCGCACTAGTTGATGCCGCACTAGTCGAGGTATTCCTGTATAGGGCTGATATGAGAAGCGACGGCTCAGCTCAAAAATGAATTTCAGGGCATCAAACTGCATGAAACGTCATCGTCGCTGCACGATTTCATCCCAGAGAATCGTTTCAAGATGCTGACGATACTTCTGTTGTTTTCGACGTTAGGCGCGGCTCTTGTGATACCGAGAATCGAACTTTTCCTCGGGATCAGCGGGGCCACGGTGGGCTGCGTGGTGTGCATCGTAGCACCCGCTGGAATCTACCTTGGGGCCACCAAAAAGGACCAAACCTTCGAAAGGATCAGCGCACAGGTGAGAATCCGATCCGGAAATCTCTCATTGGATTGGAAATCTCTCATCAATGGGATCGATCTCCTTTCCATCCCAATAGTTCCAGGAGTCGTATGCCGATCTCATCGGATATCGCGAGTTTCTTGTAATCCTAACTCTGTTCCAGTTCGTGATCTTGCTCGGCCTGGTGATCATGGGCCTCTGCACTTTCTCGATGGTCAATCGCCTGAATGAGCCTGAGGCGTTGAAACCACCCGAGTCGTTTCATTTACCAAACATCGACAGAGGGATCTTGGTTCCCATACCCAAGGAATCGAAGATCTCGCCAGAAATCAAGGAACCAAATCCGAAACCGATTGAACAGAAGAGACCCGAGCCCGTCGAACCTCACGAAGAAATCCACGAGATCAAGACTCTCACAAACAAAACAGCAAATGTCCCATACAGAATCGGCCCCAATTTCGACAGGAGACATTCAATCAACCGGAACCGGCCAGAACCAGCTGCTGACAGCATTGTGAAACCGGAACCGGTGGTTCAAGCCAAGGACACGAACCTTTTGTCCGAAAACGACTTGGGAAAACCAGTGGAACCTCAGAGAAAGCCCGAAGAGAACCCTAAGAAAGAGAAGCAAGGGATCGAGCTCCTTGAGCAGATCGCCGCGGACCAGCAAGAGCAAAAGAAGATGATCGAGGACATACAGAAGAAAATCAATCAAGAAATCGCGTTACACAAAGAAACCCACGAGAACCAAAGCAATAGAACGAAAGAAGTTGACAAAACCGAATCTAAAAACGCGGATCTCGACAAGCCGGCTCCAGCCACGGTGAATAGATCGAATGCGAGCGGCCCAGAAACGAATCCGAAGACTGATCGGAAGCCAGTGGAGTTCAAAGGACCTCTCAAGGTTCTGAACAGGCGAATAAACAAGAAACCCGAAAGCCCCTCTCAAAGCATTGACGAGAAATCGTCGAAAGTTAGAGATCTTCCGGTGAAGTCCGACGCGATCGCGTCGCTCGCCAACGCGGCTCAACATCAGAAATCAGCGAACGCGAGCAACGTGACCCCCATCAGCGGGAACGTGGAACCCGTTGCAAAGGTGGTGCCCGCAGAGCACCCTGAACTCTTATCGGAAATCGCCAAGAAAGAACGACCGGCAATTCTCGAGGATCTGAACAAGAGTTCGAAGGTAGAGAAGCCGGAAATAGAGAAGAAGTTGGTCGAGGTCAAGCCCGAATCGGAATCAAAGTCTGAGGTGAGGAAAGCGGTCGCGCCACTGGTCGTCAAGATGAATCCCGCTAACGCATCAAAGAAAGAAACGGTTCACAAGGAGATTTAATTTAGTTCTGGGTCCATTCCGTGGACCTTGAGGTATTCGAACAGATCGGTGGTCGAGTCCATTCGCTTCGAGATGAAATCCGGCGGTTCTGTGATACTGCAGCGAGGGAGAACGTCTGTTTCGATCAGTTCCTCTCTGATGTCCACCCGATTAGTTTACATCAGTTAGGTATTCGGTATTCAGGTACCATTCCAGACACTCTGTATATACGTCTACAAGATTGTTGAGTATTAGGGATGAATAAATGGTTCTATTTCACTAAAAATGCTTTCTACGATTCGATCAGATTGCTTCGTTTCGATTCCGTTCCGCTCGCGAATCAGTCCAAGAATCTGTTGTACGTTTCAACAAAAGTTCATTATTATCGAGCACTAGATCGGCTCCGGTTATGAGGTGTTGACGGTTTCTCCGGAGTTCGGACTCTACCGAAATTCTTGGAGTCTAGATGGGGGCTTGTTCTGATAATGAATGTCGACTTGTTCGAGATCACTGCATTGTTCTCATTTCGGAGCCCGCATCAAGAATCGGAAACACCTACTTCCCACTATCTATGTTTGAGTCGGCCGGTCGCATTCTATTCTCAGATTTTACAAACGGAAAAAAACTGAACAACAATGGGGTCGAGCAGCTTGTTTTCCGATTTCGAATCGTTGGATCCGTCTACGACGACCTAGCAAATATTCTTTACAGTCTTGTACTCTACTGCGTTAGCTTCCGGGAACCTTGAAATCATGTATGATTTATGGCATCATCGTTGAAGCGGGGCCGAGACGCCTATCTTGTCGTCTGCTCCTGAAAGTCCGTTCTGCCTACTTGTCTGCGATATTTGCGGAACGAGAAACAGATGTTTCAGGCGAGAAAGTAAAAATGGAAGCTCTGCTGAATCTCGGAACACTTTAGAGGAGATTAATTTGTACAAAAAGTCTACGAATCGCAAAATTTATGACCCTCACATGTGTGAGAAGAGGTTTGTGACCTTACCTGGAGTGCTCCAGTGGTAAAAGCTAGCGTCGTGATGACCTCGTCCAGGGAGTAAATATCACCGATTTGAGTATCCGTTCCGTTCACAGTTATTGTATGCTCGTTGATGTCCGGTATCGCACTCCGAACCAACAGAGCAACCACAGCAAAAGTTCCTGCACGGCACAGAGGATGCACTTTAGTTCTCTGCGAGTGAGTCGCTCCATCGGAAGATTTGAATACTCCGATCCCTAATACTCACCGATCGACACGTGTCGTCCGGTGCCCAAGAAAGCGTAAATCAACGGTGGGAACGTGGAAACGTAAAGACCTTGAATCGCTTTGGCGCCAGCCAATTCTCCGTAGGCAAGACCTTGACATCGCGCAAAAAGAAAAGTTCATTCTCTCTCTGGTTGTACAGAGGTCTACGATCAAGTTCCATTTCTCCCGAAACTTTTCAAACCTTGAGGCACGTGCATGATTGCCACCGTTATAGCAGCTATGAGGTCGTCTTTGAGATTTTTCATTTCATACTGCGGGATCCATTCCAGGGCGGGTACGAGCTTCTTGGGATAAAACCGTCCCGCGACCGCTTTCACGCAACTTGTGTTCTGAAAAACCATCGACGCATTCCAACTTTGTGCAGTGAAGCGAGTTGTGCGAAACTCGAGACCATTTCGTAGAAGAACACGGAAGCGGAAGAAATCTTTGCCCGAACCTCTTCTTTCTTCTGGGCGACATTGGCCGACGAGCCGTAAATGTCTTCACCGGAAATATGGACTTTGATGCAAGACTTTGCGCTGGAAGTTTTGTCACCACCGTCCCCATTGATGTTGCCATTGATTGTGTACCCTAGAAAAGCCATGATTTGGTTAGTGAATTCGATGCATCTCAACATGAAAATTCCGTAACAATTGAATTATAATCTACCTCAATGAATAAGCATTTGTGCTCTATAGCGAACCTTCCCGGGAATCGTCGAACTTTGATGGGATATCAGCTGTGCTGCTGAGGAAACCTTTGTTGTCCATGGCTGCTTGTAACGGAACTCCGGCTGCTTTGTTGCTCGCTCCGACTAGATCACTGGATTCTTCTAGACCTTGAATTGGAATGCGCCGGTCAATCACAGGCCCCTCTCCTCATTTGGGAACAAAACTTCATTTCCAGCTGTTTTGAAATGGCGGTTTCTGACTCTCGAAAATATTTTGTTTCCATCTCGTACGCAGATTGTAATTCTAGATCACATGACACCAATAATGGATTATGAGATCAGCAGAGGCAGGGATGCTGTGACAATGATTTAGAATCGATAATTAATCTATCCGGAGGACACCGAGGCTACGATCCAGATGTTTATGGGAGGCCAAGAACGAGAGCCCTAGATTCTTTGGCAGCTTCGACAGCTTATCAAGGAATGGCATTTCCCAAATGTTTGCCTCATCCTCGGATGTCTGGGAGAAATTTTGGAAAATCAATCAATCGGATCACTACGGTATCTAGTGCCCGGAGGTGTCGTTTCGAGTCAAATGGAACCGACTCGGAAGTGTTGAGAGCGACCGCGATAACTCCTATTTCACACCGGAAGAATCGTCATTTTATCACTCTCGGCGGACGCCGCGCCGTTCCGTTCAGAATCGCTGCGAAAAGAGTCTTCTATTCGGTTCTCAGTTGAGATCGCGAATTGTTTTGATCGTGGCGGAAGACCACGTCGATACTCACGAGAATGTCCACAACATCCTCTCACAAGCGGCTCGACTCGGAAACAAATATCATACAAACGAATCTCACTCAGCGGTCCTTGGGAACTGTGAAACGCACAGGGATTTGACCACGTTAGTCAAAACCTCAAAATAACCCGAGCGGTTTCCTTCTCCGTTTGGATCGAACTAAATCCTTTACGAATTCACTGCCAACTGCGGCTTCGTCGAGCTTCCGGTCGATATTGGTTTGAGGAGGAGACGCTCAATATTTGGAAGGAGTGCAATCACGCCCTCAAAAAGCTCTGCAGCGCTCTGATTGTGACGGGGATGCCCGCCGAACTGCTGGGTGCTCGGTTGCTTCCAGATAACTTCTCGAACAAAGAGCATCAGACAGATTTGAAAGTGACACTAGAAACCATTCGATCATCGAGTCGAGTTATCTGGCATGTCAGCGGTTATCAAATAACCTAATTGTGGTTATTTGAAGATAGAAAATACTCTTAATATTATCATATTATAATTCCTCAATAATCAAGTATCTTTCTCGAGAACTCAGGCAGTCCAACTTGTTTAAATCATGGCCCAGACGGTCTTCCCAGATAATTTGACCGGGGTTCGGATGATTCGAAGTCGACTATGATCTCAACTAGGATATGATTCTCCACGACGGTCGAGTCAACATCTGGTACCAAGGCTTAGATCTCGGGGTGTCGGTATTCTTGCTTGAAAGTGGATTACTCTCCATCTTGCACTGCCTGAGATCACATTGAGTCTGCCATCACTTACACTGGCGGCTCTGATGTTCGTAGAGGTCATCTCATTACGCGTGTTTTCGCAATCATAGACCCTCAGTTGCATCATTCCAAGTTGTCTTAACTGTTCCACACTCTGGACATCTGCTGATAACAGAATCTGTCACAAAACCTGTGGAAGACCTCCTGAACGTCGTGTTCCGCACGGTTGTAACCTCGATGAGCTCCTTCTAGACCTCACTTGATTCCTACCTATGATTCCTACCAGCCAGTCCATGTTTTCGCGGTGCTCCATTAGCCAAACGGTCTGAGCTCGATGAAAACCTCCACATCGAGGTCACTGAACGCACGCTTTCGGAGTCGTTGGCGAAGTTTTATGGAAAACTCAGGACGTCGGCGTTTTCGAAGCTTCCGACTCTTCGAGTTGAATTCTCCGCTCTATTTGTGTCGGGACAAGAGTAGCGAAATTCCAAAACGGGAAGGAGGATTCGTGAGAGCTTTTTGAAATTTTTCGCCGAGATTCTTTCAAGTGTGTACTCGACGCAAGCTGCGTATTTTGAAAACTATGTCGCCGGTACACAGAAGCTCTGTTGTCCGGTCGGATAGCCTTCGCCTCTCATGTCACACTCGATAATCACATTGCCAACGCACAAAATATTGGGTCACTGCGAAAGTTCCCTACCCCTTTTCTGAATTGATGATATCTCCGCATGGACGAGTCGCTCAAAAATTTGGAGGAACATAATCGACGCAGAATCTTGACAGCTTTCAGATGATGATAACAGATCGAAGTCAATTTGGTAGCGGAAATGGCGGAACAATCGATTCTAGGAGCTTCACTTTCTGGGAATACTTCCCGAAATGTACAGGAGACCTCCCGATTCCCCGCCGCCACTGGGAAACTTGTCCAAAAGGATGGGCATCCGGTCCCGATTCCGATTGAAAGAGAGGTCGGGAAATTTGGAATGATCTAGTAGATACTCCGATCAAATCCAAATTCAATAGATCGCAACAATGGCGAGCGAAGCGATTCAGAACATCGGTCAGACGATGACGAGAGATGGAGAACGAATAATAATTTACCAGACTTTATAGAGCTACAATTCGTTGGCTCTTGCATGATGCCGCGGTAAATCAAGTTCATGCGTCATATCGCGTCACCGGCGCGCTTCATACGTATATTGAGGCCGTTCCAGACCGAGCGGTGGAAAGCTTCTGTTTTCCAGACCAGCGGTCGGCGATCTAGTTGAGCTCGCGGACCAGCCAGCGACCTCCCAGATCGCCGCGGACCATCATAAATTCAGAGAGGAAAAACGAACAACTGTTTTAGACTCTTCCTACCTTTTCTAAACTCGGAGAGCTGTTTCCTCGACAAGCAATTGGGCAGCCGAGATCCAAAGTGGTATATAATTACTTTTCACTCATTAGGGAGAAGAGCAAAAAACTGGAAGCAAGAGTCCCGAAACGAGTCAATCCGAGTTCTGTGAAGGAATTATTAGAGAAACCAGGCATGGCTCCCATGTTCTGAGAGAACGCGCTTCTCCATTCAAAATCTTGTCGTGGATCACCACCGACAGTCCGCCGATCAGAGTTCGCTGACTGCTGTTCTAGACGATGCTCGCTTGAAATGAATGGAGGAGAACAACGCGGTTGCAAACGTCGGCGTCATGACGAACTTCACTCGTAAAATCGAACGATCGCAGGGAAAGTCGCTCCGAATGCAACGGTCAGGTGAGTCCGCTGCGCGAGACGTCTGTCGGAGATCCGCATCGAACGGCAGCTCTGAACATCTGCTCGAAAGTCACAAAATACGACGGAGCAAAGTTCCTCACGAACATCGAGCGCGAGAAACGCTGTCTGACTGATGAGTGATTCCATCGGCCTCTCCAACGTCCGGAATCAGAGAGAGAGTGTTTGAGATAAACAAAAAAAATGCAACAACGGAGACCACTTACAAAACGTGTCGGTGTTGTGAGAATAGAGCGTGTGGTATCCGAAGTGCTTGGACATCATGAACTCCAATCGTGCGAGCGCAGAATAGGCCTACACCGTACATGCTTTGATCAAAAATCCGTTTCGACGCTTCGCTCCTCCACAAGCAACGTCCATACCATATGTTGAGAAAATTTCCTACGCCTACCACACTGCTTGATCTGGGAGTTGTCATTTAGTTTAGCACGAGCAAGAGCGATGGAGAGACATCTGGTCAAGTACCATCTCTGACTAAATGCAGCGCTCTGCGGGAAATCCACCGATTCAGCCGAACAGATAAACCAGCCCTCGAAAGATGATGTCGGTTCGGCAGCCCGGGTCCAGGAGAGCGTTTTAAATTATTTTGTTCGGGTGAACGTAACGCGTATTCACCCTGAATGAGATCATCCGTTGGGTGCGCTGGCCTCTGACAACTCCTTTCGCGGCGCTGTTCCGTGTAAAGCGGAGTGTCCGACAGCGATTACAATCTCTATATTCTTGTTACGAAATTTCTCGGGAAGTTCCCCATTTTGACGAGAGATCAGAATCTCTAAGCGAAGTGAGAAGAAACGAAGCTATTCGACGAGTTTCAGGGACTATTCCAAACCATGAATGAGCGCGTGAATGACGTCATCTCCTTGTCTCTTGACTGCGGGCTAGACAGTTCTCAGATCTTGTTGACGGACACCACTGCTCGCTAGGTGCACTTCTTTCGAGCCGATGCGTTTCCAGATTTCACACTCTCACCATTTGACGAGTTCCCGCTGCTGACTGCAGAACACAACGATTCTTCCCTGAATTCAATCTTCCCCTTCGCAATTCATGCTCAGGACGCCAGGAGTTCGCGATGAAAAAGGATTCGTAGACGAAGAAAGCTCTGTGAATCTTTTTCCTACGAGCTTTGCAAAGTTCGTTCGTGTGCAGCTCAGACCACGGGCTCCTATCGTATCCGGGATCGAGGACGGATTGAAATGCGCGATGTAGGACTCTGCGCAACCGCTGAGTCATCCATCCGCACAAAACCAGAACGTCGAATTATGAGGCTCACCGAAACTTGAGAAAGAATTGAATCACAGCCACGGCTCCCGTGGCGCTGCTTCACTGTCTGAATGAACATTGAGACTGACCCTTTCATCTCTGGCGACACCTGCTAGGAATCTCGGCATTGCTCGGACATAATCGTTTTCTCTATTTATCGAGAACAATTTCGAGAATTTAAAAATTCCGCTCATGGGATCAACGAGAGGAGATCGATTTCGACTCACTCTGAAGAACATCTGTGACAGGATGTTGCTATTGGCGGGAGTCGACGCAAGAATGTAACACTGCCACTCACTTTCGAAAGGATTCACCAAAGACCACGTCTTGTAAACGAAGGTCCAGCAGATTCTGATTGTCGCACTACTTGTCAACCCGAGATCTCGGGCAATAGTCAAAAACTTCGATTTTTATGTAGCAGGCGTTCGATACTTCCGTTTGAATCACGAGAACAATTGTTATTGACGGAGCGGAGCTGATGCCCCGCGTCCGGAAAGAATTCCGGTAAGGAGAAAGCGAAGGTTTTGGAAAAAAAGAGATATCTTTACAACTCAATTAGCTGGCAGTGGAGGGTCTCCCTTAATGTTCCACTATGGCCGTCGATAAGAAAGGTGGCAGACCGACTGTTAGGACTCAGCGGTAGATCGAGATTGTTGATTGAACTCTGCGTGCCAGTCAAAGTCGAGCCATATCTTCATGGTCCGTTGATTTGAAAGAGAGAACCGTCGCATCCTCGCTCGTATAGGAGAAAGACCTGAAATTCCGTGACTTGCCTCTCAAGAAGGTTCTTCATGCCCGATGATGATTGAAACTGTAGGCTACCTTGATTTCACCTCTCGGAGATGTTTCCTCAATTTCTCTCATGAGACAGCTGGACGTCCCCTAGAGGACTCGGATGTGAGTGTGTCCCGTCATATGTGGTCATACATATGCGCGTCGCTTCCCTGATCCTTCTGACGTGCGATCGACGGCGAGTTGAGCAATTGGGAACATCATCCACATCTCATAACTATCTTCGCACTGTTCTACACAATCATATTGGCGACACTTCAACAGTAGCTTCCACAGCTGCCAGTTCTATATTCATCCGTGTGATATTGGACGAGACGCGGTCTGATCCGCGCATATGACGTCTGAAGTTTTCTGAGACGATCGCCAAGTTCGCGATTCAGATAAGATGATATGAAACACTTATCGCGGACCAGGAGCTTCGCTAAGATTCCGCTCCTAAAATGATCGTTTTCTACTCACGATGATTAGGAAGTTGTGTCGCTGATTGAGTGGCTCCCACCTACTTGTCGGTAAATCGAAGCAGACTTTCAGCCAGCCATGCGGCTACTGTCTCAGCAAAACTCGCCGCTGCCGGGACTGATGTCTGTCTCGGCGAATTGCGTCAAAAATAGATCATGTATACCCTGATTAGGTGAGCTAGAAGATTCGAACATATATCGCAGTTCAACTGGGTGCTGTGGGTAGAAATTTTTTTGGTCTTATCCGAGAAGTTTTCAATCCAGCGGACACTGGGAACCGTCACGAACATCTAATGGAGGTTTGCTCCGAAATGAATATGAATGCTATCCCGACTTTTCCTGGAAGAAATATTCATTTTTTTGTTCGGCTGTGTGAGCGAAGTATCGATTCATTAACTTTCATAACAATATCACAGACGAACCCAAGCTGTACATTTATGAGATGAAGCAAACTAGGATTGATTGGAAGGTATGCGACAGATGTTTTTCAAAAGACCCTTACAACTTGCAAGGGATTCGGCCTAGCTTATACTGTCCGGCAGAAAGTTCAAAGTTTTTGGCATGGTAGGTAGTGAAGAGGAATTTACCGCCAAAAGACACTTCTGGTTGAAGCTGATCGTGTAACGAAGTTTCGTTAAATACTGGAAAACCACCAGAGTAAGAGAACTATTGGGATTTGTAACTCAAAATCCGTAACGAATTCGCGCAAGTTCACAACTGTTATTGGCGAAGCTTTTACGCGAACTTGATTGAGTCGATGGCTATCGACCACCACCATAGACCACACATGCTAGCGTGAGAGGAAACAATCTCATCATTCGAGTTCAGTCGGAAGACGCAAAGCAAATCACCAGATTTCACATCCAGATCACTGGATTAGATGCGGTTAGAGAGATGTGGCGAAAGTGCATCGAAAAATCTCTGAAATTACGCTGCGAAGTGATCAGATATTCATTCGAACCCATGTTCCGTCCCAGCAGTCGCCACGATGGAATCACGATCATAGACGGGCGTGAAAAGCAAACCGCATCTTGAACAGAAGTTGGAGATTCTGGATTCTGATCTCGAATATTATCGATTCCGATGATGAACACAAGTGTCGAGAAGCACAACACATCCGTTGGTTTATGTCTCGATAATTTATTCGTGTATATCAATTCCAACATCAATTCCTACTTACAGACCAGTGAAAAAAACACCCGGGGTCTCAGCTAAGTATTTACAATAAAGAACAGACTCTCTGGACAGAATTCTCAACCCTCTCCTCTGTAAGCTGAATCCAACAATCGGTTTTGAAAGCCGGCTCCTGTTCCGCGGAGTCCAGTTATCCCACGGTTCGGATTTTGTGTTTCATCTAACTTTGAACGTGTGGTCGCATTCCAATCGTCCTAAATTCCAGGGAGATTCTATGAGCGACCTCTTTTCTTTTGCGATGAAGCTTGGGGATTCGTTTCCTGTTGATACTTCTCAATGAGTGCGTTCTGAACTTCGGGATTGGCGGGCGAGTATCTGAAACATTGAAATTCTTATCGCATCGAGGTCGATATTCACAATCTTCACGCGTGTGAGCATTGCAAGCGGCCATAAACAACGGAATCGAGGTTTCCTTCGATTCGCTCTTCGTCTAGGAAGCTCTGAGAAATGTTCACAAATTCCAAATTTCCAGTTGCCATCGAAGTCGTTGAAGCGCTCGCGAATTCTAAGCGCAAGTTCAAGGACAAGAAAAGACCACCAAACTTCCGAAGTCAAACGTTCCACGGATTGCCCCGTTCCGCGACGGCCTGCGTGGGGATATTCCGTCTTTCCGCACGTCTGCATCTGTCTGACCTTTCGCAGGTCCATTGTTTCGATATTCAACGGTTGGATCTTTGTCGTCGCCTAATCCGCGTCGCTCCAAAACCCGCGTTGTTTGCTCGAAATGCTAGTGTTATCTCCATCCTTTCAGTTGTTTCGTCACGTGCCAGGTCGTTCAACAGCGGAGGATTAGCTGTCAAAGGCGGAATTCTCGCTGTCTGGTGACCAGAATACTGAAGACGATTTCTTGAGACCACTGGTGCAAGTTCGAATCTCAGAGCTTCATGGAAAACGTCAACTCAAATGAGGCTTTGGGAGGAAACTCGTTCGAACGGCCATCCAGCGGCTAAGCCGGGGTTTCGTCCGTGTAAACCGAGAACGGGACTGCACCGGCTCTCCGTCACGTTTTGACGGTTTCCCTCGACTCAAAGTCTCATGGCGGCAAGTTAAGCTCGCAAATTGTGCTCCTGTATCAACCCTCCAGGATCAGCAGAGAAACTCAACTCGCAAAGATAGCGAAATCAAAGAGCGTATGCATTCCAGCATTCTGGAAATCACGCGCCAGCTTAACGGTGAAGAACTTCCGTAGCGTCGAGTACGTATTGTCTACTAACCTGCTGTATTCCATGGTGAATTCTCCTTTGCCTTGAGTCTGGGAGCGGAGTTCCGTCGAGTATCCGAACATTTCGTTCAGAGAGATCTCCGCCGTTATGGTTAACCATCCATCCAGAGCGTCGCTCGATACAATGATCCCGCTCTTTCGAGAAATCGCCGCCATAACCTGAGAATTTGTCGATACAGTTTGGTTTACAATGGGAATCACATCTGAGAATCGTTCGATTACATTCACCGACCATTTCATCCCACCTGTCCTTGGAACTCCTCAGGCGCTGAAATTTCCACCAACATGATTGGCTCCAGAATATGCCACTGTCCTAATTCTAAACATTGTTTGATAGCTCCTTGCACAGCCATTGAGAAAGCAAAGTCGCTCGAGTCCACGATATGATGCTCTCCGTCAACCAGGCGGAACCTCACGCCAGCGATTTTCTGACCTTTAGAACGAAATTCAAGGTTTTCAAGTTTTCTGACGAAAGTTCCTGCAGGGGTACTTGGAGAAAAGTGAATCAAGCGCACCTATCAGGCTTCCTTTTTCGCAGTTCTGAAGGAATGCTTTCTTGATGGCAGGGATGTAGTTCTTGGGGACGTTCGTTCCAACGGTTGCGTCCACGAAATCGAGCTGTAAATGAAAGAATGTCACGTTTCAAGGGGGGATCGCGTTTGGTCTCAAAAACTAAAAACTCGAGGGAGTTCTGCGTTGTAGATGAAGGTGAGTTAGGAAAGGAGTTTCAATCCAGATCTGTTGACCCACCTGCGTGTTCTGAGCCGGTGGGAGAGGTTCGAGGTGGCCACAAACTCGTCCATACTGACCGGCTCCACCGCTCTGCTTTTTGTGCAAGTAATCGAACTCCACGGGCGACACCAACGATTCCCTAAATGGATCATAAGCCAAAGACGACCAGAGTTATTGATTGCCGGTGATTTAGAATAGTAAATCAATCCGTATAGGACCGGGTTGACTCGTCGCCGACGATCTCAAGGATTCTTCGGAAATCTCCGAAGGTACCTGAAGGCCACTTTGGGTTTGCCGAGGATGACGGGACAGTTGTACTCTTTCTCCATTCGCTGCCCGTAGATCTCGAGATGAAGCTCTCCCATACCGCTCACGACAGTCTCCTTGCTCTCGTTATCGTATTGAACCCTGTGCAACATCGATACTTGAGTTTTCGATCCCAAACCTTCAATCGAGGTCTGATACCGAGGTCGAACTGTGTCGGGAGTCGAATTCTTACCTAAACGTTGGATCCTCTTTGGCGAATCGGTTGCAAGCTTTTGAGAAGTTGTCGCCGTCGCTGGAGCTGACCGGCTTGAGCGACATCGAAATAACCGGCTCCGGAATGAACATCGACTCCATAGAAACATGGGAGCTCTTATCCGCGACGAACGTGTCTCCGGATGCGCAGTCGACGCCGAATACAGCGCAGATGTCGCCTTGAAATTTGAAAGATGCGTTTTGTTAACAAGGTTCTCATTGTAGCGAGACTTTTGTTCTATCCGCCGGAGAAATAGAATCCTTGGAATACATCTCGATATGAGAAGAAAAAGATCTCGAGCACCTGCGTGGGCATCATCGATCTCTTGCATTTCGGCCGAATGCATTCTGACGATCCTTGGGATGCGGACTTTTTTTCCAGTTCGGGAATTGAACAAAGTGTCTCCTCTCTTGAAACTTCCTTGGTACACTCGGATGTAAGTGAGTTGGCCGAACTTTCCCGCTTCGAGTTTGAAAGCCAATCCGACAAATGGCGACTCTCCCGCACCTCGAGTGGGATCCATTTGCTTGCGCTGGTCTCCTACAAATCGCAGATCACGACATTGATCAGAAACGCATTGGGATCATGGAGTACGGGAAATCAGAACTCATCAATCCTGATGATGAAGGGAAAGCCGCATTGTATTCACCATCGAACGCGAAGTTGTCGACTTCGCTGGGGTTTGGAAGGTAGTCGATAACGGCTTCGAGGAGAGGTTGCACTCCTTTGTTCTTCAGGGCCGTTCCCATCATGACTGGGAAGAATTTCCTCGAGATGGTGCCTCGGCGACAAGCTGCCATAATCTCATCATTGGTGGGAGTCTTCTCCTCGAGAAAGAGATTTCCCAGGTGGTCGTCCGCATTGGCGAGAGCCTCAATCATTTCCTGCAATCGCGGTTGGTTTCTTCAGTCTTTGCGTTGAGGTTCAAAAACTCGTTATTCTGGATCGAAATCCGAATTTTCCGCAGGCGTCACGTACCTGGCGTTTGTCTTTGCTCTTCGCACGGAGATCAGCGGGGATTTCGTCGTAGCGAATGTCATCTCCGTTGGCTCCCTCGAAGTAGATGGCTCTTTCCTTGATCAGATCGACGACGCCTTTTTGTTTGTTCTCAAGGCCGATTGGCAGTTGGAGGAATGCGGCGTTGTAGCCCAACTTCTGCTTCACTTGAGAAAGCACCCGGTCGGGTCTTGCGCCCTGCCGATCTAGTTTGTTAATGAAAGTGATACAGGGCACACTATAACGTTTCATCTGACGCGTGACTGTCAGCGTCTGCGACTGCACTCCGCCAACCGCGCACAGAACCAGAACGGCTCCGTCAAGGACTCTGGAATTTCGGGAATTAATACTGAGTATCGATGAAATACTGAGTCGGAACGGCTCTCGCACTTTTCGTGGGCAAACGAAGTCCGTTGAAATCCCGATTCCTCGAAATCCTCTGCAGAGAGTTAATCTCAACAACTATCTCGTACCTCAACGCGCGTTCCACCTCGACCGTGAAGTCCACATGCCCCGGAGTGTCGATGACGTTGATCGTGTGGCCATTCCAGGTCAAGTGGGTTGCCGCACTTTGGATTGTGATTCCCCGCTGCCTCTCAAGTTCCATGGAGTCCATGACCGCGCCAACTTTATCTTTACCTTTGACCTGTCATAGTGAATCGTTAGTTTTCGTGACCTTCGTGATTTCACGAAGAGCTCAAGAACATCGTCTCTAACTCGACCATCAGACTATGATATGAGAGTTTTCTAAGCTCTAGTTGAGGGAAAGAGGTTCAAAACGAAGAACACTTCAGCCAAAACACAAATGGCCCATGAGTGTATGAACTCCTCGACACCGGCTTGACCGTGGAATCGAACGTTCGAAATCCGACAGAGAAAGGATTCTCCCTGAAGCGAAAACTGTTGGAAACGAAGGCGACCAGATGCAGTGTACTACATTTACGGACTCAAATGTCTCACATATTCTGACTCAGCTTGTCCGTTTGGATATCAAGGCACGAAGTGCAAAGAAAAAGTTTCGCGCAGCTGCATACCTCATGCATTTCATCGATTCTGCCGGTGTAGTAGAGAAGTCTTTCGGTTAGTGTCGTCTTGCCCGAATCGATGTGAGCTGATATCCCAATGTTCCGGATTTTCTCGACGGGTTCGAGGTTCACATTGGAGGAGAACCTCCGAATTCCAAGTGAGCACGCGCGCAACATTTTGCTGACGACCCCGTGTTCTTTATTCTCGCGATCCTTGTGGGCTACCCTCTGCTTCGGCTAAACACGGTGTCGCCGACAAACCGCTCAGGCTTTAGCGCCGTTCTAGAGGTCGGGTCCGGGTCTACTTTGCCAGATTTTCAACGGTCGCTAGCCTCTATGTCCGCCGACTGAACACCTGAACTCCAATTCGGAAGCTCGGAATCAGCTGAAGTGATCTTCGTGGAGGAAGAGCCCGACAGTTACGCGATATCAGATTTCGGGCTTTTCTCATGACCGGGAATTTTTGAAATTTTGGCGCCAAATCCGCGATTCAAAATGGTTGCTGACGAAGTCGGCCATCTTTGTTGACGACTTTAGGAGTTTCGCGGCCTCTCGATTGGGAGTGACAGTTGTTGGAAAGGCTTCAGTTTCAATTACGCCCATCGCAATGGATGACACCGTCGGAGCTTCAGACAACGAAAAGGTTAGAATTTCTGAGGAAAGTGTCCTGGAGTGGCGAAACATTCTCACTGCAGAAGCTGAGTTCACCGAAGTGTCACTGTGATACGCCTGAAACACCGGCGGCTTCTCCCTCCGGCCGAACGGAACGAAAAACTTCGGAAGTATTTCCGAATGAATCGAGTCATCGGCAATATGATATATGTACACTCCGCGGGTTCTACCTTCTCGAAAGCGTGACTCTTGTGGAAGTTCTCGGGCTCGGATCTCGAGTCATCAGAGCCGATTTTGTCAGATTTGGTGAAGAGCTCAGCATGACGACAATCCGGCTTGAAGCTACTCCGCTTTTCTGCATTCTCAATGGTTGATATCTTGCCTGCTTCTACGGCAGTAGAGCTCGATTCCGCAATGTCGGAACCTGGAGGCTTCCGCGACGACCCGCGGCCTCCAGCTATATTCGGAAATCCGGAGAACTGCATTGCTCTGCACCGCTTCCATCGACAGTTTGGAACGATTCGGAGTGAAACGACATCCTTAGGGATCCCATTCTATCTTGGGATCTTCAAGCTGTTAGGTTCCGAAGCCAAAGTTTCACGATTCTGTGGTTTCTGACCGATTTATTAGAGAATTGTCATTGTTCCTTTGTCCGCTATCCTACTCAGTGTTGGAACGTGGGCTCCCGTGGGTTAGTTCCGAGATGGTTTCTGAGTTGGCAGATCGCTCCCCATGACATCGAAAATTGAAGGTTGTTGATGTCCCTGGATCAGAATGAACTTCGAAAATCGATTTCACAGTTCACCGAGTGAACGTTCGATTGACGTTTCGCTATAGAAACGGAACACGATGTTTCGATTGAGCTGCGGCGGGATTAGTGTTCCATACGATCCCTCAAAGAATGACTAAATGTGTGTTGTACTGACCGCGATCAACACCACAGTGACGGCTATCAGAACGAGTGAGCCACGGCAAGAGTCGTGGGAGTCGGGCCCAAACAATCGCTGTCTTATCGAACTCTAGGAGAAACATACAAAAGCGCAGCTCATGATTGGATGTGGTATCATCGCCCTCATCCCGGACACCAATTGATTTCTACATATTCCTTCCTGGCGGAACTCAATTCCGTGTTCACCGATCGGACATTTCCGAGCATCTTGTCACCTGTCTCCGAGTATCAGGAAGCAGCACGAAATTCCGCGGTCGGAGAGAAGCCCGTGTAGCGAGACTCTTTGTACAGCTCATCGGTTTCTGAAAGCTTCGCTCATAAGGACTCAGTGTGTAATTCTCATTGGCCGCTTTGTTGGGAGTCCACGCCACACAGTTCAATGTTGTGTTCACCTAGCGTTACGAAACACTGCCACCGTCAGACGTCTTCAGACCAACGGACGTCTTCGGCTTTGCATGTACTCTGCTTAGGATGGATCGTTTGCCAAAACAGACAGTGGAGGCTACCGCCAACTTGAACGAACGGTTTGAGAGCACATTCTCAGTCCCTGAGTCATAAAGCAACATTGTTGACATTTGATACTTATGAACCATGCGGGGCGCTGAATCATGTTGAGCGGGCCGAAACTGTCCGATGGAACTCTGATCACGAAGCTAGGAGTTCCTCTGTGACGTTAAGGCTAACAGGATTTGATGAATGAACCGATCGGCTTCGGTTCATTCATCCGATGATGTGATGAATCCGGTGAAAGCGTACTGAACGCTTTCGCCCTTCAGGAAAAGAGGAGCAGAAGGAGAAAGATTCGATTAGATTGAATATCTCTTCTCCGTCTAGCCCGTTCGATGTGTGTTTGAGTCTGGGGAAAGTCATACAAATTCGATTTGCTTAATTCCAGATTAAAATCATCAGCGGTTTCATGGGACTCTGCCCTCCTGGTGAATTCAATGAGGTCTTCAACGGTAAGTCGATTCCTTCCAGAGTATTCATGTTTTCTCTGATCGGGTGGTGTTTAAATCGGAACTTTTTCGAGGAATAAGAACGGAATTCGAATTCGAGGTCTTCGATTGAACTGATGTTGATTGCACTTTTTCTTCAGATTGCAGGGTTTTGGTCGGCAATGATGAACTTCTCAAGAAAGCTGCCTCAAGGTAAAGTGGCCGATAAGTTCGATTGATTTTTTGCGTTTCTCCGATGTGGGGTCGTTTGCAAGCATTAAATACTTTTAGAGAGAAATGAGGATGACATCTCAAACTTCAATCTCTCGCTCTTTTCAGCACAATCGCTGAATATCACATGGATCAACTGACGCCGTGCACCGTCGAAGGCGTCCCACACAAATGTCTCGTTACGCACTACAACGCTTTACCAGAGAACAGGTTTGCAGTCTACGATTTCTATTCCGAAACATTGTCTGATCCTGAGCCATCCTGGCGTTTCGTTCTGTGAATGTATGGCAGTCCTCTCTAAAGGATGCGCTCTCGTCGCCAGATATTATGACCCTCGTGAAGGAGTGTCGTTCCGGTTCGATCATTACAAGCGGGAAGCAGTGGATCCTCAGCCTATGGAGTCCAGTCTTCCTGACACTGCCGCTTTGAGAGCTTCTTTAGATGAGTTCTGGTCGGCATACTGTCTGGCGCACTACAAGCACGGAGTCTCTGCAGTTTTCGACCAAAGCGACAACGAGAAACAAGAGTTTATTCTTTGCATTGAAGACCATCAGTTCCAGAGCCATAATTACTGGTAAGTCAAAATACATACTCGACAACTTCCCTGAATTGTCTTCGAGAGAACAGACGTGCAGGAAAATCACGCGGAAGTCAATGAAATGGTTTGTTCGCAGGAACGGTCGGTGGCGTGGTGTTTGGATACTCACCATTCAGGAGAGTCGAGCCGCCGTTAAGGGAACAATCAAGGTTCAGGTGCACTACTATGAAGATGGCAACGTGCAATTACAGGCGACGAAGAACGAAGAGCTGACCATCAGCGTTGTCAACGACACCCTAGCGTTGGCGCAGTCCGTTGTGAATAGCGTCCGCGATGCCGAAAGCAAATATCAAGATTCGATTAATGCAAATTACAAATGGATGAATGATAAAACTTTCAAAGCTCTTCGACGGAATCTACCACTGACGAAGTCCAAAATCGACTGGCAGAAAATCCTAAGTTACAGGTAAGACCTTTTCATGGGAAATCCCCATGTTTTCCTCGCTAGCAAGTCTATTTTCCGACTTCTAAATGAGATCATCGAAAGAGGAGATCCCACTCGTAGACTACCGTTTTAAAATAAGATTCTTCTGTTTTAGGGTTGCCTCGGAAATCAGCAACAAACAACAATAACCGAGGACTCACACTTTTGAAGGATGCGAACACAGCGGATTTCTTAATATGATACACAGAAAATGAGTACAGTGTCAACCATGACGTACGTTTCTATGAAAATGAAAATGAAAAAACAAAAACCTCCAAGAGTACGGTTCCTTTTTTCATCAAATTTGAGATCGCCTGGACACGACAGAGTAGACGAAGCAACGAGTTTCTCCCCAAGCCGTGAAAGGCGGAAAATAGACACTTGATTTGATTTTGGAAACTTTATTTCAAATTCAATTAGGTAAATGTTGAACGACACTGTTGATTGGAACCCAGTGAGCTCAAACAGAAGCTTTCACCATTCAATATTCCGCGATTTAGAGTCCTTTTTTGACGGGTTTGGGAGAGACGTAGACTCGTACCGGCTTACAAAGTTCAATAAAATTATCCTCCGAGGGATTCAGTCCGGCGAAGCTCAGCACGATGTTGATCTCTACGTGAAGCGCTTCACTCCAAACACCGTGAGAGAGAAGAACTTTGGTGTACAGCCGTTGTCGATCCGTCTCAACTCGACGGAAGTCTGAGCGACGCGGAATGACGAGCTGCTCCTGTTTATCCGGGTATTTCACTCGGATACGGATCAATGAAACATCCGCTACGTTTTCCAAGTCGCAGTCGAGCGTGACGGCCACGACAAGACCCGCCTGGAACTTGATTGGAAGATCCTGTTCTCCGGTGGGTTCGTTGATGGTTGCGTTGGCCTGTCGGATGCGTTTCATGTTATCATCGAGCCCTCTGAGAGTCAGCGTGTTCGGTGTGGCTAAAAGATTCAACAATGGTGCGACGGCCCTGCAAACGGAGCCGGGTCTCGTGTCTGAAAGCGTGTCCAACTCCCGCAGGACGCACACGGTCCAAGGTTCGGGGTCTAGCTTGTGTTCCTCGAGGAAGGTCTGGAGTCGATCGACTTGGAGAAGGAACGCTTCGCACAATCCCAGAGCGGACATGTTACATCCTCTTATCACTATCACCAGATGCAAAGCTCGGAGGCGGAGCCAAAGTTGACGGACAGCTGCGATTTCCGGCGGAGCCAAACCGATGAAACGGTGTTCCAGGATGTACGCTTGTCGGAAGAGATCGTCGAGTATGGCTTTCAAAGCAGGTCCCATGGGCTGTGTGTTCTGACTGAGGTCCAACCAAGAGCGATTCGTCACAACTTGCGTAATCATAGATTGACACCTGATGAATATTCTCATGCAATCCGCGCCCGCAGCCAATTCGGGTTCCATTTCCGCGAGCTTCTCCAGGTCCTGAATCGCGGCCTGAAGCCATCGATGCCGAACTTCTGTTGACGAACCCGGCAGATTCGAAACGCGTTGGAGAACCTGCTGCAGGAAAGTCTCACTCTGTTGAAGGGAAGAGCCCGAGGAACTTTTCGACGCTGCGAGGATCTGACCGTTCTTCAGCGGCAGCTCGAGGTAGGGGACGAGGTGTGGCATGGAGTCTCGAAGGTAGATGTAGTGCCGCAACGTGTGCTCTTCGAGCAGCGGGAGCATGGTCGGACAGCCCGCTGCGGCGTTAAAGATCAAAATCAAAATGGCGATGTATCTTCGATCTTCAACATCGGGTTCCGGAAGGTCGAGATAAGGATGAATGTTGAGAAGTTTTGGCACCAACGCTATCGTGATATGCGGGTTGCATTGGCCGAGCTTCATGAGACATCGGTAGATACTTTTGCGGTCCTGCGGGTACCTCCGCAAGTTTTCTAGTAGCCCCTCAACGCAGGCGTTGAGACTCGTCGTCGTCCTGATCCTGCACTGGCACAACATGCGATGTAGAGCCTCTCGGGTGTACATCGAGAAATCCTTGAGCACTGACAGCACGGTGTCCAGCTGGTCGTCTCGTAGAACATGAGCGTGTCCCATTTTCTCCAAGACATCGATCGCCCTCAGACGAACCTCTTCGATTTCGTCGTTGAACATGTCCACCACGAAATCCAACGACTGGGAAGCAAACGACGCGAAACGTACGGCGAGGCTGCAAAGTGCCTCGAGCGACGCCAGACGAACCTCGAGGAATTCGTCTTCCAGCGCGTGGACGAAGAAGCCGCAAGCTCCTTGGTTGATCAGACTGATGGCTTCTTCGTCGACCATTTCTCTAGGGGCGTCGTCTTGCCATTTTTGACCGGACGACCATTCTCCTGCTTGAAATGCTTCTCGTTGTCTCTCGTGCGCCGACGCCTTTCTCCGGAGGTTGGACATCAATTTCTTATCGAGAGTCTGCTCGAGGAAACCCGATGAGACTTCGTGCATTTGGCCGAGAAGGTTCGCGGAGAGCACGCGCACGTTCATGCTGCCGTCATTGATCATTTGGCAGATTTTAGAAAACGCGTGGTCGTAGAGATGGATGTGCTCCCCGGACCCTGGCTCGACTTCGACCTGTTCACGGCCGTGAGCTTGCGCCATTGCCTGCACCAGACGCATCGAAACCATCCTCACGTTTTCGAAGTCGTCGTTGAGACCCCTGCAGGCCTCTTTGTAGAAAGACATTTCGAGAGGAATGTTACGTTTGTGCAGAAGCAGGATAGCTTTCAAGGCAGCTGTCCGCACTCGTGGGTCTTGGTGGCGCGTGTACTTGATAAGCGTCGTCATTACTTTGTTCTGGATTTCAGTGTCGGCAGCCGTGGAGGGAACCAGACGAGCAAGCCATTTCAACACTCGGCTTTTCACCAAATGAGTGGTGTCGTTGAGCCCCTCCTCTATGAGTTTCATGCATCGCAGTTGTCTTGGGAGATCGTCCTGAGACATCGCGTTCTCTCCCACCGCCACAATCGCGTCCATGAGGGCCGCCTGAACGAGGTGAGAGGATTCAGACGAAGCGAACTGGGCCAGATCATCCAGGCGATTCGGACACAAGATTGGAAGCAGACTCACGATCTTCGCTCGAACTGGGGTTTCTGTTTCCCTGGAACAATCGAACAATATGTATCGATGTCGGAAGTCGAGATTTCATGCTTTAGCGAGAATTCGTCGGGAAATCGGCTCGGAGCGAATGTAGAACAGAAGAGAAGACGATAAACTCGATAACGAACGGATCGAAGTGGAAACCTACTTTTGGTAATGATCGACGAGGATTTTGTACAGAAGTGCTCGCTGCTCTACTTCTTGAGGCATCGACCGTTCCAGTCGGAGCAGAACGGAGATCCGTTCGCTTTGCTCCTTGCTCTTGAGAGTGTCACACACCTGGAAAACAGGAGCTGTCAATCTCCTTTCGGAGAATATGTCGAACGGGCCTTACATTCAAACTCGGGATTCTCGTCCTGTGGTCATGCTTTGAGTGGAAACACTCAAGAATCGAAAGTTCAAACACTCACATATTGTGCTTTGGTGGTCTCGGCTTTTTTCGTCAAATGTAGCTTCTTTAGGGGCCTTTGTCGTGGTTCTTCTTGTATAGTCTGCGAGTACTCGGCTAAAGCCCGCTTCTTGAGAAGAGCGGCCATATCGTTCTGTCGTCACTTCTCAATCCGACGCACTATCAGATAATTGTTCAGTGTTATCCTTCACACATTGAGGAAGACGGATTCACAAAACTTTCAGACATCACAGCAAACACAATGATCGTAAGCGAAGGCTTCAACATGTGTTTATATTATGCTCTCCCTTTACACCGGTGTCCCTCTCCGGTTTCCTCGACACCGGGCAATCTTCTCGACACTGATTGGAATGTCGTCAGCCGTTTCTTCGGCTCGCACTAGAAACCTGTTGAGTCCCCTCTAATCCCCTAATCGAGAATCCTGGTTCAAGTTATGGTTTCTCGTGAAATGCAACGACTCGCAGTGGTGCGACCGTGCTGTTTACATGTGGTGCGTGTCTGGGATTCTCGGCCGCGTTTCGAAACTCGCACTTCGGCGGCGCAACACTGTCGGTCTCCCCAGGGCGTCCGTCGTTTCGATCCAGTGTTTACAGAATGGATGCATTTTCGAAGGTACTCATGGCCGCCAAACTAGCGGGTTATCCGCCAGCTTGTTGCTAGGAACCTCGACTAGCCGCGTGACGGTGGCGCGGAGACCGAGCATCCGAATACAAGCGAGGCTTGGCGATGCATTGATGAACCATGATATTTGGAGGTTCTAAGCATCGAAATTACGAAAACACCCTCCATTGGACATGAAGTTTCGTCGAGCACGGAGTGTGAGATGTCTTCGTTGTGTGTGGCTGGCAGTGTTAGAGAGCGCGTGAAGTGAGAGCTGAAAGGCAGTCCTGAAACCGGAAATCTGAATGAAATTCGACGGACGATGAGTTACGAGTTCGGATGCACGCAATGATTCAGAAGAAAAAATCGAATGACTCAGAGTGGATTCTGAGGAAGGTTCCGTGATTATCTCACGGTTGTTGTGAATGTGTCAGAAAAGCTCAAGTGTTGTCAATGCAGAAAATCGTTGAAAGATTCATACAACTACAGCGACGCGTTGGAAGAGGTTGAGCCTCAGTGTCTTGATTCATACTAGAGGAAACGAGGTGCTCAATGATATTCGAGGGATAGCGAACAAATCATCTCCGAACAAATCATGCATTTCTTTCGAGTCGAGCCCTTTTCTTTGCAAAGGACCATGAATGTTATGGAAAATCTAAGAGTGCAATCAGACGTACGTGTCATTTTGTTTTCTATCAGACCGTCGGAATCATTGTTTCTTCCGAATCATTGAGTGCATCCGAATGTCGTTATTCAGTCGAATTCATTCAGATATATTTCGGTCTCAGCATTCGATCCGCCGGCCGACAACCCGCTAGCCTGGCGGCGAGGTGTCCCTTTAAAAATCCATCCATTCGGTAAACACTGGATCGAAAAGTCGTAGACCCGTCTCCCCATGAGATGAGCTTGAATTTCGTCAGCAGTCGATCGGATCTCATCGATGAAAGAGCGAAAACGTTTCTAAAGGTGACGCTGTCCAGTGGAAGTGACGAGTTCCGATCTGAGGTCGTGATCCGCAGCCGTGAGAGGGTAAGTTTCATCCGGAGTTTCGGTCACAGCGGCTCTCGACACGAGGAGAAATTCGAACGCATTTGTGTTCGAGAACATGTGCAGTGAATGGCGCTCATTCCGGTGCGCAAACATTGCGCAAGGAAACCTTCTCATGCTAGATGTTGCTTGACTGGAGTAGATGCCATAGAAATCCGCGTGACCTCTCGGACAATGGAAGCGATTGAATCGGGAGAACTTTCGGAGGAGAATTGATTGTTCCCCGAGCTCTAGTATTAGAATTGATGGGCTGGTGTTCTGCGGAAGCGTGGAGCAGGACACTACTAAAGATTTGAGTTCTTGCGCGGGAGGCGACTTCCGTTCGAAACTTTTACGGAGTCGTCAAAAAACTATCGAAAAATGCATCTGTTGATGTGGATCGAGAAGACTTATGCGTTTCGAAATTTCGGAAATCCGAGCGCTCGCACTATTCTTGTTGGGGGACTATGCGATGGCTTTACATTCTAATGATGTGACCTTGTCATCCATAGGTTTGAACCCCACGTCAAGAGTCGGATGGAAGCCCAACTGGCCGAGTGTATCAGCGTTTCCGTCAATCCGACGGTGCCCGCCGCTCAGAGACGCCTCGCTCTCGAAGCTTTCAATGGCTTCAAGGAAAACTTGTCCTCGATCGATGCGGCGTTGAACCTGTGTCGGAATCCCCCTTCAGACCATGTTCGACATGGAGCCCTGGTGCTGTTGGAGCACTGGGTTCGCGTCCACTGGAACAATTTGAGCACGGAACAGCGCACTCTCCTCAAGAACGAAGCATTCTCCTACATGAGCGGTTTGAAATGCATTCTCTCGGAGTCGCCTCATGTCAAGCAAGCCATTTGTCGGCTCGTTGTCGAAATCGTCAAACGCGAATGGCCTCAGAAATGGCCGGAGTTTGTGCCGAATCTCTTGGTTGTCGCAAACGCTGGAATGGCTCAGAGAGAAATCGTTCTCCTGGTGCTCTTGCGTATGGTCGAAGATGTGGTGCAGCTGAAAACGCTCGAAGACGCACCCCGAAGGCGGAGGGAAATCCATCAAAGTATCATCGGCGTCTTACCAACACTGATGACTTTCTTCTTTGACACGCTGAACGCCAATTACATCGTCACTCAGCCCGCATCCGCAGAAATTCTGAAATCGAGGGTGAAACTCCTTGAAAGCCTCTTGACCACGCTCGGCTGTTTCATAGAGTTTGCTCAATTCAAGGATTTTCCTCTCGACGAAGTCATCCGGATGCTGTGCGTCCTCCTGAACGATGCCGAACTCCGAATCGCTGCAGCCAAATGTTTGTTCGAACTTCCCGACCGCAAACTCAAAGGATCAGATCTGGAACAGCTCTGCGGGAAGTTCCTGCAGGACGAAGTCATGGACCACATCCTGAGGAGCGCCAAAGACAGCTCGAATGCAGACACCGGCGAAAACCACTCGTTTCTGCTCGCACTCTGCGGAATCATCGCTGGTATCGCGAAACAAGTTTCTTTGTACATAATCGAAGTTCCGAAATTCGAGTTTTCGCAGTCGAGCTTCTTCAAATTGGTCGCGGCTGTCAACGATTTGTGTAAACATCCGAGTTGCGCTGTCGCCCGTGTCGCTCTCGGGGCGATGACTTCGTTGCTTCGAATTCAGCAGAAGAACCCTGAAAAACTCGTGTACCCCGAAGAGCTGTGGCTCAACATCACCAGCACGATAATCGGTCGTTTGTCGTTCGATGACTTCTCTAAATCGAACTGGGACTTCGAAGAGGAGTCGGAGTTGAAGAAAGCTTTCGGTTCTTTCAAAAACGAGCTTTCCGAACTCCTGCGGGTCGCGACAGCGGTTCAGCCGCGGATCGTGTTGTGCCAGGTGGGACTTGGACGCTTGAGTGAGCTTCTCCAGAAACCGCTGGATGAGCAAGAATGGTCCGCGATCAGCAAGTTCTTCGATGTCGCGTGTTCGACCGTGGTCAGGGAGAACATTGATCTTGCTGATGGTGTCCCGCAGCTGATGGCGGCCTACGACCGAGTCCTCCCGACGAGATTTCCCGACATCAGCTGTCAACACCACGCCATTTCATGCTGCTCGTCGATGCTAACTGTGATCCTTCCGAAAGACCCTGAAGACTCGAGACTAGGTAACATGCTCGACACAGTTTTCTGGATGGCCACCTACGAAAACCCTTGGGAAACTCGACAAAACCGCTCCACCGATGTCAGGGATTTCAGGAAACACGGGACAGCTCTTCTAGTTCGGCTCGCCCTCGATTTCCATGAGCGATTGGTCAAGCATTTCGACAAAATCCGATCCCTGACCCTGAAAAGTCTGGCTTCGGACTCGACCAGTACCTTGGAGCGCCAGCATTTCGTCGAAGCTCTCATCATAATTTCAAACGGACTCAACGACCCGGCTGCGCAGATGGCGGTATCGGAACAGATTCTCGCCGATGAGATCGCGTTCTTCTCGAACGATGCGACACTGCAGGCGGCTCTCAACGATGTTCAAAGCTTCGCGAAGTTCTTCGGTCTCTTGAGTGTCGAGGATTTCGAAAGGAACACAGAACATCGCGTCGTTTTCAGCGGGAAACTCATGACAATAACCGGAGCCCTGAAAAGGTGCAAGGTCATCGCAGGGCACCATGTCGGGTTTGAGCTCATTTCCAGGACGTGTCTAAATCGAATCCTCAAGACGCTGTGGCTTTTCAAGGAGCTCTTCGCGCAGTCGATCGTTCATCCAGATCTCGTGCAAAGCATTCTGTGTCTGGGGGAAAACGACAAATACACAATTTTCGGCTCAAATCTCCCAAGCTGTGATTTCCCTAGCCCTCGCGTGCCTGCGGTCCGGACGTTCATGACGAACTTCCAGGACAATCTGACCGTGTTCTTCGTGGCGATATCGTACCGCCCTGAGTTCTACTCAATACGTCCTGACATGGGCGCCATCATCATCAATGGCTTCCAGAATCTCCCCAACTACAAAATGCATCAATATCTCCATATGGTCGTGAAATGCTTCGTAAAAAACTGTCCCGAAGCTTACCTCCAGCCTCAATTGTCTTCGACTTTCATCCCGATGATGTCGATGATCCTCGGGTACCTCAAACAACGATGGGACAGCCAGAATAACTTCTCCAAGGAAGAGGAAACCGGCGCAACGCTCGACGAACTCATCGAGGACCGGGTCGTGCATCTGATCAGTGTGGATTTGATCGAAATCACATCGTACTTTGTGATCGACTCCGCGAATTCAGTGAAAACCAGCGACGAAGTGGGAGCGGAAACCGTTGCGGGTGTGAAGTCCTTCGGGAAGTCACTCCTCGCCGATGAGAACGCCTGCTGCTGCGTCGTCACCATTGCGTTCTCAGCGCTTTACGCACGGGATTCTCAAACGAGTTTGAAAAGTATTCCCTTGTGCAGTAGCCTAGCATTCCATTTAGTGCAGCTGCAGAGGAGTCGGATGACCGATGAACTGTGTGTTCTCATGTACAAATCGTTGCTGCTTTCTTTGAGGGTTCACGGCGACGATGAGGCTCAAGCCCCACTGCTATTGACACTCGGGATGAATCTTTACAAATGGCTTGCGCCCTGTGCAGGGCTCCGTTTGCGGGAACTGTTGCTTAGCTCCGGGGTGCGGATGGAACTCGTGGAGAAATTTGAGGCGACATTCGCCCCGGAAGTATCGATGTCAGCTCGGAAGCGAAAAGACGCATTCCGAGCGATGGTCGAACATCTCTTAGGGACCAGCGTTAGCGAGATGGGGAAGCAAGAGGTCGAGATCAAGGACCAAGAACCTATTTGGAAGTTGCCGAAACCTGAGGTAGACACGACAGTGTTTCTTGATTTCAATCTCTTCGGCTCATAACATTATATACTCCGACATGCCACATGTTCCAGTAGGTATCACCGATTTCCTGAAAGTTGTCTCGTCCATTTCACGCATTTGGGACCAATGTGGATTTCCGTATTTACCTGAATTTCGAATTCAAAGTACGTCAATATGTGGTGATTCAGGGATCAATGAGTTTGTAGTCACAAATGACTCCCGATCGAAAGTCGGGAACTCTCTCATCTAATTATCGAAATGTTCCAGTCTCAAAGTCCCGGTTCCGAAGGAATATCTAGAGCGCATTCCAAAGAATAAAATATTGTCAAACTGAAATATTCTAGCACATTCTCTTTAATTTTTCGTCGTCTAGGACATTCGAAATTTGTTTCTTGGGGCTCATCAAGCGATTCCTTTCCAGCGCGGATTTGCGTCTTGGAACTGCAAACCTCAGATAGATGGTATCCTACTCAAAGATAGAAGGGCTTTCGATTGATGCCATTCGGGAGGAATAGGGCATATTATACTCCCCCCCGGGACTTTGGTCGATGTGCTCGATTCTCACTCCGAATCTTCCCATCTTTTGCAGCTTGATGATGACCGGTCAGAACGAGCAGCCTGAGGAATCGGCAGATGACGTTATCGCCGAAATCGACGTCGTGCTCACCGACGAGCTCAAGTCCCTATATCTCCTTCAATATCCCTCCAGACTCAAAAACATACCTCCGTACAGCGCAGACGAACTCCAGCAAATCAAATTCAAACCGGAACGAGAAGAACTACAGATACAGCTCGGTGAGTCGAGGAATCGAGATCTCCTGGGACTTCGTTTTGTTTCTTTTCAAAATCTTGGAGGAAGCATAGATATTGTCCGCTGATTTCTGTCGATAGTATTCGAGTAAACGACATTTCTGTTTTAGCTGTGGATAAGCGGGGAGTGAACTACGATCGCCGTATGAGCGAAGCCATCGCAGTTGAGGCCAACAAAGGTGCAGATGTCCCGTATTTCGAGTCGGGATTTGTGGACAAACAGCTCATCAAATCAACAAAACCCATCGGAAACGGGAGCGATAGAAACCTCGCTGTCGGAAGATTTGAGAGGTACCACGACGAGGAGGGAAAAGTCGTGAAGTCGGTGCTGCATTTGACTCCACTCAAGAACGTTCTGCAGATGGAAGTCAGCTGCGAATACCTCGACACCCAGAAACATCAGAAGCCTGAAGAGAGCACCGAAACGAAACCGATCACGGTCAGATTCGCCGGCAGAGAAAGCGATCGCGTCAAAGCAATTCGACAACGGGCCTACTCGCAGATCGTGAAGAACAGCAAAGAGGAACAGTGGGTCAACATGGGCTTCCGAGACATGGAAAGTCCCGAGGCAGATCAGCTCCGCATGCAGTTGCTCTGCCGGAATTCCGTTAATGACAACACGAACATTTTCAACGTGGGTAAACACGAGTACTCAACAGATCTGACGAATCAACACGCAGCTGGCTTGCGAAGCGATTCCCTACAGAGCGTTAAAGTGAAAACATTGGCGGAACAAGTGTCGTACATTTTGTGCAATACGCATGTCATCAGCTTTAAGAACCTCTGTGAAATTCTCGTTGCGGACCAGCAACAGGTCCTGAGAGCGGTTCAACAGTGCGCCTGTCTCGTTCAGGGGAATTGGGTTCTCAAAAGTGAGGTTCTTTATCCGAAGGACAGTTGTAGCAATATTTTGGGAATTCCGGGCGCAGTGATGCGACGCTCTCGCAATTATCTCTTAGTTAAACTGAATAATTCGTTGGAAGTGAAGAAAAGTACTCTGAAAGACATGCTCCGTCTGCCCTACGAGGAACTGGAAGATATGTTACTGAAGCTGACGACAAACGTTGGTCCTGACACTTATAGATTGAAGTTTGAAAGAGATGAGGAATTCATCAGATTGCATGTTGATGTTGTGAATAGGCAGAAGCTCATTTGGGAGGCTCTTGAGAATAGCTTGAGTCAGGAGTTCAAGGAGGCGCGAAGTATGAAACTCGGAGAGAAAGTCGCTCGAAAAAGGAACTCGAGCAAATCTGTTGATCTCGGCTGAGAGTTGGTTTGTTTCACTCGTTTAAATAAAGTTTTTTTCATGTTCAAAACATTGTATTCGAGGTTTTTTGATTGTCTATTTTCACCACTGACTGATCCCAGCGTCTCTCTAATTTCTCTCCATGATTTACTTCTGATATTCCCAGTGAAAGTTCTGAACTTTGCTTAATCTAACCACATCGGGCGCACTGCCCGATTTAGCAAAGAAACTTCGATTTGTGGGCATGTGCCGGCTATCCGGATTTTGGTCCGAATAAGCGGTTGGCCCGATTATACGGGCGTCCCAATAGGCGGCTCACTATAGTTCGGCCTCAAAGAGCCAGTGCGATTCGAGGCATTTTGACTTGAGCTGATACGCTCAAAAGAGCGACGAAAAAGTCACACTTCGAATTTGAAAAACTTCGGGAAATCGCTCGGCAGAAAAGCTTGTCCTATGGAACGATGTGAACCTCGTTGCGCTTAATCGTATGAGCCCGATAACGAATTGTCCGGAAACTATTGGCAACTGAGCCCTTTGAGCTTGATGTTTTCGACAGTCTGCGTCCCATAGTCCGACAATTAGAACTCCAACAGCCTTAAATCGGTCTTGATTTCCTGGTTTCCTTAGATTCTGAACGAGAACCATCTATTCATTCCATATGTTTGGATTCGTTCATTCGAGGCTATGTGTTCCCCACAGATATCTATGCGGTAACGCTGACCCAACCTTGTCATGTTGTCATGTCTTCACGCAGCTACAGGATGTTTGTTATGACGAAAGAGAAGATCACGAGTAGATGACGACATCCATCGCTGTCGGTGCTTGGTGATCTCGCGACATTTGACTTTTTTCGTCGAGGAGACGCCGGAATCCCGAAACTTAGACATCGACATATTGACCACGATCGAGAGTTAAGGGTAGCAAACGATGATCAGCATCAACTGCTCGGATTTCCATTGTTTCGGTTATCATCACATTTTTTTTCGCATTTCCAGGCATCCTCCCGAAAAACGATTCGCCAAAAATATTCGAAATCCCAAAGCTTGGAGTAGAGTAGAGATGACCGAGTCCAGTAGACCGAGTCGACGTTGTCAATATATCCATTTCGATGCCAATGCAAACCAGTTCCTCTAATTTTCTCGTTTATCTTTTGTGTTTCCACAATCAACGCGGCCGTTCTCGATCATCAGCACGGAAAAATTATTCAGTTCTGGGAAATATGAGCTTTCCAAAGTTTCCCAAATAATGTTGAATTTCAGGTATCACATTCTGATACGATGGGACTTGTCTGCCTTGGAACGAACGCTTCTTGCCAGACTTTATTCTGAGTAATATGAACGCGAGCATTTGTTGATGCACATCGTCCAAGGCCCAAAATTGATGTGTGTTTGAGATCGATTCGTTCATGGGTCGACAAACCAGGCTGCGATCTAGATTTTCTGACTCCCCGTACGTACTAGTTGTTGTTTTGTGGAACCTTACGTTGATCATCCCGGAACTCTGAAAGAGGAGCCAGTTCGCTAAATTCATCCGTTTTCGAAAGTCATGCGGAATAGAGATCGCGTCCGGGATGATGACACTCCCGTATCTCGTTCTTGTATCGTTTTCACCGATCACTTGAGTTTCGCGCGAGCATCTACGCTAATGAGTCATCTCATGAATCGTCGGCGCTTTGGCTGAGATTTATCTCGCAATCCTCTGGCACAACAGCGGGACGATAAGAGATCCAGCTGTCGATTGGAATCGAATCCTGCTTTTTGTGTAGAGGAAACACGGAGCTAAGTTTCTTCCTCGTTGACATCAACCTCGATATGAAAATAACAAACTCGAGAACCCAAGACAGTCCGTTGCTTCGATTGAGCACATCGACTTCATGAAAAGTCCGAAGATATATTTTGTGAGTTATCTTTTTCGCAGAGCGATTCGTATGGGAGTCTGAGGTCGAAGAACTAGATCCATTTTCATCAGAATGCGGTCTCGTGGGTCGAGGGATTTGATCTGGAATCTCCTGAGAAGCCAGACCAACAGAATTTTCTCCTCCAACATGGCGAATTTCTGTCCGATGCAGTTTCTCGGTCCGGCAGAGAAAGGCACGAACGCGTACGGATGTCGATTGCTTGAGTTCTCCGCCGAAAAGTGTTCTGGGTCGAACTCGTGTGGTTTTGGAAAAACATTCGGGTCCTCGTGCAGCTTTTTTATGAAGACGACCACCTCACTACCGACTGGAACCGGTTTGTCATCAATGAGGAACTCCTCCGTGACGGAACGGGTCACAAACGAAACGGAAGGAAAAAGCCTCTGACTCTCTTTCACGACCATCTCGAGGTATTTGAGTTCTTTGATATGATCCGTTGTCACGTCGCAGGTCGCGTTCCCCTGAAAAACTCGATCGATTTCCTCGTGAAGTTTCTCCTGGACGTCCTGATGGAGTCCAATCAAGTACAGCGCCCAGGTAAGCCCCATGGAAGTCGTGTCATGTCCCTCGAACATGAAAGTGTCGACCTCCTCCCTGATATCCTCGATTGTCAAACGCTTTGTCTTCATATGCTCGACGAGCATGAGATCGAGGAACGGTTTCTTTGATTTCGTCATCGCTTCTTCCGAATCCGCCAGCTGATCCAGTGTTTCGGGCATGGCAAGAAGTTCTTTTTTTCGTTCGTTTATCACTTTTGTCGTGAAATCGTGGAGGAACTTCACGAGTTTGTTGAACTCTCGGCCGTCTTTGGTGAATCCGTAGATCAGATCCGCCCACTGCACAGGATCACCAAATCTCTTAACCAAGAGGTTACTGAGGTTCTTGATGGTGTTGAGATATTCTCGACCGCTTCCCCCGACCTGGCAGTTCATGTTTATTCCCATGATGGTCTCACACACGACGTCGAGGGTGAATGCCTCGACGTACCGCAGCACATCCTCATCCACAGTTTTGTTTTCGAATCGTTTTGCGAAAATCCTCGCTTGTCGGTTCATAATCACCGCGAAAGTGTCGAGAATCTTGAAGTGAAATGCAGGAGTCAAGAACTTCCGTCGAGATTTCCACTTGGAGCCATGCGAAGTCAGAAGACCCTCACCGAGCCACGGTTTCAGGAAACCGTAAAGCGGTCCTTTCTTGGTGTTTTTGCTGTTTCCGAAAACTTGTTCGACGTGTTCCGCTCGAAATATCGCCAGCATCGGGACAGTTCCGACTAACATGTAGAAAAATCCTTTTCTTTGTCCGGCGGCCGCTTCGTAAATACCGTAGTTCGTCAAATGTACGTCATAGTTCGCGCAGTGCTTGGAGAACTCCAGGAAAGTCAGATGCATGTCAATTAAGCGCACCAGAGGGATCGACTCTTTGACACTTTTGAAGGCGAAAACCTTCTTTCGCAATGGGAGTTGTTGTAAGTAGATGCCGAGAAGGAGTAAAATTACGGCACAACCCAGACCGAGCGTAAGCAAGGTCAAGGGCTTGAACACGAAGCACCACCACAACGAGATCATGGTGAGAAGTCTCGTTTTACCTTTGCGGTAGTGACATTTAAACTACGTCGCTTGCATCACTAAACTCACCTTCGCGCTCACCATTTCATGAGGGAGAGAGAGAGCGCGTCAACGTTATGGGAGCGCAGTCTTGATAAGTGGGATCCACTGTCTCGATGGCTCTCCGACCTTGAGATACTGCGTATCCTACCAACTATAGAAACAAATTCCCTGGTTGAGCATTCATCGGAAAAACGTTGAGTGGATATGTTCTTCACTCTATCAGCTGACTTCTCAAAAACCGGAAGACATCAGACTGTTCTGGAAAAGAGAGCAGCTCGAGGGTTTCCGATGATCTTGTTCTCTCCCATCTCGGTTACATCAACTCTGATCACATTAAACATATTTCGCTTGATTCATCGATGAAATTCCGTTCATATTCGAGAGGCTTGCACACTGTTTTCAATCCTCGATCGATCTTGTTTTGAGTTCCGGGACCACGCATATCGAGATTTGCGAGATCATCGGGAATGGTTACGAAAGCCGTCACCGATTGGAATAATTTCCCTCCGAGTCTCATTCGATGAGGAATGAAATTGGATTGGATACTTGCAACCCTTGTTGAATATTGAAGTGTGCTTACGGTTTCCAGCACCTTGAACGGAGTTGGTGACTGATTCCAGCGTGCTCTGTGTCTCTCGAGGACTCCGTCAGGCGATTTTCGGGGCCACCTTCGATTATCTCAGTTGATTCTATGAGCTTCGATGATATCGAGCCTCGATAATATTAACTCTTTTCATTCCCATGGGAGTCTATTTGCCGGACGGAAAATTTGTAGAGACCCACGGCCTTCTCGCGCCCTCTCCAGGGCTCTCACAAAGCTCACCGGGCGACTACATATATCGAATATATCAACCAGTTTTGACATTGATGAGTTGATATCCGTCCGAGGTGGCACTCGAGGTAATCGAGTACCGTATTCGGAGGTCGTCTCGAGTGCCAGACAACCGGAGAGTTCATACCGGCCCATCTCAATCACCGAAACTTCACCCAAATGCTCGGAGAGATAATATTCCCGGATCTCTGGCAGGAACGAGAATGAGATAGTTCGTCCGGGAATAATCCTGACAGGAATATGGCTGTCTGAATTGGCTCGCGTTTCTGTCTTATCTCCAGCAATTCAAATAGGTCAACGCCCATTTGAATGTCAATGCAAGCCACCTTTCTGCTTCGGAGGAGCGAGCGCGGCAACCGGAAAGTATCAAACGCATCAAGGAGTCATCATTCAAGTAACTTTTCCATCCGAAAAAATACCATGGGCTCTCGAACTCGAAACGAATGCCTCGAAACGCTATCTCCGTTTTCTCGAACGGCAAAGTAGAGCGAAAATCTCTCAATTATCAGAGATGATTGCGCTCGGCAGTGCGATCGCGATTGGATTTGAGTCTGGGTTACATTACATGATCAACAACATCGATATTGTCCTCGAGAAAATAACGCGAATCGCTGAGTTTAGACGAAGAAGCAGTTTCCGATGAAGAATAATTTCGTTTCGATGGTCCCAAAATCTCAGGTTGTATCTCCTCGGAATTCTCAATTTCACGGCCCCACGGAGAAAGAAATGTGCGCAGATGGAGAGAATTACGACTGTTCTCGACAGAGAACCTTTCCGGGTCGAACTCCTCAGGTTCGGAAAAAAAGTCCGGTTTTTTTGGAGAATCAAGTGTGGGAAGACAACGACTTCAGATCCAACAGGCAGCGGCTTCTTCTCCATACAGATTTTTCTCATAAATCAGCCGACCGAATTTCGGCACTGAACGACAAGGCTCTCTAGTTTCTCTGAGAACCATATCCAGGGACGCAGGTTTCGCTGAAACAACTTCCAGGGTAGCAGAGGAGGTATTCGGTCAAATATTTTCGATCAACCGCACCCTGACCCTCTTGACTGCTCATCAAAACTCAGGATTTCTGTAAACTTGCACAACTTACTTATTCAGCTAGCAATAAGTTATGATTCGCCTATCTATTATGGAAAAATCGGCCCCTAATTTTTCGAATGGACAGCAGGGGGGACACCAATCTCTCTCATTTTTCCAACAGAGGAAATCAAATGATTGACCAATTTGGTTCAAGTGTTCTATCTAGTAATTGATCTAGAAAGAGTTGAATCTCTTTCTAGAACCGAGGATGCACGAAACCTGTTCAATGAGATCGATCTTCCAACACGCTCTCGATTGAATCCTGTGACCTCAAAGGAAGTGTTGAATGTCACGAAACCGACTGGAATTTATTATTTGAATAACGCTGGAAGTGAGCCCTCGGTCGAAACACGGAGCTTTCGGGAAACACGATGCTGCTCCGAATAACGAACCCAATTCGATTCGAGGAAAAGTTCGTTGTCCAAAACGCTCTTCACACGGGACGAGCTGTTCCCATGGAGGCTCCTTTCAAATTAGCTCATAGTCCGAGCCATTGGAGCCGAGGTGTGACTCCCGGCGGGTTCGTTGCACGGAGAGCTACTTCGATCTAGAAAACGACACCACCGCTCATTGGAAAAGATGAAGGGCATCGAGAATCGAAAACGAAAACGGAAGTGGAAGAACCGAATGATTCCTAATTCGTTTTATTCAAAGCCGAGATTTGCAACATTGAGCACTTTTGTTTGAGAAGAGGAATCGGTTCCTTCGTTCACCGAATCGTTCTCACCTGCCGGGGATTTTTCCACGGTGCTGCGGCTTCCTCGGATTCGTTCTTAGCGAAGAAGCTGGTGGCGATAATTATAAGTGTTACACCTCATTTTCTCCGCCGTTCTGGGAAACACTTTTCTGCTCCGGCTCCGTACTCTGGGCGCGAACACGATTCTCGAATTCTCTGGACTGAACGGCCCTAGCTGGAAAGCAAATCTCAATTTGAATTCCCGAGAGTCCAAGTCCTCGGGCCCCATCTACTAGCGTCGCCGCCTCTCTGCACAGAACCTCTTAATAATTTTCCTCGAGGAGGCGGAACACTCCCCCGGTCTTTCCCCCAAGAACTCGGAGAGACTGGAACGAGTCTTTTTTCTTGTGTTTTGCGGAAAAGTGTTTAATAACAGCCTGCGGTTCCCTGACGTTTCCTCGCAGGTGAGGCGGTGAAAAAAAAAAGAAGGCGCCGTCTTGGTAACAAGAACCGAGGATAGTTTTGTTCAGAACAAAGCGATTATCATTCACGGCTTCAGTGCCGCAGCGAGAGAGAACTTTTTCCCGAAACTTGAACCTGGTGATTAATGTCAGGAACTTCTGGTAATTTCTGAGTCGAATTAGGATGCGGACTCTTTTTGTGTCTTGGTCTGTCTTGAAGGTCACATAGAACACTCTACCACATTCCTCTCAGTTCAACTCGTAGATCAACGTAGATTGTTATATTATTCCCTTAAAACGAATTTGTCTAGCCACCTGAATGCTCCAAAGGACGACTTATCGCAAGGAGAAGGAGAGTTTTTCTGATAGCGACAACAATTGAATGTGAAACGAGGCCGTCCTTGAGCTCCAAACACTCAGGACGGAGCCCTGACGCTCGTTGAGTTCGGACGTCCAGGGAGCAAACGCCCTGATTAGAAAGAATTGGGACTTCTAATTAGTGGGGACTCCTGCGACCGATAAAGATTTAGGAGATGGGTCGGAGGATGTGATCGCGGAGGGTAAACATTATATAGCAGCCAGCGCCGCAATAGCAGTAGCAGCAGCAATAATGAATATCTGAAGGAGCTTCGAACACGAAACGCAACATAGTACAGGGTGCCCGAGAATCCATTCGAACAAACTGTCTAGCTTTATTGTTCAAGCAAAAGAGTTGGGAATTCCCTCACGATCTCCGGAGGAAAGACGTCAAGTTTGCTTCCCTCGGGAGATGGTACAGTTCAGGAAGAATGAAGGAAAGATTCATTTCAATCGCAATCCAGTGCGCGATTCGGCTCTCCAAATACCGAATCTTATCTCGCTAATTTACCTGCTGGCCACCAAGTGCTCTGGCCGCGATTGGTCAATGCGTTTAATACACCCTGTACTTGGGTTAGCGTGACAGCGAGGGTATAGTATCGGTCAGTGGGTCCGTCTGAATGACTGGAGGCTGGTCGGCCAAGGATTCATCGACTAAGTGATCCCACGGTGGAGCAACTTCTCAATATACTTCGATGTCCGCAGCCCCAGCGCCCTGCCCCCACCCAAAGTCTGTAACTCCGCTCGATGAGCCGAAAGTGATCCTAGTCGTCCACCGCACTCCATGTCGTTCCGAAACGATTCCAATCACATCTGAGACAACATACATCGTAAAGCCGCGTTTGGTCCGTATGAACAAAGTAACGCAGGATAACCATTGGAGACGTCAGACTGCCGGTGTTGTGAAAAGCTCGAAACTGTACACCTGGTGATGGAGTGGCAAACAGCACCCCCGACAATTTGTCACCGATCAGACGCGTCCCCCGCGCTTTCTTCTCAAAGCCCCCTTATCTCAACCTCAGTCCCATTATCATCAATTAGTCCCTCCGTATCTATGCCATTTGGAGCAGAAGACAGCAGTGAAGTACAAGCAGAAGGAGGGCGGTGCCGGTTCAGGTTTTCGTAGCAATTCGTCTTCTCTTTCATCAATGCACAACATGATCTTGACTTTTTGTTTGATCGCTGTCCTCCAGAGGGCGCTAGTGGCAACGTTGGTCGCTTCATTGGGCCTAGCTCGGATATCAATTCCTCAGTTTCAAAGTACGGAAACTTGAATTTCAGAGGTTCGGAAGTTGGAAAGATGACTTCCTTGCTCAACGCTGTTTGAAACTTCGCTGTTTTACTCAGAAGAGACGATGTAACTACCTGGTATGCCATGACAACGAAGTTATACAAGGGCCAAATGACCGAATTGTCAAACGACAACGAACTTCAAGATGGTAGTCTTCATATCATGTGATTTCTCGGAGTTTCGAATTTTCGAGCTCTGGAGATAGATGATTGATTCCCGAACTCCGATTTTCGGAAACTGATATGTGATTGGGATCTTTCGGGGAGCGTAGCACAACCGCGCGAGAACGCCTGCAGCCGAAGTTGGACGACTCAATCGACGCTTTCTAGGGGTCATCGAAGATTCGATGATCTGTTTGCTCTCTGGGTGCTCGGTCGTTGTTTTCGTTCAGTCACGTTTGGTGACGAGGAAGCGCCAGCTCTGATTCGAATCGTTGGATTGAGCACCGAAGGTTTTGACCGGAGTCGAGTACATGCTCGCGCACTTGAGGGACTTTTGTTCTTGATTTCGAGGAATGGGCACGTGACTATCTGATCCGAAACCGAAAAGTCCGGGAATCCATCACTCTGGTTACTTGGTTGGACTTGACGGCTGGCCACGGTTATCTCTCGGTGACTTCGTTTGTTGCGGCTATCTTCAGTAATGTGGTAATTTGATGTTGTCGGCGGTTATCCATTGAGGCCTAGATAAGTTTACGCAGCTCACAACAGCGTTGCTCTGAAAGATAACGAAGCATCTTTGCTGCTGTCGCCGGTGCTGATTCCTCTTCTTCAGTCTCATCGTTTCTTTCTTGTCTTATCGGCTCAACCGCAGCCTGCGATGAAGCCGAAACTACCATAGCAAGCGCTCCAAACGCTACCGCGATCGGCCCGATGACGAGGCTTTTGTAATTTTGATCCTTCTGGGGTATTTTGTGTCGATGTTGCTCCAGTCTGTGACTCGGCGGAATCACTCTGATCGGCTCAGGTGACGACACTCACGTTCGGTGGAAATGGAAGCCGCCTCCAGATTGCCGAATCAAGAATCTGACCTTGGGAAGGTTCTGAGTGTCTCGGAGGAAGACTCGAGATTCAAGTTGCGCTTCCTGCGCAGGAATCAGTCAACCAATAGCTGATAACTAGATAGCAGAAACGGAGTCCATTGTTTCATCGGTGCTTTCCAAATCAGAACAGAAGTAAAGAGCACGACTTGGAAGCGGAAGAATCAAAGCCATATCATCAAACTTTCGGTGCACCATCAACTTTTCTCCGTCGAAAGACAAGCAGTTCAGCAAACTGAAAATCTTTCCGTCTTCCTCTCGCGAACATCACTGGGATCATTCATTTCCTATTCCTGCCGTCGAAGCGCAGGATTTCCTCCGCCGCCGCCGCCGCCGCTGCCACCAGTATCACGATCATCATCATTACCTGAATGATTATAGAGTTTGGCGAGCGCCGGGAATCTGTTTGTTCGCTTCTAACAGGTAATGCTCGAGTTGTGGTTTTCAGAAACCACTTGAGCCTTCTACTATGTGAGGGCAATGATTCGGACCGGACTCAGTCAACTGTGCGACGACGTCGACTGAAAACTGCCTCCGTGAAATCCATACTGACCAGCAATCATTTAGTGACTGCGCATCGGACCATTGTAATGATGAACATTTCGCCCCGCTGAACCTCTGCCTCGAGTTCTCTTCTTTTCTCGTGTTTCGAGCACGGACGGAACTTGCATTATTTCGGTCTGTCGAGACGTTATTCGCCAAGCCGTTAAGAGTTTCTTTTCCGCGTGGACGGGACTCCATCGCTAACTGGCTGGCTGGCTGGTGGGCGTGGGCGGTACAACATGCGGCGATGCCGGCGATGAGGGCCGTCCTAAGGCCGGAAAGCGCACGCGCATATGCCCGAGCCTTGCCGCGGGAACAGTAGCGGCACAAACGAGCTGGTAACAGTTGCAAAACATTTTGATTATGACAAATCGTCTCCCAGAATATATTATGGAGAGAAGTTTCGCCCGATTTGCTCCGTTCGCAGGGCCCAGGAATCCGTCTTTTCCAGAAACACCTCCTTTCCCACCAAGGACCTGAGACTCCTTCGACGAAACCGTCCTCGAAAACCAATGCATCGTTGCCTTGTTCCTCGCTCGGGATCCAAGGGAGGATGAGGAGGGAGTCTATGGGAGGAGGGCCAGGCGCACTGGAAACCGTCCCAGGAGAGTCTCAAAGGTCACTTGAGCAAACTAGATCAAGTCAGATTTGTGTTGTCTCAAGGATCTGACGGAGGTGATTCCGTGACAGCATCGCTGCTGACAGCGAACGCTGCGGGCGTTGTTGGTTCAACTGGTCGCGTGAACTCGGATCGGGACATGAACGAACGTCCTCACGACATGAATCTGCAAGTTAAACACATGACGCCCCGGCATCTCGCTGTTTATTGAATGTTGCCCATCTGACTTTGCTCCCTCAAAAGATCCAGGTGCTTTTTCGTGCTCTGGAAAACATCCCCTGGAGCTTCCTGATGACCGAATTCGTTGATTTATCTGGAATGTCGTCTCTCCTCTTGGATGTCATTCCATCGGAGTTTGGTTTTCAGGACTTCGATTCGCGTAATTCAAGAAACGATAGAGTAGAAATGAGCTCTGATGCCGCAAATGTATGTAATGTCAGGCGAATACATGAACCGAGGTCTGAGAGCAACGGGTTGAACGAGCGTCGACGTTGTGGGCCTTTTGACCCCGTTCGTTCCGCAGGTGTGAGGAGCCGTCAGCGGATTCGTCGTCCGTGTTTCTGCTGCTCTGTCGTCTTCGTCGTGATCATGGATCAAACATCTGCACAAGCTTGTTGCGGGGACGGACGATGCGGCTTTGGTGTGATGCATCTGCTTTCCTCCTGTTGTCGTGCCGCAGCCGAAGCTTGAGCCAACCAACCAACCAACCAGACAGCCACCCAGCAAAGCGGCTCGGTACCTCCGACTCCGACTTTGAGTCCTTGTGAACCTCGACATTGCCGTCTTCCCCATCTTCGTCGTCCTGATTGTCCTTAGGATGGCTGTCATTGTCCTCTTCGTGTCTCCTGAATTTCGTCTTACCCGGCGTACATTTCATCGTTGTTCCGAAACAGAAGGGGTGGGAGCGATTGGTCTCCGACGAGGTCTCCGGGTCAGCTGATCGAACAGCAAACAAGTGAAGTCCGCCGTGATGGATTGTCGGATGGAAGAGAGAGGAAACCGAGCCCTTGGTGCCGCTGAAGGGACGATTTCGTATTTTGTTGTTGATTCGTCTTCGTCTAGCGCTACTTGAGCTTACTTACTCGCTCGCTCGCTAGCCGTCGTCGTTGGAGAAGAAGAGGCGGCGGCGGCGGCAGCGGCAGCGGCAGAAACAGCTAATGATGATTTGTCGTGAGCGACCGCCTAGTGAACACCGCCGAAAGACACAAGACGATCTTTCTGCAGGCTGGCTTCGAGGGGGCTGCTCCCACTTTCTTACAGACGTCTTCCTCTGCCTCTCTGGATCGAGTTGCTTTGAGATGAGACGGAACGAGACAAACTTCACTCGCCGGCTTTTGCTCACCTCCATAGTACTAGCCGGCCGTCGAGCGGTTGGCGACTCCGTCAACTGCAAACTGCGGATGAGCTGCGTCGTCGTCATCATCATCATCATCATCATCATGAGCATCCCTCACCGGTGCCACTACAAACACAGACGAACAGTGGTTTCTTCACCATCACAACTTACTACTGGTCTTCAGCAGACGCTCGAGGTCCAAACTGCTGTTTCTCTTTCGTCGTCTGATTCTAGTTGTTGCTGTGAACATAATTACACATTCAACCTCTCACCACATATTCCAACGAACACACACACAGAGACAGAATGTTGAACCTTTCAACTCACTCGCTTGCGAAACGTGACAACCGTCGGCGTTTTGATGCGGAGCCGAGAACAGTTTGCCAGACGAACATTACACTTACAATACCCATACATGATCCAGTTTTCAGAGTGAAATGAAACGATCTTCGGTCTCCGTTTGAGTGCTGATTCAACAGGCGTCTCCCGAGGGGTCGGAGGGAGTCAGCCGTTGGAGATCCTCCAAACTTCTCGTAAAATGAGATTCTTTGTTTCATGATGATTGTATGTAAATTCGACGGCGTTCAATGTTGAGTCGCTGACTAAACTCCGAGCGGAACAATGACTCGGGAAGCAGAAAATAAATGTTGTTGGCGCGTGCTTCGAACCGTCCGGAAACAAAGCAAGACAGCAGTAGAATTATGTGGTGTAGCCGCTGCGATGGCTTGTTAGCACCAGCAACTTTTTTCGTCGTTCTTGGATACTTACAACTTAGCGAAGCGGCAGCAGTTGTAGCCCATGCTACTGCTATTGCAGGAGCCCTTTCACGAAAGAGGGCGCCAAGAATCACGCTATTGTAGGAGTTTATGCTACTCACTGTTCGCCATCGACTTCTTAACTCATTCATTACGGATGTCGATTTTCAGTTCACAAGTAACCGCCAAGATTCGACGATTCCATTCCCCAACTTCGGATTTTTGTCTTCGTTTCTATGAATCATAATTTTTTCTGAATTTCATCGATTTCAAAAGGCTTTTTTCCTCATCAAATGGAACAGTCTTGCATTGGGATCGTTGAGAAGATCGAAATACCTCCAAATCATCAAATACATATATTTCAAGTTTTCTTCCTCTCGAAATGATTTTCCATCGACTTCAAGAAGTCTGGGGACTTCCGATTGAGGAACTGGCGGTGCTTCTGAGGGAGTCAGAATCGAGAAACGACTCGATCGACGGAAATTGAAGTGACGGAGGTTGAGGTCAGTTCGAATCTGCTTCTGTGCGTTGCGAAAACTCCAAGCGAGCGGGTGTACGCGCATGTGTTTGACGGGAACGTAACAAATGGGGTTCGGGCACTTCAATCTGCACGAACACGCCAAGAGGAGGGCGCCTTCGTTCGTTCGTTCGAAATAGGTTCCACTACAACTACTTCGACCGACAGCAGCGGCCTCGGCAAACCTTCTCACTGACACCTACCTAAATGCGTCAGGTTGGCAGGCACTACGCGCTCTGGGCAAAGTCCCACCTGTAGCCTCCGAAACAGTAGAGCGTTCCGCGAGCCAACATCAATGCAAAATCAATACACTTTCGAGCTGAATTCCGACTCAACAGGACAGAGGACATTTTCGAGTGACTCGCCCTCTACGCTCGGTGTTCGCAATCCTCATTGCTCTAAGGGCGGGCAAAACACGAGCTTTCGAGGTGATCCACCCTCTTCGAAGTTTGTATAGAACTTTTTGATATATGAATATGCATCGGGACTACTGCCGCAGTGAGACGAGCACACAGCGAACATTGAGAATCGAACCGAGTTAGGAGTTCCGGAGCCTGGCGGGAGAGTTTGGGAGTTGCGGGGGCTCGGGGAGGCATCCGAGCAAAACTAAGAAACACATGACCAGCACGCTCCCATCCTTCAAATCCTTACTTCCCCACTGGGCAATATCCGAACGGTGGCAAGAGAAATTCGCGCACGCCAACCGAGTGGACTTGATTCCAGTGCCATGGTGGCAGTTCGCAAGAGGGAATTCTTTTGCAAATGTTCAGAGTTTCTCAGTTTTCGTCTTTCTTTGAAAAGCAAGCGATGACTGTGCTGCCGGGTAGACAGACGGCCGGACGGGATCACAGAGTTCCCATATTAGGCCGTGAATAGCGGCACCGGCAAAGCTCATTTAGCGGCACAAGTGGCCGTATCTAATTGGTCTCCGCCAGTTGACCGTCTGTCTGTCCGAATATAAGGCGAGCGTTTAACGGCCCGCCCGGTCGGCCGGGTGATGAGCTGAATGGCGGCAAGATTCCATTCGTTGACGCCGCGGCCAATTCATTCTGAGCTTTGGATGAGTTCCGTTATTCAGCTGCGCGGTGAAACTCCGTCAGCTGACCGAGGGACGTCCGGAATTTTGCCTTCGAGGCCGTTTTGACGAATCATTTGAAGAATTGGATGAAAGAAACGAATCGAAGGAGCCCCACTTCTCCTGACGATACGCCACCGCATGCGAAGCGTCAAATAAGCTCAGCGTTCACGATTGCCACCCGGTAGGACGAAAGCGATAGCCTTCGATTAGTGTCGTCCGTTTCTACTGTCTTGCGGTTGTTTCTGTGCTCTTTTGCGGCGAATTCCTTCAGTAAGAGATTTTTGTTTCAAGCGATTTATGTCGATAGCAGATTCTTCTTCCCACCTGGAGACAAGACATAGATCTTTTCGTGCGACACCTCCGAAAGGCCTCCGAGGCACTGAAACGTTCGAAGACGGAGCAAGAAATTTTCACCTTGTTTCACCAACTTTGAGAGTCTTCGATTCGACCGAGAGCTTCTTCATAACTCGTTTTTGATTCGGACCCGAGAAATTCCGATGAAAAGGTGAGTTTTCGGCTCACATTTCGAACTTCGGAGCGAAAAACGAACATCAAGTCGAAATAAAAGAAATTTTTCTTGTTTCCGTACCCGACAGCGAACGGTTCCGCGGAGTGGCATCCTGAAATCACTGATATCATCATCAGCGCTGGCTCGTTGATGTTCATCGAGCCAGCGTAGTGGTGCCAGGTGTACGAGACGTTCAAGTTGAGTCACGCAATGAATTTTGCAGTTCAGCTTCTGCTTTCGAAGATCTGTCTTTGTTTTAGCTGAGCCAAACATTCTCTCGTTTACGTCTCTTTATTCACGTTCGAATGAAGACGAATCGTCGAGATCACAAAGAGAGAAACGAGAAATATTATTCTGACCGACGGAGATAGCCACCAGTGCGGTGTACGAAACCCACTCTTTCTATGACATCATTCCTCGGTGGAGCCTCATATAGCTTGTAGGTTACAGGCCAGAGGAGATCTTTTCCTTCCAGTTCCAGTCTTCAAAATCACAGAAACGTTTCTTTATCAATGTCTTTACCCACATCGAGCTTGAGACGTTTAGGTTGATTTTGACCGATTAGTTTTCCCATTGTGACATCACATCGAGAAGTTCCGATCATGAAATTCCATGCAGCTCTCCTCACTCGGTTCGTGAATTCATTTTCTTAAGAGTTACGCAAGATTCGCGTGAGAAAACAATCAGAGAATACCAAGAAATAGCTCCATTCATTTGCTTGTTCATTTTTCGGAATCATTCATGTTCGTTTTTCCTCTGCTCGCTGGGCCAGACGGACACGAGTCATCGACGGAAGACAGCCACGACAGCGAACACGATGAACGGACGTCTGCTGAGTTCCAGAAATGAGTCAGATGTGTGCGTTGGAGAAGACAAAACTATCAATGCGATGCTGAAAGATGAAATACGGCAGTGGACCGAACGAGGGGGAGGATGAGAGCAGCCTGGAATCGACTTGTGGGCCGTCGAGTTGGAAAAAAAACCAAGAAAGAAAGAAAGATGAACAACATAGACAATGCCTCGTAAGTGCGTTTGGTGATTAGGGTTGGTCCGTTCAGCTTGGCGCTTTCTTACCCGCTCGGGTTTGTTCGCATAAGTTTGCTGTTCGCATTGTCTCTGTCTGTTCAGACGGCGTGCGGAGCAAAACGAAACGTCTACGTCAACGATGACTACGACGACGACGACGTCCACCGGTGGAAAAATTCACTAAAGCACTCGCTCACCCAATGATGAGCACGCTGAACACGATGCTTCATCACTGCTTTGTTGTTTTGTGTTCTCTTTGTCTATCATTAAAAAGTCTTCGAAACTAATTTCAATTGTTGCTTTGGGAACCTTTTTTCTTTCGGCGCAGCCTTCCGCATGGGCGGTGCTGCTCAGCCTGATTCCCCGACCGGTTTTTGGAGAAACTCAGATCCGCGGACAGAAATTACGGTTCGGGAGAATCGATGTTCGCAAACAGAGCTGGAAAAGGCGGTCGACGGGAAAAGTCGTGAGGATATGGATCGCGTCACGGTTTCACCTTCACAATCAACGCGTCTGGGTCTCGAGCCCCATTCCGACGGACTGGTTAATGACTCGGCATAATGGTCAGAGACTAGAACTGTCAGCACGAGAAAATGCGGAAGTTTAACGCAGGAAACGGCGAGACGATCACAAACGACGTCGAAACTTCGGTAATCTGCGATGAAATTCATCAAATATTCCTCCGAATACAAGTCAATGATGTTGTAATTTCGAAACTTCACTTTCTGGGGGAAAGGGAAATCAAGACAGCCGTGGCAACGAATCGGATCCGGAGCGAACGATGAGTCCAGCGCACTCTCGATTTCTTTTGAAGACAAAGTCGCATGAATTTTCGGAGAAAACGACGTAAATTTCCACCACATGCAGTACTTGTCGCTGAAGCGTTCGTCCGGTGAGCGAAAGAAGAACAAATTTCGAATCCATCCGCCAGGCATCCGAAGCATTGCCATCTCCTCTACCCTCACAATGTGCAGTGAAGACGAAAACTTCTGAGAACAGTTCGGATTTCTGTGAATCTTCTTCAGTAGTCCGATCAGGCTCGCTCGATCCGACCTCCTGCCGAGCGCGTTTAGCCACCAACCACTAACACCAATATATCGTGTTTTAATGCGGTTAAACGGCTCGTTTTCCCACTGTGAAAGAAACCCTTAAGCGCCGAAGCAGCAGCACCCACTAAGCTGTGCGCGAGTTGGACCTACAACTAAGTTCCTCAAGCGCCGACGACGCGATGGGTGCCCTTCGGGATCCTCTACCTTTTTGGGGTTTTGTTGCTCTTACTTCCATTTTCTCTCACTTGACCCCCGACGATCAGCGTCTGCCAACTGCCGTTCGTCCGTCCGTCCGTCCGTGAGCCCTCATGTTACGGAAGCACTTCCCGCAATTAGAAAAGAGAAGCAACCAACTAGCTTGACTGCAGATTCGGTTCTGTCTTTCCGTATGTAAACATTTACAGATCATTACGAAACGCTTTCAATGGTCGGCCTAGCCACAATGAGCCCTCATGCGGTTTGGTTCGAGGAACCACTACTGCTGGTGAAGCTGCTACCTGAAGAAAGGCGCACCCTTACAACCGACCGACTACTATGACGGCGGCGGCGGCGACGTGAGGCCTAGCCACCGGTAGTTCCCAGACATCATACCTCATGAGTGAGTGAGTGAGTGAATGAATGAATGACTCGAAGAATCCGTTCCAAAGCTCAGCCTATCGTTTCGGTTTGATCCGATTCAATTCCTATACCTGTCCTTGTGCACCGTGCTGGACAATGAATTTCGACGTTCTATCCTTCGGGGGTCTGACTCCCGGCTCAGGTCACAGAACTCCGAGACAGAATGATAGCGGTTGCGCCGAGACATCGAAAGCTTGTTGAGAAATGAAGTTTGAAATGACGGCCTGTCATCGAACCGTTCACCGTTATGACGGAATTGTAAGACAGACGAAAACAAAACTCCTCTGAAACCTCGTCAACCTGTTTGACCCGAACGCCGACTTCCTCTCCGAAGCAGCTGAAGAACTCAGTTGTTTCTATTCCGGCGACGCAGTTGTCCTCGGCGTCGGCACCCTTTAGGTCGCCGTTCACATGTTCATTCAAGCTATCAACTGGACGTCTGGATATCCGCGTTGTTTTCAACTTCTTTGGAGACACCTGCGGACACGCCCACTTCATGTTCTGAGTTTCTCGTGGTTCGCCGTTCTGGAGCGCTGATCGCGAATCTTTGTTTTCCACTCCTGAACTCCAAGTTCGAAACATTTCGCGTTTCGTCACCGAAACTGACATTTCTCTTGCGCGTCTACGACACGCGGTCGGGATTGGTCCGTCGAAATCATGATGTCGATCATAATCGTCACCTCGAGCGGGACTTCGAACGAAACGCTTCGATTGTTCGCGTCTTTGAACTCTTCCTTCTCAAAACGAGGGACGCTTTCGGAGATGTTCTTTTCTCTCCGCGGCCGGATGAGGTTCTGATAGCTGAGGTCATTTCGGTTACCGGGATCTGGATCTGAAAATAATCGCCACTTACAACATGTTCTTACCGATCTGTCGCATCCCTCTCGAGGAACCGATCGCAGACCTTTCCGCTGTCCTACACCTCGTTGAATCTTTGGTGTTCGGATGACAATTCTCGAAAACGAAGCCGGCAACAAACGAACTCTCGTTCGAAGCGTTCCGTCATTTACTTCACGACCCGTTTGCATCGCGATGCAAGCTCAAAGTGCTTGGTAGGCAGTTTCTGCTGAGATTATTTCGGGTGTTCACATGAGAATCCTCCGAAATGTTTTCAACTTCGAGCGTCTGCGAAGGGAGGAACCGTGTTTCCGGCGGATTTCTTGATTTTCTTCGTCATAAAATCTTAAGAAATTCTTTCCTGAACTCGAAAACTTCCATCAATCACTTGACTTTGATAGAAAACTTTTAGATCGAAGAGAAAATCGTCGATCACAACACATTTCCAACACCTTCGTTCCGTCAGAGTAGATGCAACATGGATACATGCACAACCTGCTCGTTCTTGACATGTGCGACTGAAGACTCTCATGATCAGAGGAATCGCCGCAGATTTCATCAATCTGTGCATCGAGCGCAGCCTCAGACGCCGCGCCGGCCGTCGGAGTTGCCAGTGTTCCAATATGTTCGAGAATGTTGAGGCTATCATGATTTGAAATTCCATGGATTATTCATTTGTAGACGTCGAAGCTGTTTATGCGGCGAAATTTCAGGTAGCAAAATTTCTAGCTCAAACCGAGGCGAAGCGACGTTGAAAGCGAATGGAACTTTTGCGTGACACGTCAGACACATCCGTTCTTGTTGTCTAATGCGGCAACTGCAGCGGCGGCCGCTTCCACTACACAGAGGCCTACGGTGGTGACGTACCTCCAACTCACATCGGTCGCTACTGAATTCCACATCAAATCCAAAATAAGGATAAAATGAGAAAGAAAAAAAGAAGGTCTGATCCACATAAGCGACATCGGGAAACAACGCAGCCGCGCACGAGTCCTTCCACGACTTGAGTTTTGGCCGTGAACGGTGGAACTTCATCCTGTTTTCTGATGCAGCGGTCGCCAACCTTCTAGATTCTAGACCCCATGGACCACCAGTCGGCGACCCCAATTCTATTGTGTTTGTAATGGCTGAGCCTAAGTTCCGCCGCAATTCAACAATCGAGCATTCAAGCCTTTTGTTTTTTCTCTCGTTTTCGTAACTGCTTCGAGCCCTGAGAATGGTTTCTTAACTTTGAATCAAAGAACTTCGCGAATCGAACAGCAGAAAACAGGACCGGCCTGCTCACATCAGGACCAGCTCACAACTCAGTCAACGTACAACCGAAAGGAACGTCATGAAATCCGGTGATCTGCTCGGTGCGTACACCGCACAGGTGTGGTTTTGAGATTTCCCACATGTTCCGGAGCGACGACGCGACGTCTTCGGTGGTGGTCCGTCGAGCTTCTACAAGTGAGCAACCACAAGTGGTCATTACGAAATTAGAGACGAATTATATAACTCGAAAGCGTTAACAACAGATGACACCGATTTCGACCGCGAGTTAGAAGCTGGCCGTCTGTTAATTTTCAACCGAAACAATTCGAAGACATCCTTGAACAAATACAAAATCTGTTTCCCCTCGTGTCTAACAAGACGGAAACGGCACGATTCAGGACAAATTAGGTCCAAACGCTACTTGATTGGGATTTTCGATCGTTCGCTTCGTTCGAGTGTTTTTTTTTTTGTTTTTTCTTCACCAGATCGCGGAAATGCATAGCGCTGAAACTAAGCATTCTCGCGTGGAACGAGGCAAACGGCGGCGGTGGAACAGCGTTTACCGGGGCTCGAAGTTATGAGGCCGGCGAGCTTCAGCACTGATCACAATCGAACCGTGACTAACGGTTGTTGTGAAGTGTCATTGATCGAGAGACGAAACCATAATCAGCCGTTCGCGGCCAGAATCGAATGGAACGGAACGCCAAATGGCTCTAGATGTGGAAATCATCGACTGCGACGGAACCCGTAAACAGTTTTCGAAGTGCGCGGATACGAGAAGCGACCTAGTGGGAGAGTTCGACATCCAGTTCGAGAAGATTCGGAACTCGAAATGAAATCGGCGAACGAAACCAAGACGAGAGGAAAGTTGTCCAACAGCGCACGGATCGGAGTCGACGGGCAAATTATGATGGCCGTTGTAAAAAAAAGAGACAAATCGTTGTCGGTTTTGAAAGCACATCATATTGTGACTGCGGCTGAACAAATCCCGCCTCAGGAGGGAAAGTACAACGAGTTTGTAAGCATAGCGACACAGAAACCCTATCGGGATGCTGATGCTGATGATGATGATGACGACGGTCTGAGTTCCTCTGCTTCTGGATAAAGAGAGACTGGACGTCCGTCGAGCCAAGCCGCTAGCCGGCGACTGAGACCGTGGAACAGACTCTTGGAGCGTGTCGGTCTGACATGCGAAAAGCCGTTCACAAACTTCCTTCTTTTCACTGAACAGGCAGCGCTCCAAAGAGAAACCGCTCCCCAACAAGCCGACACCCGAGAATACACCTCCGAGCTCCTCATGCATAGCTCCGTTTAGGAGCGATCTTCCAACGCATTATTGAATCGTCATATGCACCTGAACAGAGACAACAACTCACACAGCCCCGTCCGTCCGTTTGTCTATTTTGTCATTTTTTCTGCGTTCTATCCATCGAGACGACATTTCATGAATTATTAACAAGCTTCGAAATCGAATTCATGAACGCCACTCGATGCTTCTGTGACATCGGGAATTCGCGACCTTCAACAACGTCCTCAGTCATTCGATGTTGGAATGATTCTCGTTTCATTCCAGAGATTTTGGAAGAGAACCTAGGAAGAACAGTTCTCGATTTGGTCGCGCATCGTGTTGGTCTCGGTGTAAAGGACAGTTGATGCTGACTGAGAGGTGTTAATGTTCTTCACATGGCTTGCCACGCTCCCTCGCCAGAAGCTGCGGACATCGCTCACTCCAAAACACGCACGCCAGTCTCTGCTTTAAAAGAAGGAAAGCGTCACGTGCTAAACGCAATTTACGTCAAACACTTTCGAGACGACGAGAGGCCCCGAAGTAGGAGTTGAAAAATGGAATCACCGATCCCTCTTATGCTGCTTTCCCCCTTTCCGTCGTGAAGTGATCCGCTTCTCGAATATTACCCTAGTTATAAATTCATTTGTTCCACTTGATATTATATTATGAATTTACAGCTCACTGACCACGGGAGAATAATGGCGCTCGTGACCGCGATAGCTGAAGAGGTGATTAGGAGGAATAATGGAAATAAGTAGAGCTTGGAAGTTTAGGCATTATTCATTAATCAGCCTCCATCAATCCATGGATAAATTGATCGGAGGTTGATCACTTCGATGATATTTACCCAACAAAGTCGTGGGCTGGAACAATCAGGCACTATTCCACTAAATATCCATCAATTCATATTGATTGATGGAGGTTTAAAAATGATTAATGCCTGAACTTCCAAGCTCTAAAAATAAGCATCCAGACCGACCACTGAGGTGGTAGGAGGGATGCAACCTGTTCTTGTCATGTTGTCATCATGACATCGAAACACGGTTTCTCCAGGACGGTCTCGCCTCAACTGACATCGCAGAATGAGTTTCATTGACATTTCACCGCGAATCACCTTGGAAAGAAGGTGTTTTTGAGAACGCTGAACCGGTAAGGAAAGCGCTGAAAGTCCAAACGGTAAGAGGTGGTGAAGACCTGTGATCATCAGGAGCTTATTCTCGTAGAACGCTACCGTTGGTCGAACAGCGTTCCAGCTGGTAAATGACAAGATAATGTGTTCCCGGCACGGTTGTCGTCAGGAGTCGAACTCGAATGTCTCGGACCGGTATGTGGCAATAGATATAAGTCCGTCGCCTTCTCTTATACTCATTACGCTCGTCACAGCCGTCCTCATCGTACGAAAGACAAAACTGTGTTTTGATGTGATTATCATAATGGAGCCCAATCGTTCCGTTGCCAGTAGGGTTGGGCAGTTTTTGAATCTTTTTTTCGACTGCCGCACTCGTCTTCGTTATGTTCCCTCAGAAGAATTACTATTTCTGCTCTGACCGTCCCTCCGCACGACCATCGCGTAATGATGGAGACATGGAATGAAATCGAAGGAGAAGAGGAATGGCTCAGGCGGTCGGACGAATCGCGAGAACGGTGATCGGAACGACTGCAGAATTCTATTTGAATCTTTTTCCCAAGATAAAGTCTTTGGTATCGATTTGGTTTTTCGCCGTCTCTCCTCCCGCCCGAAGTGAAGTGTTCCTTGAAGGATATCGCGCAATCTATTTTGGAATATCCGAGAAGTTTGGGAAAAAATTTGTCGCAATCTCGATCAATCAGCCCAGAGGGGTTTGAAGAATCAGCGCTTTAGAACTTAAAACTTCAACAAAAGCCCTAATTTTAAAAGAACATACGCACTGTAAAGCGTGTCATTGACGGAGAGAGGTCTCCACCCAGAGTTTTCCGATGCCATTGTTTCGCAGTCGCGCCGCTATTATTTGCAGTCAATGGCAGTCTCAGGGGTGATTGAATCCGCGGTTCTCTGGCTCCGGTTTGATCCAACGTGGATCCGTTTTCGATCTCGAAGCTCTCCCACCTCATTTCCGGATTCGAAACCTGTGATTTCCAGATCAACGCATCGACACTAGATTGCCACTCCGCCAAGAGTGCTCGCCCTTGTTCTTTCAGTGAAGTGAGACGGCTCGGAAGACCACATCGAATCGATGTCAGCTTCTCCCTCTTTTAAGAAACGAAATGGTTTGCTTTTCTTGATATGCGTAGATCTCAAGTCTAGAACGATGATCAGATCTCCTCCCAGTGATTACATGCCCCGCTATCTCCCCCCTCCCCCCTCTGACTGCCTCTCTTTTCCGCTCTTTCATCCGCGGGGCCGACACACGGGGAGAACGAGGAAGGTTCAGGGCGCTATTTGGGGTGCCGAATCTCCCCCGGGCCGTAGTCCACTATTCTATGATATTCTCGTGTCCCCCTCGTCCCTCATAGATTTCTTCTTCTCCCCTCCCGTTTTGCCGAGCCGGGGAAATCGGGCTGAAACTATTACAGGGTGGAGTGAGCATACTTGTATGATGTGATCCATGCGGTCTGCTGCTCTCGGACTGGCTGGCTAGCTTGCTGGACCGAAGGCAAGCCTCTGCCTGTCCCTATATTAATAAGTAAGGCTTCGATCGAGCGCCTGCTTGCTTGCTTGCTCGCTCGCTAGCCCTCCTGCTCATCTTTCTTACCGTTTCGATCGAAGGGCATCGGGGACCTTCTGACCTTCTGCCACAACAAAGTAACTCGAGTTACCCAATGTGACCCACGTCAGCCTCCAGTCATCAGATCCAGCTTGGGGAACTTCTTCCCTCCGCGAGGTTCGAGAGGTCGCTCCTTGGGTCCGAGCTCCATCTCATCCGGATGAGGATTGTCCTCCGAAGTAGGGTCGAATCGATGTCAGTCTCGAGACCGTGAAGTTTCAATCCTTTCGCATAATCGTACCCCGGGGTCGTTAGAGTCAACTGGTGGTTTATGGATGTGTCGCTATAAGGGAGACAGACGATTCTGATCGAGAGAGGCAGAGAGAACATCCGAGATTGATAGTCCCTGATGAACGCAGCGAGTGGGGTGGGGTGGGGTGTGGCAAACGAACGAACGAACGGGAAAATGAACGGACGGCATTGAGAATTATCCTCACTCATCAGATACCTGGGCACATCGAGAGAGCCGCGGCTCGGTCACTCACTCACTCACTCCCGAAACGATGCTAGCAGGTGCATTGCGCGAAATCTGTGCCGAAACTCCACTGATTCCAAACTTGGAGGTAAACCACGGCCCCTATTCTCACAACAACCGACAATATGTTCATCTCGAAACTTCTCCGGGACACTTGGTCGCCGATAGCTCGGGAATATTTCCGGCATTTTCTTCTCTCTTCGAGAAGATCTCGATCAGATATGTGATTCACCTCGGTCGTGTGTTCGATAGATTATCTCGAAAACGGGCTAATATTCTTTATTGAAGTGAAAGTGTTCTTCTTTTCTTGGTTCTATTTTTTCGAGAGACGACGAATTTTGCAGAGGAACATCTGTTGCAGTTTCAGGAACCGTCAAAGAGGTGAGCACGTTAGCATACCTCGAAGAACAAAGGGTTGGCCGGTGGTGTTCGTCGTTGCTTGCGGTCGTAAAACTTTATGAAGAAACCAGAGAACTTCGAAGATGCCGCTCGGGATGTCATTGAAGACTCCTATGCTGGTCAAACTGTTTTCTCGCTCGCTCTCTCTCTCTCCTTTTCTCGTCTCGGCTTGCGTACATATACGGAACATTAGCATCGAGCGTATGTAGACGTTTTCGGCTGTTTGAGAGAGAGAGAAACGAAGACATCGTTGAAAGACTGTGTGAATGTCAGCTGTATTTGAAGGCTGCTGCTGCTGCTGCTGCCGATGCTCAAACCAGGATGCGTTCTTTGCTCAGAGGACGTCGTTTACGACTCGAAAGCAAGCTGGACGTTTGAAGATCGTGTCCGTGCCGCCTAATTTGTGTCTCAACGAATTATTTCAATAAAAGTTTTAAACACCGAACACGTCGACGCTGACGACGAGCATGTCGGTTATTGAGTTTCCTTCTTCTTGAAAAGCTCGCCGGATCGGGCAAATAGTCTTTCGAATGACATTTTACTCAACGTGTCCCCTATCTCGAGCTCACATGCACCTAAACATATCGAATTCAAACATCAGAGTCCCCCAGTTATAAGAGCGTTCAAAAATGAGATTTCGGAAGAAACAATTTAGGTTTCTAGATCCGACGAACGGTTTTCATTCCAATGAAGTCGAGTGGTTGCTCGAGCGGAGCCACACAGTATCGATGTGAACAGAAAGGTCGATCGGCCCGCATCTCAGCACCGCGACAGCTTACTGCGGAAGTTCTGAAGATAGTGAGATTGATTAATGCTCAGCAAAGCGGTCATCCCACAGAGTACCCATCAGTTTGATTCATCAAATTCAATCCAGCGCGCACAAACAGGGAATCAAAGAACGCGAAGAAAACAAAATGAATGAATTCGAGGATATAACTGACACTGCTTAGCTCCGACATGGGAAGAGAAGCAGCAACAACATTGGAGCACGATCGGGGCGATCGAGTTGGAATATTCCTCTATGCGGCGGTGTCGAGTACCGCTTAAGGCTTTGTCGATGTTCGGGTCAAAAGTTGTCTCTGTGTATGTGAGCGTTAATCTGAAGTTTTCCTTCTGTACCAATAAAGTTTACAGGGGCTGAGGCCGCTGAAGCTAGCAATGACATTGCGTGACAGTTTTTGAGTCTTTTTGCTCGTCATCGTCTTCGACTTCGGCATCGCGCTTTATAAGAAGCGTCGTCGACGTTGAGACTCAAGCTGCAACTTGTATCGCCAGCAAAAGAGTGAGAGAGCCTTTCTGCTCCCTTGAAACCCTTAAAATTTAATACCAACTTCGTGAGGTTAGCTACGACTAGTTGGAGAACTCCGCGAATACTTTGGATGCCGTCCGTTTATCTCCCTGCGTCGGCCCGCTCTCTTCAGATCGGAACATCCACCGCGATCGATTCCGATGGAGGAACCGAATTCCAAAACCAAGGAAGGTAAACGACAGCGTCTCGAGACTCGTCAAGTCCGTGTTGTTCCACGGCGGTCTCTTAAAGCACGACTGCCGGCTCCACCACCACCACCACCACCACCACCGCAGGTAGGTGGGTTTGTAGTTGGCACTTGCTTAGTAGGCCGAGGGGCTGCAGGGTTAGGGAAGCAGGCGGGGAGTCGGGAAGGGACCGGGTAGGGGGAGAGTTAAATATACATTGTTAATAATAGACCGTGAGGCGCTGCTTTGATTAACGACATAGAGCTAAAGGTGGCACTATTCGCACCGTTCGCTTGCTTCGCCGCCAGGAAAACGCTGCTTCCCAACTCAAGTCTGTGCGCCCGTGAAAGAGATAATTATGGTGCTAACAATTTCCCTCGGCAATTCCACGACATTAATCAAAAATATTCTCTTCCCTTACCTACGTTCTCTTATGCGACCAAAACGAGAACAAGAAAAAAAAAAAAAGAGAACTGGTGGCCGCCCGAATCAGCCATAAAAGGAGAAAAGCGAGCTTCCACGAAGCGCCGGCTTGACGTGGGTGCCGCTCAATCTGTTCTGGTAGTTTTCGTGTTAGTTAGGAGTCTATAGTTCCTGTTAATTCGACGGATAAGGAGAACAGGTAGGAGAAAGGGTAGAAGCGGCGATGGTGTGCCATACAACCATTCTGTTCACTCACTCAGCTCACGGAACATCACCGTCGAGGGTCACGTTCGAAGAATCGACACGGATGCGCCGCAAACGACTAATCGAGAGAATATCGAGTGAATGTTTCCGACTCGATGAACAGGAGGCATATTACTCGGAAAACTCCAACTCCTGGAGGCATCTGGTCGTTTCCGATGATTCCGGAAAGTGAAATAGGTTTCGAATTCAATCATTTCATCCAAATCAGAATCCTGTTCGCCATTTCTCTCGCCGATGAGTGAGTTGGGCTGCTGACGGAGTCGATAATGTTGGCATGGCGGAAATCTCAAGACGGGCACTGGGAAATCAGGGTGGAGATCGAGGGAGGCAGTTCATAGAATGCTGCGGTGTTTTAATGATTGTCATTGCTGGATTGTTGCTTGCCCACTGCTGCAGCGGTGCCTCTCGGACAGTATATGTATTCAGGTTGGGCTTCAGCAGAGAAAAAACTAAGTCTTCATTAAAATCCAATCCTGTGGCTCTAACATCGGTCGATCGACGCAGCCATAGGAACTAAGGCCTCCGAAAGCAATCCACGAAAACAGCGTTCGAGAAATCTCAAAGGCGAAAGAGAAGCCCGCGATGTCTTGCATTTCATCGAGATATCGATTTGAGATCTGGAATCCGCGGAAAGCCAGACTCTCCAACTTAACCGAAGAGAAGGAGAACGAGTCCCTTCACACGAAGCTGAATGTTTTTTGATCTATTGTGTTTCCAGAAGGTTCTCTTGACGCGTGACACTCGCCGTCTTCAGGAACAATGTCATCATGCTTATCAAGTGTGCCGTAAATTGAAACTTTTTCATATTTATCCCGTCTGATCCATTCGGCCATTTATTTCTCTCGAGACAGACGTCAGCCGTTGTTTCTCCCGAAGTATTTGTGTTCTTCTTCTTCCGTAAGCCTCATATTTATGGCCACTCGGAACTCTTATCTAATGCACATAATCTACTACACTCGAAAAAGAAAAAAAGGAGCAAAGTATCACAAAATGAAGAAAATAATTCCTCCTGTGTTTGGCGTCGCTCTGACAATGTATTCGTCGCGCGCCGCGGGCGCCAACGACTTTCTCTCTCGAGTTTCCAAAAGCCACAGTTTTCTTCAAGAGCAGAACGCGGATCGACGTCTCGTATAATTCACTTCTGAGTCGAATATTTTTTGTGATTTATGGTTGATGTCTGGAACGAGACGGCAGCCTCGTTGACGAGCCAAGACGCAACAGGGTGGTTTTCCAGCTCACTGATTCCACCGTCGCTCGCTCGTTGGATTCATTCCCATTAAATTCACCCTTGGAATTCTGAATCGAGTTTTGATATGATGAAGTAATACAAACCTCAGCAAGCTCCGCCATCAGTCAAACGATCGGAGCGGCCGGGATCAACAGCGACCACTGAGCCGAACCGAGCTTCACACTCGGCTGCAGATGGCCGTAGGGTTTCACCAAAGGCGTGACTTCGAGAAATTCTGACTGCATGTGCAGAGTTCATGCTCTTGGGAGAGGTTTTCGCAGAACTGAGGCAATCTCTAAGTTGAATTTTCCTCGAAATTTTGCCAAAAATTTTCTGCTTTTCGGCCGAGGGTGAAATCAGAACTTGTAAGACGAGGTGGAAACATGCGTGATCAGAATCAAAAACGTTAAAAACAAGCAGCTGTCGCGGTTGTTTTGCCCGGATTTCGAAGCCGAAGGAGCTCTATCGAACTTGACCTCCTTCGTGTTTCCAGCGATCCGTCAGCCTTCAAATTTCTCCCACGCGGCTCCATAGAGCACCAAGGTCAAAGGTGTTTCGAAAGCAGGAACTGAAGGTTGGGCAACTTCGATTCCACATTCGAAATGTTCGAAGATCGCCGAAACGCTCGGGATTGATTTCATCGAAATCGACTCAGAGACAAATTGAATCCGTGTTGTCCAAGATAACGGCACTGCGTTCCGTGCGATGCAAATCCGTGCGTGGTTCCATGCGTGATGCTTCTGAGCTGCGACTCACGAATCCGCATCGAGGAGAAAATCTACCACGCGTGAGATATATCTCTCGAATCTTCTGATTGAGTCACTCTGTCTATGAGGCTAACGGTATCGGGAAAATGTGAAACTTTGTTTTTGACAGTTTTCAACGAGAGACCCTGATTTCAGGTTTCTTGAAGTCGCGCGGAGTCCGTGATGATGAAAAACGCACCGCTTGCGCAGAATGAGCAGACATGCGATTACGAAGCTCGAGACAACAAATATCCAGCCGTAGCTTTGATCGGAATCTGAGCGAGGTGAACTTAATTGGTTGCCGATTCGATTGATGTTCTACTCAAGTCGTTTTCAACACCACCGCAGTTAATGTGTGTGAGTTCGTTTCTTATCTTGAAAGAATTTAGCAGAGCTGAACGGTCCGCTCAACGAGGTGGGCTATGGGAGGAATTTCTTTCACTCGACGAGTTTTCTCAACGTCGTCGTCGTCGTGTTGTTGTTGTAAATGCTATCACTCTGCACAAGCGATAAGGAGATAACGAGACAGTTAAATTGAAAGATAGCTCAACAAATGAAGGAATATAGATTGATAAAGAGAAGCAATATTTCGGCTCGGTGAGGATGGGCCATAGCGTGAGTGCGTTTTCAACTCGGAGCACGAAACCCGATTCCTACTCGTTTTTTTTTTTTTGCTCTGCAGACGACATCGCGGAAACCTCGGAGCGGTCAGAGCTTTCACTCCACGGATCAACACAACATGCTCCACGCGGGTGAACTGAAGACACCGCAGACATCTTTGTACGAAAAGAAAACTGTCTCTTTTTTTTCCCCAAAATCAGCCCGATTTCCTGGAAATTCCTAACTTTTTTCAATCGGAAATGCCCAACGAGGATCGAGCGATTCCGATCGAGAGAATCATCGATCCTGAAAAAGGAGAACTAGAGACTTTTGGATCCTGGAAGTTCTTCTTCCAATCTCCTTCAATTTCTCCATCTCACATGAGCTTTTTCGGTTCCCGAGTTCTTGATTGGACAGAAGTTGGTAAGATGCCACTTTCGAACGAGCTCAAATGCGTGAAGTTTCGAAAGAAGTGCCGCGTGAATTCTCATTCCCACCGCACGAATGTTCGTACAGCATCCGACTTTCGAACCGAGAAAACAGACAATAACCGGAGCAACAACAATGTCCGAACACGTGATTATGAGAAACATTCGTCGCCGAAGTCGCGAATTGTCAACAGCGACAAATCGAAGCCGAAACCGATGTCAAAGTACAGCGCTTGCGGCGACGACGACGACAACGTGACGAACGTGATGTCCAGCGAAAAAGTTCGTGAAGCGTTCGTCTGTTTGGATTCATGGTCTCATTCGAACTTGACCACTTTGTTGTAGTTCGGAAATCCGCCATCGCTGGCGCCACTGGGCTTTCGGGCCGAGGCAGAGGAAGAGCCCGCCTGTGCGCAGGCACCTCCTCTGATCAAAGCATGGGCGGGTTCGTCGCGATCCTGGCTGGCAGCTAGCTGTCGGGTTGGTCGGCTCTCTTGGCTGCTCTGTCGGTGTGTCCGCGCCAGTCTGTGGGTCCGGCTGCTTTTGGTTCGTCCACGAAATGTTCCTTCAGTTAGCTCAGTCTGTGTGTGAGTGGTGAACAAGCAAACGAACCAACGACGGTGTGTTGTTGTCCACAAGCGGCCACGGACAGACGGTACGGAGGCTGCTTGCCTGTCCGCCGATATCAGCTTTTCCACCCCCTGGACGTGGTTCGTGATGTTCTTCCGATCGGTGGCCTAGGGCGTCTGAAAAGAAAGGGCCTTAGAAGGCCTCGATTTGAAACTTCGGGGGTCGTTGCTACCAAAGTGCTCGGACGGCAGAAAACACGGATGAATTCGTCGCGTCCGATTGTGAGACGAACCGATGCGCTCGTCATTCGCAAAAAGCCCAATTAGCGGGTAGTGCGTGGTGCAACCGCGACTACCAGCAGGCAAGTGGTCTCCGAAGGGTCTCGTCGACTGAAGTCATTTCCGATCGACGAGCGACGAAGATGTCGTTCAGGTGCAAATGAGTGCAATCGCTCTCGATAGAGGATACTCGTAGAGTGAGTGTTGTTGTGTTGCGCGGATCCGTCGATATCATAGGAAATCGAGATCCTGCAAATTTCTCCGAAGAATAAACTCAACTCGGTCAAGTGCTTCACAAACTGGTGCTCGTCACATACGAACTGTGTCCTAGAGCGAACTGTGAGTTAGTGCCTGGCGAACAACGAAACAGCTGACGACACGGACGCCAACAACAGCTGCTGCAGCGGCTCCCGGACCGTGCTGCAGGTGGAGCGAGAAACAGTGACACGACGACGTCGTAGTTGCCGCTGCTTTCGTTTCAATATCGTTCCCAACCCGATCAGCTGATCATGAGCCACTTGAGCGCGATGTACGCTACGAAGAGACGGAGAAGGAACTCCAAAAGGTAAAGCTCTCCTCTTTTCAACGATACCCCAATTATTCTAGATTTTACCACCCAGGATACAGGATACGATATCCTGGATCGACGTCTCCAGGCTGTGTGCGTCCAGGTTTCCGGATTTCGGTTCAGACAGGACAGAATCTCAATCCTTTTGACACTCGATACTCCAAGGCGTCCTCAACGAAGCTCCTTCCGAATCCTGACTGATTGAAAAATCGAGGGAAAACTTCTTTTGGTTTCAGCGGTTTCGAGAAATTCATGCGAAACCGTGAAGTTTTACTCACTTGGAACGGTGTTCGATACTCGTTGCAACCGTTCAAGTTTCCGATACTTTTAGATACTTTTGTCAAAGTAGTCGTCTCCGCAAACACGGCCTCGTCGTCGTCGTTGTCGTAACAACCTCGAGTCAGGCGAGCGAGCTCTCGAGCTGCCACAAAGGTGGCTTTTGCTCGAATGCCATGGGCTATTTGAGTGTGGGAAATTTTAGATTGTCCGACGATTTCGCGTTCGATCGAAGCAGAACGGCGTCAAATGTTGTTTTCCTTGATCATTATCTCGAATTCAATAACTATCTTTATCCCTCCGTTCAGACGGAACATTAGTAATAGACGAAAATCGATCCGAATTTCTCTTTGGGAAGTGGAGCCACGAAATCTTTAAAATCGTGGATGAGGAGATGGTTGCATAGAGTGGATAAACAGCACGGTCGATATTCTTCAAATGGAGTTCAGTCCTCTTTTGAAGACGCCCGAGAGGCAAAGAGAAACGACCACAGCAACAACAAGAAACGAAAAAGAAAAGAGGACCAGGGTGCCGGTCCTAATGCGAGTTTAATGGATTTATTCGGTTGCTTGATGTTCTTGTTTGGGTTTGTTGTCGATTTGTTGCTCGTCGCAGCTGCGAGCGAGAAATGTCGCCTGGTCTTTGTGGCGAACTCGGATCCTTCACCAAGATCATCCTCATCACGAAGTGGGAGTGGCGGCGGTCGTGACCATTGGGTTCAATATTCGCCTTCAGCCAACTACTGTGTCGCGCCTCTGCTCGCAGCTCCCGAACTTTGAGGATCCATCCTTTTGGAAAGGAGTCATTGTTTCCTCGAAGCTCAGCGAGCCGGCCGGAACGAGTCGAGACGCAATCGTCGTCGTCGTGATCACTCGTTTCGATACTCGGAAGTCGGTAGCGCCTTCTCGATCGACGAACCGAAAGGAGTAGGAACTCGAGCCGCGGTTTTTTCGCTCATCGGACCATCTTCCTGTCCCAATAACAATTTAGTCCTTCGTTCAACTTCCTGTCGGTTTTGGAGAAGATCACACCTTTCGGTTTTAAGGAAACCCCCACTGCTAATGAAACACGGTTCTGTGAGGTGCACGGATTGATGTAAAAACCATTGGTGCCGGTCTCCAGCCGGGTGTCCGAGGCATGCGGTGAGGAAATTGAGATTTGAACCTCGTCACCGAAGGTGGAGTTGAGCTGGCAAGCCGATCAAAGCAGCATGTTCTCCTCGTCCTGAGCTTCGAGGTCGCTGACGTCGTTCATGCACCACAACGGCGACAGAATCGATGCCATAGAACTCTCAGCGAAGCTTTCGTCGGATTGAACGACGCGGTTCGTGCACGTTTCTGGTGTTTTAGGCGCTCATGCTCTGGTTCCTGTAGCTCGCTCTCAATTAACGACAATTAATGCATTCGCACCTCATTCTCGCCAACAACTGGCTGCCGCTTCCTGCCTGAACTCGCTCTGGGAAGTTGGGCAACGGTTCGCTCTTTGATTGGAACCGGAGGAAAATTCGAATTTCGAACGAATGAGGTTTCGGGATCGCTCGAGGATCGGTTTTCCGGGAGAAAGGTGTAAATCGAACAAGATTTGGCAAATAACCGGCCGTGCTCATAGTTTGCGGAACGGATGTCGGAGAGATCATGTAAATTCGCTGTTTTTCTTTCCTCGTCCACTCGCTTGTCGTCCTGATCCGTTGTGGGCTGACGACGTAACCCGCATGCCATGCCATCGGTGATAAATGATGATTTTCTTTCGACGATGAGAAGACAGAAATCGTCAAGCACTGCTGTCTGTCTGTCATGGCGGCTGTGTCGCTTCACTTGTTTGGTTCGTTTGCGATCTTGATCTACATCACCAGCCGCGATGGATCTACCACGCGGAGTCTGGCGATGCTCGAATCTCGATGAACTGGAGGGAACCGCGACTCTTCAAGAGAGATGAAATCTTTTCACCACTGACTCGGCATCGTTGGTGTCACTCACCTGATTCGCGTTGGCTATCGGACGAATCGTCTCTTTACGAATTCCCAGATTCGAAATCGACAATTAGCCTTCAGGTGTGAAAACCTGCAAACAGAAAAATGAATCCAATGGTTGATGATTGCATTCATTCCCGTTTTGATCCTTCGATAATGACTGGCCGAAACTAGGGACGAAATCATCATTGACAACCCAGCTGAATTTCTGATTCAAGACCATCCGAACTTGCCAAAGAAGGGATTTCCTTCAAGTCCTGATCCTCTCGTTTCCTGCGGTGGTGTTCTAGAACCGTGCCCGGACGGATTCAATTTCGATCTTTCTCTCATTTCGGTCTCTCAAGACATTGCATCGCCCTCATTTGGAACTATTTTCTAACAAGATTTCATTCATATCATCATTTTCGCCGTGAGCTCATGCTCTTTCGTTCTTAAATTCATATATTTGTTTATTTTCATCTATATATTATTTTATACATTAATATTTATAATATTATGCACAGTAAAGTGCAGCTAACTCAGTCACCTTTAACTTGAAAAATTCCATATTTTGTGGAACTCGGAACGCAAAATAGATCATGATGCCGTAACTTAGAGCATATAGCCAATGTTAATTTTTTCCCAAAACTTGGAAGAATCTCATTACTTATAAGCTTTAAGGTTTTTCCTTGCCTCCCGAAGATTATAAGTTAGTGTCACTTTACGGTATAATATCATATATTTTCCATGAATTATTATTTCATAAATATCATATATTATACTTCCATCTTATTTTATTAATAATATTATTATGGATATATATACTTATTATATGTATTATATTATTATCAATTAGGACTTGCAATATAGACCATAATATATTTTCAACTTTGAGGAGAGCTCATCATAAATTTGTTATGTACATTAACAGTATACGATACAGTGTTGTACGTTATTGAACGAACCGTTTGTTTTTGTTGGAAATCGAATCTAACCGAAGTTGAATCGCAACGGTCAAATGAGTGGTTTCAATTTCCCACGGTAGAGCCTATGAGGCGGAAGTTCGTGCCGAAAACTAAGAGAAAACTTTTGCTCTTTTCAGGGAAGAGTAAGTATCTATCTCTTCAACGGCATTCACCTGCTGGTAATTAACGGTTGTGAAAAACCGCGAAACGTATCCGGAGAGGAAAGGATTCGGAGAGGTTTCAAACAAGCGGAGAGAAGAATCAAAACAGGTAGCATCAGAACGATTGAGTGAGATTTCAGCGATGAATGATTGCGGTCGAGTGCGGTTTGTGTTAATTGGGGCTTTGACGAAGTTCGGTGACCGACTTCCTGTGGCTTTGTCGATTTGCGGCCGTTGTGGCGGCAATTTCTTCTGCGGCCACGGAACTTCGTCGTCGCCGCCGCCGCCGCCGCTTCCTCTTCTTCAATTCGAGAAGCTGATTGTGGTTTTTTGAAACATACAACTTGCCGCCGCCGCCGCAGAGCCCCCATAGATTTCGTCATGTGTGATTGTGGTGCGGTAATTAGCAGCCGCAGGAGTCGAACGATCGTCGTCGTCGATGATGGTCTCTGGCGCCAAGTCGGTTTCCGTCTTCGTCTTGATTTCTCTTCCTTTCTCGCTGGCTGACTTCTGATTTTTCTGATTCATCAGAAATGGTTTTCTACAAGAGCAGAAGCAGCGCGAGTTGTCCGGCGGCCGTCCAATCGTCCGTCAGTCCCTCTGTCCCCGTCTGCTTCGGCCAAGCGAACGACCGTCGATCTTTCCGTCTGTTTGTGAAACAAGCGTTCAACCATGAACAGGCGTATGAATGATTACGTACTGCTTGCGCCAAACCCCATACACTGGATGAACAATGGAGCTTATCCCAATTGAAAGACTTGATCCGAGGTCTGTCGCTCGCTCTTCTTCTGGGACACCTAGCCGCTCTAGAGAGGGACTCTTTGGCGAGTTACTTCGCCAAGGAGCCAATTCGACTGATTTTGACGGATTGCTCTCACACACAAACATTCGAACGGACAAAGAAACAGACCGAACGGTCAAACACTAGCCTCCTAGTCTGGGGCTCTCGAAGATCGGACCCGCGCCCGATTCTTCAAATCATATCGCGCATTTTGAGCCGGATTCCCATTCCTTTCCGTCTGGGAATAGATCCAGTCGCTCTAGTTCCGACATGTTGGAGTGCGATTTGGGCTTATGTTGGGGGTGTAGATCGTGCAGAAGTTTCCGGTCCAATGGCGAATCTTGGTCAACTCTGTCGATTCTGTTAATATCGCTTGGCAACGGCCGTCGTTCCCGAATTGAGCTGTTGTCGTTGTGAGCTGTCTGACTGTTGTACGGATGGACGACGGTTTCGGGGACCAGCAAACTGACGCGCCGAGCGACTGGACCTACAGAGCGACAGGCGATGGTTACGGCAGCGAGATGAAGAATGCTTTTTCCGCTTGAGGGAATTTCAGACTTCGGACGTAATTTCAGACCAAAGAGCGTTTTGTGATCTGTACCGTTAGCTTTAAAACGGAAACACAGCTGGCGACATCGAGCGGCTGCGGCGGCACATCACCTGGTCACCACGGCACAGTCATCGTCGTGCATCAAACGCCCACAGTCCCCACTTTTCAGTCCACGACGACTCGATTCGATCATTTCGAAAATCGAAAATGTTTGTCACCTCGCGCCCAACGACTTTCGTGTCCACCAACGGTACTTTCGGCTTCGGTTTTCGGAGCCTCGACGCGTCCTGTCTGAGATCGGGTCTCGTTTTCGATGCCGAGGACTTCAAATCGGAGGCGAAAGCACAAACTAAGCGCCAAAACAAAGCAGAGGCTCAAAGTTCGGCATTGAGAAGGTTCCGCGAACGGTTCTCTCGGCAAAAGCTGTAGAAAAGTTTGGATTTGTGAGCAATTGAACGAAGAACAATGGAAATATTCTCGAGAATCGAAAACGAATGAACCGGAAAGCTGGTCAGCGTTTGTTTTATTCGGGGAAGGTCACCTCGCTCGACTCATTGTCGAGACTTTCCTTCGTATGAGAAGTTCTGAATGAACACCACCTACCAGCAGACTCTAGACATTCAGATTGGCATGAAGCCGAGCATGAGCGAAAGTCGTACTTTACGATGACGGTGACCGAGAAGGCAAGAAGGCTTTTTTACAAAGGGAATCAGAGAAAAGGAACTTCTGAGTTGGAGACGCGGAATTTACAGCCGGGGAGTGCCAACGAAACGCGCGCGTTTGACGAACTGTCCATGGAGCAGGTAACACGTCTTGATTGTGTCCGTCGGCGTTTTCATTCACACTGACGCAGCACCGCCTTCTCCTTTCCTCCCCAATCTCCTCCTCCTTGTTCTTTCTCTTCCATCCGAACCTTCGGAACTTTTTCTCGGAGTTCATTGATCCGTCGCTGTTGTTGGACAGCGGCCCGGCTCGCGCGTTGTTTTCATTCCCTCGAAACTACTCAGCTCTCGACTTCGATTCCCCCTGTCTGCCTCCGCCATTTCAGCGGGTAAATTAGAAGAAAACGAAATAGATTCTCGACGCCGAACGAATCGAGGGGATCTCAAGCTCCGATTCAAACCCACTTCGCGCCCGAACTCATAATCTGTGGCTCCCAATTTGTTAGCGGTGTGGAAGTTGTGCTGTTTTCTGTGTTTCGATGATGATGATGATAATAAAGATAATGATGATAAACTCAGAGATTCCGCCGCGGCTCCCTTCGAATGGGTGTGATCTTCCCATCGGCGTCGTCATCATCATTCTCATCATCGGGAGGCTGAGCTGTGGGTCGTGATTCTGAAACAGATGGTGTACGACAAGAATCCTCCTGAACTCAAACATCATCAAGCTCGAAAACGAGATTGTTCGCCAGCGAGCGCACTCGCTTCATTCACTGGCTTGCCGTAAGATGTTTCGTTTCGTTTTTTTTTATGGCCAGCCGATCACTTTGTTGTAGCTCATACTTTTTGGCGATCTAGTGCTATCTGATTCTTACTCTGATTTCCGTAAAACTAAAAAAAAATCCGATTTTTGGATCGTTTCCCGGGAAAATGAAGGAACGAAGTCGGAATTGTTTCATTTCATCTGGCTCAGGCCGAAATGTGATCACCTTGTTGATGTGTTTTATTTCTGTATACGCCAGACGGGTCCGTTCAGAGCGAACGATGGATGTAATGATAAAATGTTGATATTCTTCCATCGTACGGAGGATTCTTTTCGTCGCCATCTCGATGCTTGTTTCGTTCGAATGCTGCTCCGTCTGTTGTTATCTGGCCGGCTAAATCAGACTAAATTATGCCGACATTTGGCTCTGCCGACTTTATCTCGTAGCGTTGATCTTCAGAAGTCGTTTTCGCTCTTCTGTCCGAGTCGACGGACGGAGTCGACACCAGCAGAAGGGCCGGGCTGGGACGGTTTCGTTTTTCTGCATTCTGTTAACATTATGCACAATAAAAATTTCGACTCCGGGCCTCGTTGCCGTCGGAGTCCCGCAATTTGAAGCTGCTTGGACGAAAGGGGGAGAACAGAAAACCGAAGTGACTCGCTAAGGAGAGACAAAAATGAATCCTGTGTACGCCAAGAACAGATGCTGCTTCAATCCAAGCCGATGAGTCGACCGACGAGCAGATGACAGGTGACATGTGTAATGACTTGAGATGGATGTTCGTCGCGTTCGTTTTAGATCGCTGCCGACGATAAGAGAGTTTTCCATCCGCCAAGTGCTACTCGGACACCATCGGTCCCGAAGAAAGTTCAAATCGAACGATATCAGGCTATGTATGTGTATGTACATGCACATTCGTGCTGCATCCGACGAGAAGTCAACGTCGGACATCCGAAGTCTCGGATGGAGCCGGGAGTCAAACGGAACCCCGCGCTTTCGCGAGAAGATGATGGGAGTATCTTGTAATGCCCGACTAATGAAGGCCCCGCTGGATCGTTTCAACGAGGCATAGGGTGGCTCGTTGTAGTATTTGCCGAGATGACCGACATTATTAACAGATTGCGCGATGGGGAGACTCCTCCGCTAAATTGCCTTCCGATAGGTTGTAAAAGGCCAGCGAGCCCTCAGAGCCGCGATTGTGTTCCGAAACATTTGAGAAAGTGAGTGGCTGCTCGCCGACGAACGAGCTGAATGGCTGGTTCGCATTTTCGAAGCTCGATGGGATTCGAATCAATTTGAAATGAAGAAGCAGCGGCCTCCTTCGGCTTTCGTATGGAATTCAGAAGCGATCAATCCGTCAGACCGAATTGGATCGAGCTAATGAATCTTCTGTCGAGATTTCGGCTTCTGTTCCCGTGGACGCGGTGACAAACTCCTCTTTCTGGACGACGTGACTCGCTCCAAGTTCGTTATCACGGCCTGAGACCGTGCAGCTAGAGACTTTCTCCGTTTCCGTTTAAAATTTTCTGAGAGTTCCTCGGACTGGTTCAATCGGAAACTTCAAAAAAACGAGAAATCACTGCCGAAGTTTTCGGTGTTAGGGTCAAGTTTTTTATTGATCTTTTCGGAGCAGTACTCGAGGGAGTATTTTTTGGAAGTATGTCAGCCCATTGTTGATCTGGGTGAAGCCGTGGCGTGACCAGGGCGCGAGAATTATGAACGGCACAAGCTGCAACAACAGTAACGACGAGAGGCCAAAGAACAACAATTTGTGTCTTCTGGCGGCGGTGGTCTCGGTACGGCACGACAGGGTCTGTCATTTCGATCAATCAATCATTAGCGCAGCCTTATTATGTGCGAGCAAAGGAGCGAGCCAGGGGAACAGTCGGGGAGGGTCTTACGTAAGTTTTTCTTCATTTCGTCGTCGGCGGTGGTGGATGCCGCGTCGTTCGAACGGACGGACGCCGTCTTCCCCTCGTCAATCAGTCAGAAGATCTTTTCGTCTACATCCGAGAAGCCTCAACTCAAATCATCATTAGCCACAAGACGACGACGAATTAGAACGAGGGCCGAAAACAAAAGCCGACGAGAAAAAATAAGCAGAAGACGACCACCACCAAAAGACAGAGACCGACGGTCTCGGAACGGCGAAGATTGACGATTGAAAAGAATGGGTGAAGCGAATTATGATTGAGATGGATTGATGGATGGATGGATCTGAATCAGAAGAGTTCAAACTCTCAGCGAGTTGCCCAGGTGAATTTCGTCACCGATGTGGATAGTTTTCCTCTGACTGTTCTTAGTCGCCGTCCAGGTATCGTCGTGTTGTTTCGTGCGAAGTGATGCACGAAGTTGGGGATTGTCCGCGGACGCACAGAACCAACGAAGCGATGAGGTATCCATCCATCCAGACGACCAGGTAGTTGAGTTCATGTTCGCTTTCATGAAAGCGAGCCCGAAGCAAACTGAGTCGAGCCAAAGCGAATGACTGTTCAGTAAAACTTCGCATAACTGCTCAGTGAGCGTGAACGATTGGATTGGGACGTCGGACAAACAATGTTTGTACAAGATGAACATCGCGGATCGTATCCACCATTGTTCGGCTAATCCATTCAACAATGACTTTATTAACAATGTCCCGGACGAGACTGCGCATGACATGACATGACAACACCGAGAAAATTCATTACAAGAACCATCCTCTCCTCCCTCCCTCCCCGCCACGGAATGTGGCGGAGAGCCGGAGATCCTGAGAAAGAAATCTTCGTCGCTTCCGATTCGAAGATTTCGAATCAGCCATTCGACTTTTCTCGGCGATCCGTTCTTCCTCGAAGTGATGAATCCGTGCTCACGTTGTGACCTTGTGGGGAATCCCTATGTCGTGTCCCGGGTGCGTGCACCGCGCATCCCGATCGACCCGGTCTTCCTTGCACGCAAGAGACACGTGAGCGGCTCACGCCAAGACGTGATGATGTAAACTGTGTATCCTCCTATCGGAAGCCGGTCGAACAGTCCCTCAAACTGTCTTCACAAAATGGAACTGTCCACCTCGAAATCATCACAATTCTCGCTGGAATTTCACAGCCTGGAGGCCTCGGACCTTCCTGCGCTCCGAAGGTCTTTACGGATAGACGCCAGTCGTCATTGTTAGCCGAAATATTGATTCAACCTCAGTCTGAATCGAATCCGTCTTGCGTCAAAGCAGTCAGTCATTAGCCATGGTTGGACAGTTCTAGTCAAACTGCGGTTTTTGCGGAAAACTTTCTTCAACATTTCATGAGATCCAAGTTGCCGGATTACGGTTCTTGTCCGCGATCCAAAGAAATTATAGGTCTTCGAGGTTTTTCGGGAAATCCGGGGACAACGCAGCAGACTACGGCGATTACGACGACAAAGCAGACATATTTCACAAAGGAAGGAACAGAAGGGAGAGAAACCGATGAGGGAAGTGGGTGGTCGAGCAACGATGTGAATTAAGATATGCAAAACATTTCGATCGGCAGAGTGAGCGAGCGAGCGAGCGGACGAATTCACACAGACATCAGTAGAGACCACAATCCATTGAATCCATTTTCAACCTGACGGTTCGAGATGAGATTCGAGCTGCACGCGAACGTTATCCGCTTGAGTGTTTCCGATATATCTCGCGATGTCTTTTTTGATTCCCTTCCGGAACGGTGTGGAATGCTTCTGGAATTCTCTCTCGGAGCTCTAGGAATCGCGTAACTCCTTCGGAAGGGAGAAGATTCTCGAAGCGATGTTCAATCGATCACTGCACGGAACAACGCTTTCGAGTGAGAGACTGCGTTTCGCTGTTCGACCGCCACCGCACCGTAGGGAGAAGCGTCGAGAGCATTTCAAGCGGCTCGTCACGGGATCTCGGGTCCGAGACATTCAGTTGACGCCTTTTTATTTTTCACCTGATATATTAGCAGTCAAGCATTCTTGCCGTAATCAGATAAAGACTTGTCAGTATGAAATCACATATCGACTTGATAGTGGTCGAGCGAGCAGAACATAAAGGAACTACTTGACGACATCATAAAGAGGGAGGGAGGGAGGGAGCTTGACGCTCATAAACTACTTAATGCGAGAAATGGCTACTCGCTGACCTCTGGCCCCACAGGTTTGAGGTTCTGTCATAAAATCGCTCGAGCTTCCATCCATCTTAAACCTCATCGCATCCTGCTTCGTAACCAGCTGCTTTGAAGGGCGACTGCAGTTCATCGCATTCTCTTTCCTTGATGGCTGCTCCGGAGGAAAAGGAAGGTGGGAGATGAATTCAGTGGGTCCGTTCCCTCCCGCTCCCATCCCGAGCTCTCGGATACGACAAAGAGGAAAGTTTTCCTAAGGGTGAGGACGTTGAACTTTCGGAGGCATGGGGTGAAAGGTCGAATTGTCCTCTCACTTCGAATCTTTTCCATCCTCCTGAGTCTGGTCACTTGCGACATGTTCTGACATCGTATTCCGGTGATTTGTCGTTCTCTTCGGTGTAGCTTCTCGCGGATATTTATGAGGCTTCGCCATAAACACCACTGCTGTCATGCCAATCGAGTTCGTTGTGTTCTTGTGGCCGAACAAAGTGACCAACCCTCCCGAATCAAGACGGCGGCAATTAGACCCAAATTGGTACTTGTCCTTTGAGGCTCGAGTTGAGATTCTGCTTGCTGTCAATCGCTTGTTGATGTTGAGCTGCTTGTCCCGCGATGGACGGGGAAACCACATGCTAGCACACATACAATTAGATATGCAGGGTTGACAACTCAATAGCTGCTGGATGGAGGGAGCAGCATGGATCGAGGCTACAACAGCGGTCGAGTGGGGGAGCTCATTAACCACCTGCGCACTCCTTTCGTTTGTTGTATCAGACTCCTGAGCGAACAATGAGATAACCCGGCAAAGCACTGTATATACTCATCGAGACCAAAGAATGGGGTAACGGAGTATTCATAGCGAGGGGGGGGGGGGTTTGAAGTAGAGAATGTGGAATTCCGAGGTCCTGTCTTCCTTCACCTCCACGAATCTTCCTTTACGATATCCATTACATTTAGTCCCACGACATCCAATGTTGATACGATTTCTGTAAGAGTCATTTAGCTTTGTGAAAATGGTGTAATTTAGTGATAATTCTAATGTAATTTTTCAATAATATCGTGATCTTCTGATAATTATGTAATTTCGTCATATTATTATTGTAGTTTTGTGATATTAATGTAATAATGAAACAGGTGAATTTTGACGTAATAATGTAATACCGAAATAATTTAATTTTGTGATAATGACGTAATTCTGAAATATATGATTCCGTGATAATGATGTAATTTTGACATAAAGTGTTCGAAATCGTATATTCGAGAATCTTGGAATGCTGAGGTTCGAATCCATGGTGTTCGATCTGGACTGCTTGAGGTTCGCAGGCAAATCGGTTTTTTAGGAGAAATTTGTGAGGCGGGCTGTAACGAGCGTATCGTATTCTCCCGAGAAAAACAAATCGTTCATGCTGTAAACATCGAATGGGGAGGAAAAAATCCTCCGCTGAGTAAACTCCGATTTTTTATAGCCCCCGGAGACCCCGCCGCAACGACACGAGCAATAACAACACAAGCCCCGCCTCGATGTGATTGTCATCGCCTGGACTCGACCCTTCTTCGAAATATGAAAACGAGCCTCTGGGACGTATTGCCATTTGATGTCCCACCTATTCGTGATTGCTCTATGAAATCTACCTCACGCTTCATGTAATTAACTGTACCTTCCGGAGAAAGGAGTTTCGGTGCGCTGAGCAGCCGAGCAAGCGAGGGGAAACTTGGTTCTACCAAGCCCGGAGAACTACATCTAGCCAGCGAAAACGCATAAATTCGAATGAAAAGCCAACCGAACACGGCCAACACAAAGAACAGAAAGAATAACATCGACAGAAACGACGACGACCAGACTAAACCAGAATATTCGGCATCGCATATCGAAGTTAGAATATCGGAATAGCCCCAGTATTCGCAGCATTGATCGTTCATTTTCCTGTTTTTTTTTTCTCTGCTTGAAGCGTGAAGTCGGAGCGTGAAGTGGTAGTAGGGCTTCGTGAGGGTGGCCAAGCAGAACGCATTACTACAACGCCCTTCATCTCCGACAGCGGCGGAATCTGTACCAGCCGCAGATATTTTGAGCCGTGACTGCCCATATAATCATCATCAACGTCCTCTCTATCATCATGACCGTGTCCATCGCGATACAGGTGGACCCGCCGTGGTTTCGACAGGTGCCGTAGCGGACCATCGACATCAATGGGAACATCTGGAAGAACGGACCTGTCTTCCAGGAAGAAATTCAAATGAAACGGAGTTTCCCGGAAGAAACATCAGAGTCTTGGAATCGATTATCTCTTCGGGCTGGAAGTGTCCACTGAAGGTCGAAACCCTTGAAGAGAAAACTCTGCGTTTGGAGAGAAAACCTGCGGCATGCCCGAGGGGTGCGAGTCCGAGGTGACTGAGGTTCAGAATTAGATTCGGGGTCTCAAAGTCTCCCTGTTCGGACTTGGTTCTGTTGTAGTCCTGACAGTTGATGTAGGCAGCCGCGGGGTAGAATGGTCGGTTTCTTAGTCGTTCGCCCGGTTGGTTGGTTGGTTGGTCGGTCGGTGATAGCGTGAGCCCGTTCATCACATCGACGAGAGAACTTCGATAAAATTAGACTCAACAAGGCGCGCTCAAGCGGCCGACCGCCCGCCCGGCCGCCTTCATCAGGGGCTTCAGAGCCACCACAGCTTCGGTTCAGAGCGACGCGCACATCACCCGATTCCTCAGAAGTTCGTTGACAAGCACGATTTATTAAAAAAATCACAACTGTTACAAATCGATCCGCGAGCGTTGGGCGGCGCGCAGATTCGAAGGCTAACTTTCACACGAAATCGAGAGTTTCTTCATTGTTCCGTAAACGAAACGAGAGGGATCCGTCTCTTTTGGATCATTGCAGTAGCTTGGAGAGATACACGAGAACAGGTCTTCGATTCGTAGGGAACTGTCTGAGCTCATTTGTCCGTATCAGCCGAGAGGAAAATTGACCTCACGACCAAATAGACGAAAGAGGGAAACGAGGAAGAACGGAAAAACTCTATAGCGTCGTTCAGAGACTAAAGTGCTGAGTCGAGTAGACTTCGGAGAGAAGTCAGATGAACAAGACCACCGAGCGGTGTCTCTGCTCCGTGGCTTTGCCGCGTGGAGGAAGGAACAAGGGGAGCGCTGCTGCTGCTGCTGCTCGAGGAAGCGGGGGTCCGTGGCTCTGCTGAAGGCAGGGGGTATAGCGTGAGCTAGCGGCATCTTTCAGCCAAAGTCCCCTATCCGCCGCCGCCATGTGAAGGGACCAAAGGGGACCCGGAGTAGAAGGGGAGACAACGGCAGGCTAAAGGAGCGGCAGTATTGTTGTAATATCTTTTGTAAAGAGATCCCATCTCGCAGTCAGCACAATGCCCAACCTGCCCGCCTGCTGCCCGTTCACCTGAATGTCCGCACCGTGATCTCGAAAACGCACTTCGGAGAGGATAGCTTCTTTCCGCGAAAGAAGTTTTCCTAATTTTTCTAGTTCATTATGATAGCACAGTGGGACGCCGACGATGCGTCGTTCTTGTTTGTAAGTTGACACCTAATTTTGGATTTCTTTTCTTTCACAGTGCCCGAGTGACTCCGAACGCGGGGGCAAGTTCCGTGAAGGATCTCCATCTCGGTCTCAACGGCGGCGTATCGATAGTGCAAGGTGGTCTCGGGAACGTCGGCGGATCCCTGGGCACAACGTTGAGTTCGTTGAGCTCGACGCAACCTCCACCCCAACAGACGAAGTCAAATCCTTCGAAAAGACACCGGGAGAGACTGAACGCTGAGTTGGACACACTCGCCTCCCTGCTACCCTTCGATCAAAGTGTGTTGTCCAAACTCGACAAGCTGTCCATTCTTCGGTTGTCTGTCTCCTATCTCCGAACCAAAAGCTACTTTCAAGGTGAGTTGGTCGTGATATGTTCTTTCGTTTTTTTTCGCTGCCGACGACCATTGTTTCGGAGCAAACAGGAAAAACACCCACGCTGCGCCGTCTTCGCCTTCGACATAATGGACATTGCCGCTGTAATGGACGTTGAAAAATAATGGAACGAAATCATAAGATCAACATTTATACTTTGTATTCTCGACCTTCTACTCAAGGTCGGCCAACATCATTGCAGAGAGTATGTTTATGATTATCGTGTTTGCAGAAGATTCCTCGTTTGTATTCTCTTCTGACGTAAATCCGTTTGTTATAGCCGTCGTTGGCTCAACCATAAATTGAGCTCAATTTCAAATCCCCGAATCCGATTTCTCCTCGGAATTCAACGAATCTCTGCGACAATTTCTGTGATTTGATTCTCGCTCTCCTGGACCTCTCTGCTATTGCTTAGCCTTCATTGAGCAACTTCGAGTCCGAGATTGGGAAAACTCAAACAAATCGAAGAGTTTTGACATTTGTGCTAATCGACTCGTGAGACTTCGAGCTTATGAGACTTTCGATCGTTTCAAACAGATTATCGCGCGCGAGAGGAGGCATCGCGCTGCCTTTTCTTTTCGGCTGCAGTCGAAAGAAACATTGCGGAGATATCTTCTTTTCTCGCCGATAGAGACAGCGTTGCGACGTGAAAACAACGAGTTTTTACGGCGGATTCGGGAGTGCCACGACCCTCGTCATCATTGGCGTTGGCTCAAAGTCGTAAAGTTCCCCATAAATTCAAAACGTTCAACTGGAAACCGAGCGAGGAACGGAAACTGCGAAGGTAGAGCGGGTTTGCCACCCTTCGTTATCCTGTGTCGGAGTTAATGAACTTGAATTTAGCCGGCGGCAAATGATGTGTTTATGACCACCTCGGAGCCGCGGCTAACGAGAGCAATTATGTCAGACGGTGTGGAGAGGAAAAGAGACGACGAATGAAGGCAAAAACTAGAAGTAAAAGAAACGTTCGCCGAGGGTTGAATCAACCGCCGACGATAAAAGAGCATCGAGGAGGACAAAGCTGCAATCGATGGCTCAGTGAGGAACTCCCTTTTCGTATTGCCTGTATCGAAAGAGAAACCAAACCGGTTTTTCGCAGAACTCGAAGTATCAACGCAGAGATTTGCGAGAAGGAACAAACACGACAGTCTGCTCGTGGACAGCCTTTCGTATTTTCCCTGACCGCCACCGCGGCGAGGTTGCATCGAGACTGGAGGGAAGGGGCCGTGGCAGCGTCAGATATGGATAAAAATATCTCGAAGGAGGTTCCAAGATCCTCCCACAACCGCCCCACAAATGGTTCTTCCGTTGAAAGAGAGCTGTTACGAAAGCGAATGTGCCTTCGTTGCAGCTGCCAAAGGAGTCTGCTCAAAGTATCGCGATCGCTTTCCAGTGCTTCGAACGCCCTACCGGACCAACAATTATTTCGTCATTTTTGTCGATAAAAAGAAAAATCTCTCAAATTTCCAAAAAATTATCCAAGAGGTCGTGCAATGTACAACAGAGGTACTTCTGCAGCCCCTGAAGGAGTACAAAGGTCCTCGACTGTTCGGAAAGGATCCAAGGACTATTCGGGTACCCGATCTTGGTGTTATCACCTATGTCGAGTGTTCTCCACGCCGAAAGCCCGAGGACGCGGAGCTCGGTGTCTCGCCGACGATTCAGGAGTCGTCGACGAGTAGAGTAAATTGTACCGGTCGTGCGGCTGTGCAGAGAGTTGTAACCTCAAAAGGGCCCCTCCGATTTTTGGACCCCCTAATTATAGCTTTGGACACCTCTGCTTCAGACGGCTGTGTTGAGGAGATCAGCCGTCGCTGCTTCCCCTGTCCGGACTAGACAAACTCGATCTGAGGTTTCGATTCGAATTCGCTTCAGAGAGCTTCCCATTGAGATGTGCGCCACCACGGGCGGACAGGAGGATGCCCGAATCAAGAGGCATTTCCCTATTCTGTCCTCGTTTTGAAGATGAGTCTTCGAGCGTCGCGGCGGCTAGTTCCTGGGTTTTTTCCGATGGAGCAGAAAAAAAGTTGTCCAATGTAACACTGGTTAACGCGATGGGTGCCTCGAGCAGCTGTCAAAAATCGAGGAAGAGCGACCGACGGCGACGTCGCTGTCACATGGTCTATCAATCGTCCTATTCGTCCACTTGTGTTGTGTTGCGTCTACAAAGAATTGATTTGGTTCTTTTGGTGCACCTTTTCTCTGCTTTGACGAATTCGAAGCCAAAAATACGAAAAAATTACCTCCAATCAATCGATCTACAGCGGAGTCCGTCTCAAGCGATGCAGCCTCGGAGTCGCGAATGAAGAAAAAAAAAAATTTCTTCAAAGTCTCGTTCTCCGTTAGACCTGCTACTGTTGTCGATGCTTCGTAGAGCCTGGCCGCTCGGAAGTTTTCTTTCTTTTCAATTTTGATTGGAAACTCGTTGAAAAATGATTGAAACGCTCACACAGCCGACCAATCGGACGACAGCCGAGCGCTTGAATAGAAGAAAGCAACTTCAGCGAGCGATCAAGACGACAATGATCGAGGGACAGCTTTGAAAAAGAACCTTGTGCTGATAACCCTTCCTCTGCGAAGTTTCCGGGGAAAAGTTCCGGGAACTTCTGCTCGAAAGGAGCAAGTTGTTCGGGCGCATTAGTCCGTCGCAACGATCGTATCCAACGGCTCCGATCTGATGGGTTTCTGGATCAGCAAAACCTCATTTTCATTTATCTGATACCTTCGACGATCTTCGGGTCGTGCTTGGATCGATGGCCTTTCGCATTTGGATCACTAACACGCCTTGGATAGAGAAAGTAGTCTCCGTGGCTTAAATTCAGGTGCGCTTTCTTGTCGCCATGTTAAGCTGAAGTTAGGAAAACCTCGGATCCGATTCCCGGGGGCAACAAGAAACACAAAATTTTCAACGAAATCCACGAAGAACTATCTTCATTTCAATGCGTTGAAGTGTGTTCGTGGTTTTTCCGGGAGTTCGTCGCGCGATGCGGCGGCGTGTGGCAGAGAGCAAACTGAGAAACGAACGAACGAGCAAGTGAGGGCAGACCACGACGATTCGGTCTGCGGTTCTCGTCCATGATGAATCGAAGTTTAATCGGAGACGCGAGAGCAATACGACTGATTCCCAGGTGCTCATCATCAACGGCACCGATGAGCCCCGCCGGGACAGCGATGCTGGCGGATGCGCTGATCTTTGACATCACGACCTTGTCCGTTCAGAGGCAAATACTCAATGTGGGCTCAATCACCTCCGTTCTGGCGAGACTGACCGAAAGATATACCATCATGCTTGAGCCTTCATAGATGACTTTTCACATTTGAGCAAGCGGCGCCGTCAATCGTCGTGAGATCATCTCGTCGGTGCCCTGTGAACCGATTCGAAGCCGTGCATGTATCGATATTCCGAACTTTTTGAGAAGAGCTTCGATCAATAGCGTCTAGCGATCGACGGCCGAGTTATCGCTGAGTGTTCCAAAATCGTCGAGAATATCATGGCCGATTCATGGTTCTCATCGACGTCGTTTGATATCGGGGACCGATTTAGGGCTTCCGATCTCACTATGAAACAAATTCGAGTCGCGATCACAGAGCACCCGCTTCGAAAACTCTGGAAACGTTTTCAGTCCCTGTTCAGTGATTCGGTGGAGCTCAAGTTCCTCCATTGTCCATCATTGATCCCCCGTGTTCCTCCCATGAAAGAGAGGATGGGGGAATCTTGAGAGTGAAAAGTTGTGTCCGGAGAACCGTTATCGAGGACCACGTGTTGGACTCGAGGCGCAAATCGTTGCCTGCCGGATCCGTCACCGAGGACACACAATAATTTTAAGCCAGCAAAAGTTTACGACGAAGTTTGTTGATCGCCGCGTGATGGAAAACTCTCGGACTTTGATCACACAGCATCGTCGTTTCGAAGTTTGATGAACTTGAGACGTTCGGGAACGTCATTAAGCTCCTTCGAGGATTTCGAGGAGCTCCAGGAGAACAAGAGAACAAAATGAAGGCGGCTCATCTGGATGATTGGTTGCTTGCTCGCTCGCTCGCTCGGTGGGTTGGTAGATTCCTCTGCTGGCCAGATTGGATCTGTCGAGAGTCTTTTGTAGAGCAGCTGGTGAGCGAACGAGCGGGCGCGCGGCCGGATCAAGATTGCTCGATTAGACGCTCTGTTAACTCACTCATTTGATGACGACCACTACAACAACGATGAAGAAGAAGGCGAATCGACAGTGAGATTCACTCTCGTATAAAGAAGATTCATGATCTCGGTAGCATCCAAGCCAGACGAGCGGCGAACAATTCTAAACGAGAACGTTTAGGGGATGAATGAAAAGGCATCGGAAAGGAAGAAAGAGAATCAAAACTCGTAGAAAAACTCGATTGAAAACTTTCGTCTGATCTCTATTGACGAAGAAAACAGAGAGCGCCATTTTTGAATTTTCCCGCGCTTGCATCCCGCCAACCTCCTCCCCCTCGGAGACGCCATTATGAGTGGGAACGCGTTCCTCCGCAAAATCGACTGAAGATCCATTTGCCACGTCGAGGTTATTCGAAAAGAAGACCTTGGGCTCTCTGTGGCTTTTAAAATGCCGTGGGTGGCAGCTTTGGTGCCGACGGTTGTTGGCGGTAGGTTGGGGGCCAGGCAGTAACAAACGCAGGAAACTCCATCCATTGTTAAATTTCGAACAATACTTCATTTTTTCTCGTTTTTTTTTTCCTCTCCTTGAATTCCATGATTCAGTCAAAGCGATGTTGGCTCGCTACCTGACTGACTGACTGGCTGGCCGGCCTGCAGCAACACCTCTACTACGAGTCCGTCTGCATGTCCAAGCGTCCGTCAAAACGTGAACGATTTTTGTCCATTCTATCCGTTCCATCCTCTGACGAATGTTTCGCTTGCTTGACTATGTTACCAAGAGAGTTTGTTCACGTGAAGTGTTGGGAGAAGAATGCCTGTGTCGGACACACCGCCGCGCCCAGATGAAATGGAAACCTTAGAACGTGAAAACCGAGTGTTTGTCGGTTTTTCTGGCAATTTTTTTTTATTAGCTCCTCTCCTCCCCACTTGATGCTCATCGCTGACAAGTGACGTAAAACGCTCCGCGGAGTTTCAAACAAGGGCCATATGAGCTCGTAAATCGTGGTCTGTTCTTGAAACTCCCACCAGCCTCGGAAGTCCGCGAGAAAACAGAACACGAAACGATCCTCGATCCCTACTCAGGGAAGCTATATCGAAAGTTCTCGTCGGAACTTTTTCGCTTGACCGAGGCCAATACTTCCTCTTCCACGGCACCGTTTACGCTCGAGTTTGGAAACTTTGTTGCGCTTGTCGTCCGAAATTCGGTGGATTCCGCCGCCTTGCGTTGCTTTGACTGATGTGGCCCATCATTGCCCGCTCGTTGATTTCGAAGCAACAATGCTCGTCTCGAAAAATTCCCAACGACCGACGTTGACAAAATCTCTTGCGTCTGTCGCTTTCCCACAATCTAGCTCCGCTCTGTCGTTTCCACGAGAGCGTCGTGGTCGGACAGCCAGCGGCTGACGAAATGAAAACTTTCGAAAACTCGTCTGAAGATTTGCTCACGACAGCCGAATCCAACTCAAGAGCAGAAGCGAGCAGCGAACAAATCAGCGACGGACGGTCAAGCGTACAGCAGCAACAAGGGAACAGCAAATGTTCTTCAACTCGAAGAGCGAAATATTTTCTCTCGAAAATTTGTCAGGAACGTGGTCCTGTCGCCGTCGTTTTCTTCCCTGCGTTCGCAGTTCCTGTCCTTTTTTTTCCTTTCGTTCGTTCTCCCCTCCGCCGTGGTCGTCTTCGTAATGATTAAAACCACCCACCACAAGCGCATATTTCTGAACGCGATGAAATGAACAGTTTCGCAGAGAGCGACGAAGGCTTCGCTCCGAGCTAGTTGAAGCAAAGGAAAACTGAGTTTTTTTTCCGAGGGAAACCGCCAAGAATGTTCTCCGAGGTTTTCGTGGAGAGTCAGGGTCGCCGAGGGCTCGCCAGCGGATTGAGGAACTGTGAGATTGGTCAAAACCGCGGATTTTACTCAGAATTTTGGAAATAGCGAGAATTATCCGAGGCCGCCAAGCGATGCCGAGGGACGGAAGAGAAAAAGGGTAATGAGTGGATCTGTTCATCATCATTCAAACGAGGGTGATCTGGTTCAATCCCCAAATGACGTTGATGATGATGATGATGATCTGGTTCAATCCGATCGGGAGTCACTTGCTGCTCAAACGCTCCACCTGTTTTCTGCTGTTGTTCGCAGCCGAACCGACCATCCAGCCAGCGGACATGTAATAGATGTTATGATACGCCCCCCTTGACGCACGCAATGCCGCTCCTCCGAGGGACGCCGACGGTGACGACTGCACTAGAGACACAGGAATGCGTTAATGGCTTCTCTCACAGCCTCAAACAGCATTCGACGACGTTCGCTTCGTCTGTTCCGAGCGATCGTCTCCAAATCATTCAAATTGGCACAATCCACGGGAATTATAGGGAAGCTGAATCCTCTTGTTCTTCTCGTGGCCTTCTCTTCCTTCTGTTCCCTGTTTTTCGGCGGCGGCAAATCAACCACTTCGAGAGATCGAAGTTCTTTTCGACACTCAGGACGCTGTCGTTCAGGAGCTTTGATCTCAACACTGCATCCTTCTGGAGTCCGGGCGTTGGCTCTGTTGAAGGTTGGCGTCGGTAAGCAAAAACGGAGCGAGCGTGAAAACAGACTGGTCCACAAAACAATCGAGCGATTCTTATCTGAAACGAACAAAACGCTTGGCTTGGTCGATAACCCTGAGCTTCACGACCGGCTGAATGGTTTCAAACAACTTTATACGCTTCAGAACAAGCCGACAGATCGAGCGAGTCAACATCTGATTACCTTAATACAAGATTCTTCGTTTCCATTGCGTCCGTCTTCTGGACTTGATCGACCTAACTCTTCCCTGAAGCGTTCCAAGCTCTTGAGGAGTATCCAGGAGTTCAGCTGTTTCCCAAACTCGTTTTCCGTTCTTCTGACTCAGGAGGAGAGATTCGGTTGTAAAAATTTTGGAATTGTAGTGAATCATTGGGAGCGCTAGGAAGTAACGGACATTCCAGGTCGCTTGACGTTAGCCATTGTCGTTGCGTAATGAGTTTTTTGAGTTTTTTCACAGTTCATTGAGGTCGAGGGGGCGTGAGAGCTCTGCGATTCGCTGTGAGGTGATGGGTATATACCCAAAGCATGGTCCGCCGTTTCATCCGTTGTCTGTCCTGCCGGCCGGCCGCGAGTGTATATTCATCTATGTGTAGTTCTGTCGATCCGACTCGTCGTCCTGTATGATTGCGCCGGAATCGCATGCTCGTGCAGGCTCTATAGAGTTAGTTCCCAGTGTGCTAAAGATGGGAGGCCCTCGCATTGAGTTGGTCGGTCGGTCGGTCGGTCGGTCGGTCGGTCGGTCGGTCGGTCGGTCGGGCAGGCGGTTGCTTGCCTGGACGGGTGAACTCAGCCGTGGCTCGATTCTCCAATCGATTTTCCTCAGCTGGCTTCGTTCGACTCACGGCGCTAACCGATCGCGCGGTTCGACGACCAGTAACGAGCCCGTTGTCATATCTGGCCTCGTGAAACCGAACATCGAAACAAACAACACTTCACTGAGGAAAACACTCCATGAGAAAACGAGTTCAGCGGTTCTTCCGGAGTTCCCGTTCTCGATACTGGGGTTCCTTGAAGGATCTCGGGAATGGTTTGTTATGATTCTTGTTCAACATCGGTCCCTTGGTCCGTTTTCCCGGAGGAAAGTTGGCCGCTTTGGGCCGAGTTTCTGCTCTGGGTTGTAGGGGGCATGCTGCTGCCATAATCAGAAAGTGTCTGTGATAGATAGGGAGCAAGAGCGAGCTGCATCGATTGGCAAGCCTCGAGGTGAGGTGGAGCACAGCACCACGGACCCCCGGCTTCTCCTGTCCGCCAGCAAGACTTTTTCGTCTTCTTCTCCTCCGCCACTGCTGCTGCTGCGGCGGCGACGGCGGCGGCGGTTGCTCCAACTCGCTCGGAGCAGGAAAGCGGGAATCGAGCTCACCGAGGCTCGGCGTCCGCCCGTTCGCCCTCAGCGTAGCAGCCAACATTTCTTAGCCGACAGGCAGCAAAGCAGGCTGTCTGCGGAGGTGGAGGAGAAGGAGTGTAACGAGGAGAGCGATGGGAGGGTAAGACCCGGTCGGTGACTCACGAGGGTCACGAACCTTGATAATCTCCTCAGGATTTTTTTCACTCGTCTCCTACGACTAACTAAGAACGGGCAGGAGGAGGATTTCGGGCGGATGCTGAAACTCTGCCTCGACCGAACGCTCGCTGGTTTTTCAAGAAAAAAATCGCGATTTCCACGTGGTTTTTCGAAAAATTATCTGAAAAAAGTCCATCGAGCTCTCAAAAAATCAAGAGAGAGAAACAAAAGAGGAGCCTCGGATCAGGAAAAGAGCGAAACGCAAAGCTGCCACCCCATTGGTTGCAGGGGCGCATTATGTGAGTGAGAGATGGCTTTCTAGCTGAGCCGACACAGCGGAATAATAGCTCCCAATAGCACAGTCGGATCCATCCGGCGGCGCAGTGGGTTTTTCTCTCTCCCTCCGCTTTCGCTCGCTTGCTTGCTCTGATGTCGGTACGGGGGAGCCCGCAAAATATGGTGCGAGGGACACTTAGTCAGCGGACATTGTCAACGTCCAACTCCATCATAGCGCTCCATAGGCTCGTTGGGGACGCGTTTGGCCAGTCCACCCCTTCCGATGGCCTCAAGTAAGAGAGCAAGCATCATAACAACAGTTACCGGTCAGTGGTAGTTGCCCGGTGGCCATTAGTGCATTCCGGCAGCAGCCACCTACCTAGCTACCCCGACGAGCAAGCTCGTTGCGGGGCCGCGGGATGTGGTAAGGGCAGGAGGCGGAGGTAATGTTGCCAAAAAGGCCGACTTTCCATCAGAGAGCGGGGTCCGTCCGAATATTATTCGTTTCCGGGGGCTGCGAGGAATGGCTGACGGCGCCGAGGGGAGAACAAAGGGGCGTCGAGGGGTTACCGGAGAGGAAATTGAGCCATTTTGACCGCCTGACTGGTCCCTCGGCTGCCTAGACTTCGCGGCGGCGGCGGCGGTGAGCAAGACATCATGCGCAGTCGTTAAACACTGCGGCACCGAGCTCAACGAGAACAGTCGAGAACGCTGAACTTCTGGGCTCCCTTGACTCCAAATCGAACATTGAAAAGTTAACTTTAACTCATTCTTCCAGTTTTCTCTTTTTTCTTTGCTTTCGGTATTATTGTCATTCTTTTTCCGTATGTTCCGAAGAGAAGTTTCTCTCTGAGGGTAATTTCACCCGAACTGTGAACAACACAAAGTACTTGAGAGCGCCCAGCATACATTTCAGATGGCATCGGCTCGGATGTTCGAGTCTTTGTCAGCTCTTGATCGGGCGCATTAATTTCTATCAATTTGACTCCGGTGTTATCTTTCGACTAGCGTGCCTTATCAACGGTGTTTTGTATCGTCGTTGGCGTTATCGTCCTTTTGGCCGCTCGCCGGCTGGCTACCCGGCTGAGTGAGTGAGGTGAGTCGCCGGCTAACTGACTGACTCCGTGTGTATCTTCTTTGTGATTTTGTATCGAAGTAAACCACACCCACTGTATGGGAACTCAAAACCGATGTTCATCTTTTGCGCTGCGTGGCCAGCGACTTTCTCAACCGTTTCATCCCTCGTCGCACCAACAACAACGACGACGACGACTGAGACAAGGTCGATTAACACTCCACTATCAGAGTAACGACGATAAGCACTAAGCTACAAACAGCTTCACTGAAGACTTATTGGCGGCCGAAATATTTTCTCACTCACCGCCTCTTGCGATCTCTACGAAACGAGAACTCAGCGGCGATTGAATCAAGCAGAGAAAACGGACTTTAGTTATCGCCGCGTAGAGCTATCGTTGCGCTCTTCTTCCGATCTGTGGGAACCTTTGATATTTTTGGAGGCGTCGAAGCACCAAAAGCGGCGCGAAGACTGCCGTAGCACGGAGTCTTTAAAGATTTCGTCACAAACCGATACAGTCCTGACATGCTGGAGGTTTCTCGAGACATTAGGAAGTCATGGACTCTCAAGGTCCTTGAATGCTCGAAACTTCGAGCGGAATGGGTTCCGATCGATTTCAAAGGAGAGCAATCATCGACGTGAACTCTTCCGAGGCAATCGCGTTGTTCCTCCGATTCCCGACCGCTGTCCTGAGTGTTCGGAGATTCGTCATTTGTGGGCTCGTCGAGGAGACAACGGAATTCTCGTTGTACAGAGTCTGAGAAGGAGAGGAACAAGAACACAAAGCATACCACAACGATGAAAGCAACCACTGGCAATTCAGATGCGTGGAGTGACTGGGGAAGGAAGACGAACTGACAGAGGAGTCCGCAGACAGATATCGCGGGAACCGAGGGAAACCAAAGTCGAATTTTGAATTTTGGCGGGCACGCGATCCGGCCATGAGCTTCCTTTGCTGCCGGAGCACAGCTTCCTCCCTTCTCCTGAAACCACCACCACGACGACGACGACCGACCAACCAACCCGAGATTGCGGAAACGGTGCGGGAGGACGTGCTCCAGGGCCGCTTTGGATCTCGTCATCTTTGTCTCCGTCGTTCCGGGCTGTCCTGAATCCTGTTTGAACAGAAATCGGAGTTTCCCGCAACCAGAGGCTGAATTTGAGAGAACGTCATTTCGCCTCGATTGACATCCTCCTTCGTTCGAACAACGTCCAAAGCTCTTTCTCGACGAAACAGCAACGCAAAAGTCTTCCCTGAATCTCCGGTTAGATTGGATCCGACCCTCTGCGTGCAGGACACGAGTGCCAAATCTTCATTCTCGTGGGTTGTAAGCGGAGCTTGCCGATGAATTCCGAGACTTGTCAGGAGAACCGAAAGGATATCGTGAGTTTGTTCGTGGTAATCCATCGAGTTCATGGAATTCGTCGACCTGTCACTGCATGCAGGATGACAACTATATCAAAACCTTCGGAATCGATGACAACGGCTCGTGCATGTTGGCGTTGAGTCGATTGAAATGAATTCTCTATTTGGTCGCTTGTATCTAACTCTGAAAATCAGATTCGTACACACGCCACGAATGAGAAGCATTCCGCGAGAAGGAGGTGTTGTCTCGCTCGTCAAATTGAACTTCTTCCCCCCTCCCCCTCAGATGCTCCATTGTACGTGAGTAGACAGCACCACTACAGTGCTCTAACGGAATAAGCTGAAGCTGATGACTACGTGGCGACGATGTGTGTCAGGACCATTAGGTGGCGGAGTGAGAAAGAAACTCGCTCTAATGGAAATCGACATGGAAATGAATTGATTCGTGTCCGCGTAGAATGTCAACAGCCGATATACATACCGAAATAAGAGGCAACTCGATGCTGTCGGCGCGCAGGCTGAATCGGCGGATGTCGAAACGCTCAGAACTCCAGTCCGGCACCGAAGTTAAGGAGAGACTCTCTCGTCAGATGAAACACAGCGGCTCCCGCTGTATATGAATAATTCAGACTAATGGGAGCACGGGTTTCAAAATGGAGGATTTGCGCGTTGCAAACGATGTCTAAAAGAGTGCGCTTTCCATTAAACAAGTTGTCGTTCTCCTCGCTCCATGAAATCATCGGACGAGAAGCAGCTCACGCGTCTAACAACACTCGGTGTTTCGACTGCATTTCTTGCGTACAACTCTGCTGAACCTATATGATTGCAAGAGAGCGAACATCTCAATCGCTCAAGCTCGCCACCAATGATCTGATTTGTGACGGAATCACATTTCTCAATCAGATCTGGAGTGAACTCCATCAGGAGCATTATATAGTTGTCGCCAATCTCCTACATAGTTCGGATGGGAACTAGATGAGAGACTCTAGATCTGGACTCACTCAGTCGTTTCTTTCTATTCCAGCATCTCAGTCTCTGAGTGGACTACATCAGTCGAAAACTCGGGACATGATGTACATCGAGTCATTAGTGGAGGGAGATCTCATCCTTCAGGTAAGTTTCCTCCTTCATTTCATTCATCTCTACTTTCCAAGCTCAACTTTATATACATATATATTGTTTCAATATTAGTTGACGGTTTTTGAACTTGAAATCGGAACTACGCAGTACGGCCGGATATGTTTCACGTGGATGATGGAATACACAGGTTATGGAACACTGTCCCGGATGTTGAACAGTTGCCAAGTCATCCGTTTCGGGTTTCGTGTCAGTTCAACTCCTGAGCTATCGAAAGAAGAAAACAGATTTGAAAGCATAATGTGCAAAGCGGGCTTCTACCCATTGCGAGGAGTCGCCATAGAAACGGCTTTGTTGCAAAAAGTTGTTCCTTTCTCTCTCGGCTGTTCGGAGGCAGGTCGCTTGAGAATAGCCCTAGAACTCCCCAAAACCCTCTTGCTCCGTTCTAAGGGTTCGGATACTGCAAGCCAGTGGCTGTGACTGGTGGAGAGGATCGCGAGGAGGCGAGAGGCGGCCGCCATGGGAACAACTCTCATTATGACAAGTCACCCGCAAAGTCACCCAGACCACTGCGTAAGAACCTCACTCGGAGAAGGCTCGCGGGCAAAAAACTGAAAAGGAACTCATCCAGGAGACTGGAAGGAGATTCGAATTCCTGAATCAGGAATCACTGTCAGATAGACGGACCGCGAGTTAAAACATCAAGTGAGCTACGACGCGACGGGCTGAGATGAACATAGTAACCTCGGACCGTAACGGATGTACGGACCGGACTCGAATGCAAATTCAAACCTACGTTCCAAAACTGCGCGAAGAAGGCCCACGAGAGATATTCGAGACCGAAAACAAATTGCCGGCTGTGGGTGGGAGTAAAAGACCACAATCATCAGAACGGCGCCGGTTCTCTTTTGCTCGCTCGCTCGCTCGTCCGCCCGCCCGCCCGCCCGCTCGCCTATTACACTAAACTGCCTCTTCTTCGTACGTTCTCCTGAGTCGGTCTGTTTTCACCCTCGCGTTCTCAAAAGAACAGACATCTTTGTTGTTCGCGCTGCTGCTCGCTTCTGCGACTGCGCCCCAGTGAGGAATCGGATCCTGGGTGATTGTCGAAGTTTCCAAGGAACGCGTGCGCTCGTTCAGCTCGCTGCGTCGCAGTGTCGTTGTCCTGGTATTCCCATCAGGACTACGCACAGGATGCAAAATGAGTCTTCTGGCTCGAAAGACAACTCGGAAGCTGAGATTTTCGAGAAATTCGAGGAAGGGATTCGACGACGGTGGCTGGAAACAGAGATTTTCCAATATATATGTCTCTGCGGTTTCTCGAGAAGACGAGCGTTCCTTCTTCCATCAATTTCCCTTCCTTCGGCTCCGAGTCGAAAGTATGACAGTTTGATTTCTGATCGGTTGCTTAGAGCGAGGCGTTCGTCAACAACCTTTCGGGTCTGTTCCGCAGAAGACGATGCCGCCGCCTCGATCGATTATTCATCGCGTTTCGGAGTTGTGCGTTCCGACTTTGAGGCGTAGAACAAAAAAACCGAAACGAACTGCTTGGCTCGCTGTACGTCGATCGTGTCGTGTGCACTACTTGTGCTCGACAATTGGCGACCGAGTAGGCAAGCAAACAAATAACGAAACTATTACGATCCACGGTCCTCCGAAAGGCATCAAGCGTTTTGGGTCCAACTCGGAGGACACATAGCGGCAGCGGCAGCAGCAGCAACGAAGGGGACGACGAGTGATCAAATACGAAGAATGAGCGCATGGCGTGAGCTTCGAAGACAACATCGACCCAGCCTTGATCTGGTCCAGAGCCGAACGGACCCGAATGCCGCCGCCGCCGCCGCCGCAGTATCCGCTGCTGGTGATACAGTTCTTCGTTCGTTTCGAACAATGCACTGTGTTATCGTTCATAATACGGTCACCCCGCATGGGAAAAAAAACTTAGTTTGTGAGGCTTTTGCGGTGTGAACTCGCTAAGGGTTGACGATTTGATGATTCGAAGCCGAAGAAACAGACGTCGAAACTTGTGGTCGCCGACGCCGAAACTCACTGTCGATTAGGGAGCGCTTTGAAACAATTTCACTTGACATGTGCACTTGTCTTCAAGTGACCACGTGCGTTTCACCTGTGGCCTTGTTTCCCGACTGAACTGACTGGCTGGCTGGCTGGCTGTCGGCCACACTGGCCGCCTGCCTAATGGGCCCTTTATGCAAATGCTCGGCACGGAGCGGAGTGTAGAGACCTCTGACGGGAAGGCAATGTCGGTCGGGGACGTCGAGGGACGCCTGACGAAACAGCCGTTCGTTACGAGAAGGGGGAGGGGGGAGGTGAGGCCCCAGACTAGGCGCAGACGTTCCCCCACTTCGTCTGTCCGCGCGTCCGTCTATCGTCGTCTTCTCCTGCATCCGCCCGAGCGGATTCGTCCGTTTATCCACAGCGTACACTTGTATGACAATGCACATCCGTCGCTTGGATCAATATGCAGAGCACGGCTGTCAAAGCTCACCCTAATGAAATTCGGATTTGCGCTGTCGTGCGCGACGATTTTGTCGCTTGCTGTTTCGTCAGCGTTGATTGCAATCAAGACCTCGATAGAAATTAATAATTAATCAATCGGATCGCTTTCGTGATCTGCCAACAGACCAATATTTCCCTGGGGTTCGATCAAAGGGTGGGCAGCGTTTTGTAATCGGTTATCAACATTCTGCGAATGGGCGGCGTGATCTCGAAAAATGTTATTCGAATGATTGAGTTTTTTCTCTGTTCTCTTTCCAGGCCCTCAACGGATTTCTTCTAATTCTCACCTGCGATGGAGAGGTGTTCTTCGCCTCGCATACAGTTGAAACATACCTAGGTTTTCATCAGGTGAGCAGGAACAATGTCCTTCGAACGATTTCCGGGAAACTTGTTCAGAATCGCTTTTGATAACGATGGGGGGAAGCGAGAGAGCTTTTCCAGGATGGTGGCATTCGGGACGAACCTTTCAATAGAGGCTATAGAGACACTCCCGATGGATTGTTGGCGTTGTTGTCAACGTCATCGTCGTTGTCGTCCTCTTCTTCGCCTCGACCGTCGTTGACCGCAAGGTGTTCAGTGCGAAGTACCCACCTAGGGGCGTGGTGCAGCTGTAGCAATGAAGGCAGAATAGAGTAACGGATAATTATAAATAATAAAGCATCACCTGGGTGGCGCCTTGTGATTCGCCTTCTTCCTTTAGGCCACCCGCCCTGCGTTTCTTACTTGCCCGTATGGTCGTGGCTCAGGACTCCGAGGCGGCAATCCTCTCGGGAGTTTCTTTCGAGGAACACTCCTGAATGATCTCCCGCCTACTCGAGTTCCCTGAACTGAGAAACGAGATTCCTGTCGGAGCACTCGGTGTTAATGTTGGGTTTTCTGCTTTCCAGAGTGACATTTGCCACCAAAGTGTTTTTGAATTGGTGCATTCAGAGGATCGAGATGATCTCCTGCGCTATTTAATGTGGAACTCACAGTTACCTGCCGATCGTGCAAACATATCCGTGCAGCACATGCTGCAGTCTCCAGGTGAGCTTCCTCTCAGACTCGGAGAGAGGTCTTCAACCCTAACCATATTCGAGGATTATGATCCATGTTCCACAGATAGAGAATCAAGTGAGATCTCTAAGACCTCCCGCTTTTCTAGAACTCCACCGACACCTCGAGAGGAACTTCACCGTTCGATTCCGATGTCTGCTGGACAACACATCAGGCTTCTTAGTGAGTATACATATATCAAGCTTCAACAAACCGACGATCTGTGAGCGTGTTTGTGTCTGTCATCAGGCATACAAACATCATTCAAAATTTGATCATATCGATTGCGAACAAAGGATCTTATCAGTGGGAATCGTTGAGCGCCGGTGACTGCGACCATTTAGAAGCGCTTGAGTTGAGACGGGTGTTGGTCAAGCTTCGACGCCATCTCGAATCCAGACAAGGCTTTCATTGAGAGAGAATTATCGATTTTGTGCCTCGCCGGCCTGTTCCGCTGTCGGCCGGCCATCAATCCGTCGTTCGCTTGAGTCGAGTGCAGTGGACTCGAGCAGAGCCGCGGCTCTGTTTCCACTCTGATGTCTAAAGCCAGGACGATGGCCGGTCGGTCGTTTGGAAGGTTCTCGTTAGAACGCTGACAACGGCCGCAGGAATGGCGTGACTGAGGCCCTAATCTTTGTGTATAGTGGAGGACTCCGACCGAGCAAACGGATGAATGGATGAAATTGATGCCAACCGACCTCAACAGCGAACCGAGCCCACATCCGCTGATTGTCTCCGTTCCTTATTGCGGTTCTTTGATGAAAAATCTATACGCTTTAAGATAATTGCGAAACTTCTGTTCGCTCAACACACAACAATGTTCGCTCGACCGAACGCAGAGAACCTCAGCTCGGCCTCAGGCCTCGAATCTCTCGCAAAACCGAATGAATTTCACCGTCTCTTCTGACATTCCTAAACCAAGCAACTAAAGACGGCGTTCCTTTTCCAGCGTTTGGACATTCAGGGTCGCATCAAGGTACTCCTCGGTCAGAACCACAAGACGGAAGATCCTCCTCTAGCTCTGTTCGCGGTTTGTACACCGTTCGGGCCTCCGTCAATGCACGAGATGCCTCAGAAGGAAAGAATGTTCAAGTCGAAACACAAACTGGATCTGTCCCTTGTATCGATGGAAGCGCAGGGCAAACAGCTGCTGAACTACACTGATCAAGACATTGCCAACTTCGGAGGTTACGACCTCGTTCACCACGACGATCTCGAATACGTCGCCTCTGCGCACCAAGAACGTGAGTTTTCGACACGATGTCTCAAACTTGTTCTGATCGAAGACACTTCTGCACGTTCCCGCTCAATTCCTCTTTGCTTTTCAGTACTGAAAACAGGCGCGTCGGGTTTGATCGCGTACCGTCTCTGTGCCAAAGACGGGAGTTGGCAATGGCTCCAAACAAGCACTCGTCTTCAATACAAAAACAGCAAACCGGACTTCATAGTTTGCACACATAGACCACTCATGTGAGTTTCGCGATCTCGGACCTCACCGAAAACAACCCGAAATGTCGAAAACGTAAATTCAATCGAAACTTTTGCATTCGCAGGGAGGAGGAAGGCCGCGACCTACTGGGCAAACGGACGATGGATTTCAAAGTGACCTACCTGGACACCGGTTTGAACCAGCTCCTGTCGAGCTCGATATCCTCGCCGGACACACCACCGCTGTCGCAGGACAACACGACGAGACTTGAATCCGAGAAGCCCAGGAGGAAGTACAAGAAGGAGTCACAGTCGATGCAGGTGGCCAAGAAACGAATCAAAACGGTCATTTCGCCCGACGCGTGCACAGGAATGCAGTTACCGCCGGCACCCGCTTACCACTTGCCCACTGTAGACCCTTCGGAGCCTGCCTACAACTCCATGTACCCAACGTACCCACACCCGGAGCTGTCCAGTTACTCTCAGAATTTCCTGTTCGACAATTCGCGTCCTTTCCATCTGGCGGCACCAGATTTTCTTCACTATCGGCATTTAGGAGGATACTATCCGTCGGAGTACTCGCAGTATTCGCCGTTCACGGGCACTTACGAGCACGCAAAAGACACCTTGGAACAAAAATACGAATCTACGACGGTAGCGACGAGCGTGCCCTACAATTCTGGCCTGCTCGTCCAGACCGGAACGCACCCGCACCTGCCGCTGCTGCCCGCGACCGCCGAGCCGATCAGAGTCAAAAGTCCGGCGTCACCTCTGCTGGACAGTCGGCAAAGCGTCCTAATGTGGGGCAGAGGTGCGGGAATGGGGGCTCACCAACTGAACGGCGGGCCCCAGTCCGTTTACGGCGTCATGGACAACACCGTTGAGATTCCACCCCCAGCGTACACCGCCGACATGGTTTCTTCTGAGGCCACAACCGGCTGGCATCATCAAGAAGTAGCTGCTCCCTGGCGACCTCATCTACGTGAGTTTTTCGAACAAATTATGATCTTCCGGAAAATATTGTCTCCGATCGTTGCGAAGAGAAAATGACGGAATCGAGGACTAAGTCGGAACCTTTCCTTTCCAGCGGCCGCCCTCGGATGAGATGGAACTCCGAATTCCAAGTTGGATTGCTAGTCATTATGGAATATACTGTACATGGATGTATCATTACACGGCGGACCGATGGCCGGACAACTTCCAACCAACGTGACTCTAGGATTTTAGAAAATATACTCGGAAATCGGAAACGTTCGGAAAACGACGAACGTGACGACGAGGAAGGAAAAGATACGAGCAGCCGATTAAATTACTATGATACACTGTACATAGCGTGTACCTATACAGCCACTGCAGCAAAAACTATCCACTCGAACGACGCGTCAGATGCGAGTTCTGACGCAGGAACAGTCCGAACTGTTCCGATGAAACCCACTATCTAAGTAATGAATGGAGTTGGAAAATCGAGGTCGACGGAAGCGACTTCGACATTCGATCGCGTCACATTCAGCCTGGCATTCTCTCTGCCGATTTTATCGTGATTTCTGCAACAAAAAAATCATTCCGTTCCTTGTTTCTGTCTGGGTAGAAATTCTATTCGCAAACCAGGGCTCTCCACGAGTACGATGAGGTCAGTTGGGAAAACCCATCAAGGACCAGAGAACGATCAATCAATCAATCAATCAATCAACGATTCCTCTTTTCCCGGTGACGAAGGCATTTGGTGGAATGTTGACGATGTTGACACGTCCCAACCACGAATTGTAAAGTTTGAATATCTAACTAATAATGACTATTATGATGATGGTAATAATAAAAAAGAAATTAGACGATAATCTATCGCACTACCGCGTACGGAACCTTCTCTTCTTTCTCTAATGGGAGCTATGTACATTTATCGGTGGTCCTCTCCAGGGACGGATTCGGAGGAACCGAGGTCGCTGCCTCGCACTCGTAGTTACTTCGGGTTCGGAAGCGGGAGCAGCTCATTCCCCGGTACGATCGACTCTCTGAGCGTCTTCGAATCCTGTTGTATCCTGAGTCCTGGCACTGCAAACCATGTCAATGAATGACGCGAGTTGGCCGTATAAGGAATTTCCGTTGTACTGAACGATCCAAAATCAACTCGGATAGGATGCGTGCGCGTTGTGTGGCCGGGTAAAGAAGAGCGCACCGTCTCAACATCCGCCGATCGATCGACACATGAGTCAGTCGAAATAGGTTCAACGGTGTTCACTTCTCTCGTGAATTCGACCGCTGCCTCGTTGAGTTCGATCGTTTCTGAAATGAAGAGTCTCAGGCGACAATCTTCGACAACCTTAACGGTGGCGAAGTGTGCCGCTGAGAGAATGGGCTTGTTCGAGGTTCTGATGAAACAATCCCCATCATTTCATTTTCGAAGAATTCCATACATTGGTGACACCGTATTTCAGTCTGGAACGATGCGTCCCCGCACTCACACTGGACGTGACCAAAAGCATGGAAATTACTGAAAACCAGCTCATTTTGTCAAACCTTCTCCTGGGCCAAGAGGAGATTAAGGAATAGGAGCATAAGAGTTGCCCCCATTTCGTCCTCGATTCAAGATCCGTTCCCCTCATTTCGAGAATGTTGGACCATTTTCCGCGGATCCCATATCATATCAAACAGAGTGACGACATCTGACTGAAAGTGAAGCGAAGCACTGCACCAATGTACAAAGACAGAGAGTGATTTTATTCCGGGCTCCTCTATGAACATCTTGAGCTGGAGTTCAGAAATCATTCTCTAGAATTACAGAAAATATTTACATGACAAAAAAACAACTCTGTACACCGAACGCAATCCAATGATCCAGTTCACTGCACCCATCCCCAGCTGCAATCATCCTGGATCCTGAGCGCATCATTGACGCCACGTGGCACTCGTCCTTCGATATTTCGAATCAAATCTCAGAGCAAATTGTAGAAATCCACACAATAAGCAATCCCTTGTTCTTCGTAGAGTTGTTTCGTAATCGCTTTGTCCTCGAGATCCTCTTTACTGCGAGCGAGCGCTCTACCCCCTTCCCAGGCTGCGTGCACGGGGTTCTCACAGGTTACGTTTATGTCGTAGAACTCGGGGATGAGCATTCGCAGGTCCTGCACGAGTCGTTCCTTGAAATTCGGGAACATCGCGTTCCCTCCGGTCAAGATGATGTTTGAGTACATATGCGATTGGACTTCTTTTGGAAGGGCGTTCACCGAGTGCATCATGCCCTCGCTGACTCCCATCTGCTCGATACCGATATCCGAGGGATTGAAGAGCAGCTCAGGGGTTTGGAATCGTTCCGCATTCATTCTGACGATTTGTTCAGCGGTCGTTGCTTTCCCAGTAGTTTGTTCTGGAGTTCTGACGTACCCCCTCTTGATTGAGGTGTAGTCCGGCAAAACGTAATCCCTCCAGATCGTGTTCTCTCTCGAGTTTCCCAGAGCCGCAATACCCATATCACGGTGGAAGTCGAGCGAAACGTAGCAGACGTCCTCTTTGACCTGGAGAACAAAGTTTTGGAATGAATTCCGCCCATTTTGGGGTTCAGATACGTCACGATTTCGAGTGGAACTAGAACTGAAGCTTGGACTGAGACTGAGGATTCCAAGGTCGGAGCATCAAGCATCCATCTCCTCAGCTAACTGAAACCTTCCGAGGATGAGAGCAGATACCTGATTGACAACGTAGGTCTCGTCCATGACATTGAGTTGTCTGTAGGAAACAGCTTCTTTGAGATAGTTGGTGAGCGCTTTCCCTCCGATGTTGATCCTCCGAATGTTATCCTTGACGCGTTTCCTCTTCACATACGGAACCACGTGGCTGAAGGAGTAGCCCGTGTCCAGGACAACACAGCACAGCTTCTTCGGATTGTCCTGGAAAGTGAATAGAGTTCTTCTATGATTCTCATCTCGATGATAAGGAACCAATGAGCGTCGAGTTCGCCCATTCGTTCCGGACTGTGGCGGATTTCGCTCCCCATTCTACGAAGACGCTCTCTTACGAATAAATATTTGTAGGCCACAAGCGAGCTCGGGTTCATGATGCTCAACGACTGCGCGCCGTAGTCCTCGAAGAAAATCTCCGTGATGTTCTCTTGAATCGAGCAAAAGTTGAAATAAGGCTCGGTCATGATGATTCCGGTTGAATCGAAGTCAACATTGAAACAGTCCTTGCTGAAGACGTAGTCCCAAACCTGAGATGAAATTTATCTGTTAGTGATGCTCACATGACAGCAGCGTAGCACGCAATGGATTCCACAATGTGAGCGCCGAGTCATCCCCGGCTCACTTGAATTGCAATGAGCTCACCTGTTTCTGCACCTCCCAATTTACCAGATAGCCTTTTTCATGGCACAGGATGTAATACAAAGAGGACATATCTTTGCAATCATCCAGCTGATCACCGATGAACCGTCGCCTGGTTTCCGATTTGGCTTTGGTTATGCAATTCGGAATTATTTTGGGCTGTGCATCGGTAGCGTATCCAGCCTTTAGAGTCGATGCTCCGTTGTCGAGAACGAACATGTTTTGTGGTTGAGAACTCATGATGGCCAAATCCCGGTTCCACTTTTTCACTTTTCCCAAAGAGCTTTCGTTCGCTTGGTCGGATTCAAGCGTTGCCGACAGCGAATATCGAGGTATCTGACTTCAACTGTCGTCGATGAGGAATCCCTATATTCACAGAATACAACGGCGAATTCTTGCTAAGATTTGATGTCTTAGCGCCATATGAGCCATCTCTGAGAACCGGCTGCCGCGTTATTGCTGAACTGGCGCTCCGATGCAGCCGGCGCGACAAGCCTCCCATCTCATACTTCTGCGCTCGCGTCCATCCGGGGATGATCGGAACTTTTGAATTCGCGCGCCAGATGTCGACGGTCAACCAGCTGCATCCAAATGCTCGGAGAGGATGTGCGAAATGTAAACAAACAGCGGGCTGTGTTCGAGTACGAGGTGCTGGGGTGCGATATCTCGTCTTTCTTCGCTACCGTGTTCAACTTAACCGGTCAATATGGGGAGACGATCGCTCACTTCCACGAAAGGTGGAAAATTCATGAATCCCACAGATCAGGCTCGGAAGGAGGCGAGGAAGAAAGAACTGAAGAAAAACAAGAAACAGAGAATGGCTGTACGTCAAGCCGTTCTCAAAGGCAAGGACCCTCAGCAGATCATCGAAGATCTCATAAAAATCGACGAAATGGAATACAACATCGCGGCGCCACCACCACTCTCCGAGAAGGTAAGGAACGATAATTCTGCGGGAACGACGTGATATTATGGGAAGAATTATGAAAAGAGACAGGAACCGAGAACCGCGATGTCGTTAGACTCACATCTAATCCAAGCTTCTTTGTCGCAGGTGCTCACTGACAAGCGACGGAAACTGATGGAGACCTTCGAGCGGGTGGAGACGCTGTACAAGAAGGAAGATCAAGAGAAGTACACACAATTGAAAACCATGTATCGCGAGTACGAAGTCCGCAGAAACGAACTGGTGAAGTATTTTGAGTCCGTGAAACAGGCCGAGATGGTAACCCCTGACCAGATTCCTTTACCGGCTCCCTTGGACTATGTACAGGACATTCCGATGCCACCGGTGGCGCCTCCCTCTGCTGCACCGAAAAGTATTTTGAAAAAGCACCCTAGTTCTTTCTTCAGTAACATGCAAACGGTACCAGGGACGGCAGGAGTCGAATCGAAGTCAAAAGCCCCTGGAGTTCCTATCGGTCCTCCCCCGGACCTTTCGGACTGCTCTGACGCAGAGGAAGAAGAACCGCCGCCGCCCGTGGTCGCACCGAGAAAACTTCACGCGACCCAACTCCAAGCAAATCCTGCTCCTCACGTGAGTGCTCCGGCGAAATCAAAGTCAGACAAACACCTACGGTTCGCTCCGCAGCCGACGACGGCTAAGGACGAAGTGCTCGAGTTCCTCCAACAACTCGAGAAAGTTCATCAAAAAGAACAAGCTCCACCAATACTCCCTCCTCCGAGTGCACATCACATGGTAATGCCACCTCCGCCGATGTGGAACGCCTACCCTCCAGCTGGACCGCCGCCTCCGGAGTTCATGATGCCGCCTGGAATGCCACCACAAGCAGCTCCACGGATGCCACTGGGTCCACCCCCGAAACTTCCCCCTATGTCGCAGCCCCCTCCTCCAAAGATGACCAAATTGTCAACTGCGGGCAAAACAACGATTCAGGCGAAACCCCAGATGCGAAGTCTGCAACAAGAAGTGGTGAAATTTGTACCGACGCAACTCCGAGTCAAGAAGGGCAACGAAACAGCTCGGCCATCGCAGAAAAGAGAACCACAGCCACCGCAGCAGCAACAAGACAAGCCGACGAAGGACGATGCGTATGCACAATTCATGAAAGAGATGCAGGGCCTGATATAGTTATGTTATGTTGGAGATACGCGTTGTTCATCATGTACATAGTAGCAATAAATTTGTATATTGTCAATCCAGAGGTTTTGATTTCGAATCGGTTCTAGAGATAAGAATGAATTTCGGCTTGAAAGGCAGCCCTGAGCCCCGAGCCCATATTGTTGGCAGAAGTTGCTGTTGCATGGAATGATGAACATAGAGAGGATCTCGGAAAGATTCGGGAGTGATTCGAGATAGATTCAGGGTCGACCTGGATTAAAGAAGAGTTTGCCTGAGGACATCGCAACAGTCCCTGGAACACCCGGCTCTTGCATCCGCCTGGAAGCAGCCTCAGAACGGACCCCGTATCGACCTTTGAGTTCGTCCAAATGGTGTAGAACTCAGATCATTAATGCAACTTCCCCTATTTCCCTCATTGTCATGAGCCATTGATTGCACTTTATTTGGATCCGGACAGACTTGCATGCACATTCACTTCACTACAATTATTGTAGACATGAAATACCTTAGTGGGCGCAGAGCACGGAGTTGTCTGACCAGGTTGAAAAAAACGACATCACATCGAGTTCAGATGTCAGACAGTGTCGAGAATTAGATGATGAAAGCTGTAGTTATTTATGTACAGGGCCCGAGTTTTTATTTCATATCACGAGATAGTTTTTTGGAAATTCATAACAAACCAGCTTTCTCATTCGTAGACACGATCAGTTTCAACAACACGGATGGCAATCCGGGATTGATCTATTCATTCACCAGAATCTGCTTTGCTGAAGTGAATCCTTCCATGCTCTTCTGAACAGCTTGGCGGTAGTCTTGAAGTTTGTGCAGAGTATGTTTAGGCGGCAAAAGTTTCTTCCCTAACGCGAGCTCCTCGAGCTCCTTGTACATCAGGTCATCTTCGGGTGATCCGGAGTGTTTCTTGGCCCACAGAGTTCGCCAAAAGCCCTTGAGAGTGACATCTTTGAAGATTAGTGCTGTTGCGGACGCAAGCACGGGTTGTTTTGACATCGCGCCGTAAGTTACGACATAACCTCCATCTGCGACGTATCTCATCATGTCAGAACAGTTTTTACCGCCGATGCAATTCAACGCGAGCTTCGGCAATGGGATCTCCTTGAAAATGTTCTTCATTTCGGGAAGTCGCAGCTCCTCTTCTGTTACGACGTGGTCAGCTCCAATGGCATTCAGCTGTTGTTTAAGGTCCGCAACGTCAGGTCGATTCCTCACGATATTTACCTGAGAATCAATCACACTATGCTCAATGGAGGTCGGCAAACCTTTTGCCGAAGACGATCCTCTTGGAAAAAGTTGTAAGCCAGGTTTGCTGCCGTCATACTTCAACTCACAGTTCTCAGATCCCAAGCTCTCGCGATTTGTATCACGGCTTGACCCACAGCGCTGTTGGCGCCATTTTGTATCACTGTATCACCCGGCTTGAGGCTTACGAAATCTTTCAGCATTCGGTACGCTGTCGGCGGATTGACCAACATCGTCGACGCCATGACCTTATCGAGTTTGTTTGACATCTTCCGTAACCTTTGTAAGGACAGAAAAAGTTTGCTCATGTACGGAATTCAATACGAGTAATCGCTACGAGCTGAATTTCGGTCGGAACATCAACCTCATACATTCATATGTAAGAATATCCCTCAAGGGCAGCGGTTTTTGACTAATGCGCTCTTTGTCATGATGTTTCGATGCCATACCCCATCTCGGGCGCTGTCCCGAACTGTCTCCATGTTCCCCACGCGTCGCCAGGGAGCAGAACCCAGTCGCCAGTTTTAAGTTTCTTGACTCCACTGCCTACTTCGATCACTTCTCCGACTCCTTCGAGGCCCGCTCTGGCCGGTAGACTGGGTTTAATCCCGTATGTGCCTTGGATCAAATTGATGTCCGCTGGATTAATTGGCGAAGCTGGAAAAACCTCATCCGTTAGTGGATCTTCGCGGGGAAAAAAGCTGTACCGAGTTTATAGCGGTTCTCAAGGTCAGAGAGCGAGTACAACGTCGCCGGTTGATTTGAGAGATGAAGCTCGTGACATTGTGTTTATGATGTCTCATCTGAATAAAGTGGGATTCTTCGTTTCTTCTGGAGGATCATTAGTAATTCCATACAAGTAAAAGATTGTTCTTACCCAGAACTTTGAGCAGTACGCAACCTTCGGAAACTTTTGGAATTTCGCAAGTTTCGTGCTTCAGAACACTGAGGGGGTCCCCGTATTCATCGAATTTGATCGTGAAATTCGATGCCAGCCTGACTTGACAGTTTCTGGAGCTTCCGGCAATACTGAAAACTTTCCGGACACTGGGCAGCATGTTGTCAAAATTATGGCACCGACTGATCGGATTCCAAGGGAGACTTTCATCCCGGTGCGCGAGTCGCGCATAGAAGCTTGCCGTTCGCTGTCTCTCTCAACACTTGACAAAAAGTTTAGAATTCTGTTTTTTGGAATCGGAATCCAAGCATTCATGGGTTTCTCGCCAGGCGTGAGTGGAAAGTTAAGAGAAGGAACAACTTGTCACAGTGAAAGTTGGACCCCTGTCAAAAACATGCGAGCAGTGAGGCTTCTATGCGGATCGAAAGATCCTAAACAACGTTCGCGCAGTCCCCGGCTCTCTCTTGCTTGAGGATCAAGCACTTCTCTCCAGCAATCGCTGATCGAGAGTTCCAGCGTGAAACTTTCGGAACATAAAATGATTCCGCAGCTGAGAAACACACTGTGTACCGTTCGGAGCGGTGTCTTCGAACAAATGCGTTGTGCAAGTTCGAGATCCAAAGGAAATCGAGCGTGCCGTCAGGATGGAGCACAGAAAGGCCAAGAATATGGTTACAAGTTCACGCACGGGCAATTCGCAAGAGCAGGTTCGATGCTCGTCAAGCAACGGGTGCCCAGGTTAGTCTCCGGCGCTCTCAGAATATCTCGATTGCTGCATTGAGGTCTGCTATGATTGTAATTTCTCTGAAAGCAGTCGATACAACCCCTTCGGTTGTTGCAATGGTCCATCTAAGTTCTCTTCTTGTTCTTGCTATTCTAGATTCTTTCCCGGCTTGAATGTGGAAGTCAGAGGTGAGAAGCTCTCCCTGTACGCAATGGTCCCCGGAAAAGTTTTCGTGACGATGGAGAATGTTCAGCTCAACCCACAGTGCAAGATTGCTCACCATTTTGCGGATCGAGACATTAGTGCTCTCCACAAGAAATACTACCACATCATACCCGCTGCTCAGCACAACGAATTCGAACTCGTGGCGCAGATATGATCCAGATTAGCGGCTCCGTTGAAATGTCTATAGGAAGAATAAATTCACTGTGCACAAGATGACTGCTACTTGTTTTCCGGAGGTTTCTGTTCCGCTTCTGTCAAGGTACTCTCTACGCCACAACGCTCATTCGAAAATTCGACAAATGGCGATGTGGAGACGTTGAACTTCAGTCATTACACCCCTGCACCATCACGGGAAGAAGAATATCGCGACTCGCGATATTCGGCGCTCCTGTACATCTAGAATCATCGCTCCTTCTTGCCTCATCGATCTGGCCATGTCAGGAATCGATCTGAGCGGATCTGCCAAGAACAGATTCTACGAGTACCCACAAGACTACCAATTCTCACCTCCAGACCATGTTTCAACCCCTGGAAGCAATCCCAGCCGCCCGTTACAGAGACGATTAGTCTCCGATTTTGAGCGATTTTGTTGTTCATGGCATCTGTCCTAAAAATTCGAGAATGCTGCGTGTCCTCTCGAGAATCACGGATGTCCTAAACTTCCCTAAAATTCTAGTTGAAAATAAAGGTTTTCCAAAGAAAATGAGTTATTCCGAGCGTCACAAAATTCAAGTTCCAATACTTCAACTTGAATTACATAAGGAACGACAAGTTTTACGGCTTCACGCATTCCTTTCCTGATTTTAAGCTAAGCTGGCCGGAGAGCTAAGAGAGCTAATTTAGAAGCTCAACTGCAGAATTCGATGGTTACCAATCCGGATCATGATAGAACGGGCTCCTCTGCTTCAAACAAAGTCCTCGCTCAACACGACGAGCCAATCACGGCATTTGACAGCTTTGCACTGCCTTTTTTCAACTACTTCACAGCCTCTGACTCAGATACGAGCGACCTTGAAGCGTCAGAGCTCGTTTGGCAAGTTTTGTGAGTGGAACACCGAGCCGACCAGCAATCGCCGCCTCGAGCTCTAATTCAGAAAGTCCCTTTGAAGAATAAGAATCGAAAGTGAAAATCGGTAATCGGGTCGTCGACAGCTCAATGGAACCTTGCTTCCAAAACAGCAGGGTCTCTCGGTCGGCTGCCGTAGAACACCGTCGACCCCACAGAGGACATCTGGAAAATCTTGAGGACTGGACCTGAAGTAGAAATCGCGAGCGATTTGTCAAGGTTCCCTGAAATCTGGACTACGATCATCTCTGAGCCGGCTATGCAAACCTCTTGCGGACTTGATTAGTTCCGCGGACCGTGCTCTGAAACTCGTCTAAGGAGAACAAGTCTATAAGTAACATACTACATTGCTTCATATCAGATAAGTCTAGATAGAGAATCGATTTCATGATTAACGCAGCTGTCAATTAGCTTGGAGTTTGAGCTTATTGAATGCTCCGGGGAACTCGGGGATGATAGGAATAGCCGCCACTTCCGAGTGTGATAGAGCGTCTTCACGGGGTTGACCGTCAACCGTGTTTGTACAGATCCGCCAACAATCGTTCCAATATTCACGAAGGAAACACTCGAAAGGTTCCCGAGAGACAATCAGTTTGGGATCGTTTCTCTCATTCGATTTCGGTATGCAGCTCTGGATTCACTTGCGTTTAGTGTCACTGCTATTTCTGGCTTTNGTACATAAGGAACGACAAGTTTTACGGCTTCACGCATTCCTTTCCTGATTTTAAGCTAAGCTGGCCGGAGAGCTAAGAGAGCTAATTTAGAAGCTCAACTGCAGAATTCGATGGTTACCAATCCGGATCATGATAGAACGGGCTCCTCTGCTTCAAACAAAGTCCTCGCTCAACACGACGAGCCAATCACGGCATTTGACAGCTTTGCACTGCCTTTTTTCAACTACTTCACAGCCTCTGACTCAGATACGAGCGACCTTGAAGCGTCAGAGCTCGTTTGGCAAGTTTTGTGAGTGGAACACCGAGCCGACCAGCAATCGCCGCCTCGAGCTCTAATTCAGAAAGTCCCTTTGAAGAATAAGAATCGAAAGTGAAAATCGGTAATCGGGTCGTCGACAGCTCAATGGAACCTTGCTTCCAAAACAGCAGGGTCTCTCGGTCGGCTGCCGTAGAACACCGTCGACCCCACAGAGGACATCTGGAAAATCTTGAGGACTGGACCTGAAGTAGAAATCGCGAGCGATTTGTCAAGGTTCCCTGAAATCTGGACTACGATCATCTCTGAGCCGGCTATGCAAACCTCTTGCGGACTTGATTAGTTCCGCGGACCGTGCTCTGAAACTCGTCTAAGGAGAACAAGTCTATAAGTAACATACTACATTGCTTCATATCAGATAAGTCTAGATAGAGAATCGATTTCATGATTAACGCAGCTGTCAATTAGCTTGGAGTTTGAGCTTATTGAATGCTCCGGGGAACTCGGGGATGATAGGAATAGCCGCCACTTCCGAGTGTGATAGAGCGTCTTCACGGGGTTGACCGTCAACCGTGTTTGTACAGATCCGCCAACAATCGTTCCAATATTCACGAAGGAAACACTCGAAAGGTTCCCGAGAGACAATCAGTTTGGGATCGTTTCTCTCATTCGATTTCGGTATGCAGCTCTGGATTCACTTGCGTTTAGTGTCACTGCTATTTCTGGCTTTTGCCGCTGAGGTCAATGCGGGGAGAAAATCTGCGCGCCCGCTGACGCAGAAACCAATCAACTGGAACCTCAGCTACTATTCGGAGCCATTCAAACTTTGCAAGACATTGCGCAAATACAACGTCGTTGAGCAGGCCAGAATCCATGGCGTGGCCACCGAGATGTTCCGACAATGTGGGCCGCGCCTTATATTTCCCTTCGCTACGAATTACCAACTTCCTGCTTTCGGTGAGTCCTCGACATACGTCCATAGGGGGAAGTCATGACAAGCCGCTTCTCGTTCCCGACGTGGAGCTAGTTGCGACTCGCGTTTTACTCACCACGCTTGTCGTGTGAGAGTTTGGATAGGATTTCATGCTGCAGAATCTTGGCGCGAATGAGAGGAAGCTGGAAGATTTTGGCATCTTCCTAGATTCTGGATGATCAACGACTGCGAGGGCGCAAGTCGATTCTCGACGAAACTTTTTCGAACACTAACTCCCTGGAACTAATTATTCTCGTATCGAATTCCAGCCTTGCTAAAAGCGGCAGACTTTCTCTGTTTCATTTCCACTGTCGGATCAGCTTACCTCGGGATCAACGGGCTCGCTAAAGATAAGAACGATGGGACGGCCGAGCGAATGATCGAGCTCATCAGAAAATATTGCGATGCGATGGAAAGAGGAAGTTTTTCGATCAAGGTGAAGGACAGACACCAGAAATACGTGTTCGAGCCCCGCATGTGCCATGGGTTCGTCTGCGCTGTGGTTGAATGCGCGGCCAAAAGAGTCGGAATGCGAGACGGCGACTACGCGAAATACGCTGTCGGACATTTCATGAAATTGCTCCTGTGACAGGTGATCCCGGTCGTTCCTTCGAGAAGAAGTGCTGTGGCTCTGAACTGGTTGAATGAATGAGGAAAACACCCGGCCGCGCTAGGGCCTGGATGTCAGGAAAGGAATTGTACTGTACAAGACGGACGAAAACCTGTGCTAATCAAGAAATTTTACAATCATCAGAAATTGAAATCGTCACCGCTTTCCCGGATCCCGATTCAAACTCGCCGCGTTGTGCTTTCTCCTCGTGAACTCTCCACTGGGGAGGAATCAAAAGTCCCTGTCGACTATTATAACCGAATACTCGATCACGAGCGTTAGAATGAATCAAGAGGAGCTGCACGCTTCTACCCGGGGAATCGATTCTCCTTTCAAGCCACTTGATTTGTTGGCTGATTACTCGAAGGTGACCATGTCTACATAATGAGATTCGAAGGGCCCAAATCAGTAGATTGAAACGTTGTCCGAGGCTGATCGATCCAACTAGTGATCAGCAGAGTTTCTCAAGGTCTCTGTCCCAAATCAATAAAAAACCTCGGGGTCGGCTTTGAGACCCCGGCGGAGTCCGTAGCGTAGGACACAGGACTGTGTCAGCAGCAGTTGGTTAGGCAGGCTGCTATGGTCCATGGAGTGGTTCGAAGGTGGCGCGTTCCAGTGGCGCTGCGCTGCAGTCGTCTGATGACATTTCAAATCCTCTCGTTGCACTGCTCCGAAGTATACTGAACTTTTATGCAGGATATGTTTCTTGAGACAGACGTTGATTGCATAGTCGTCGGCTAAATCTCGAGGCAGGGTGTTGACCATGAGTTGAATATCCACTGGTACATTAATAACTTGACCTAAAATTGTGTATGTTCCTGTTTGATAGCGCAGTCTGCGAGTCTGCATGAAGGGAATCCGAGGACTGATTAATCGCACGCTGATGGGGTTCAGTTCTGGCAAACCATGCGGCTTTGGAGGATATTTGAACCCATTGTATACTGCAAGCTGTGGAATTTTGCCAACAGTCACGGACTGTTGACACGTTCGACACAATAAGACCTCGGTAGATGGCAGACCAATTTTTTCGAGTGTTTCTCTCGAAACACTCGTTGTATTGACTGAACAATAAAGCCTTTCAATACTGAAAAAAAAAAAGTCGTTAACGAAGAGGGTAGACTGACCCGCCGCATGAGAACGTCGGCGAAGGTAAGTTGAGTGCGCTGCTCCCCGACGGGTGGTGAAGATTCGATACGTTCTTCAGAACTGGACCTCTCATGGCGGTTAGCAATCCTTGGACGCTTCGGTGCCGAATCCTGAGATGGTCCTTGGTGGTTGCGACGACGCGCTTGCGCAGGAGCGTTCTGCAACCTCCTCCGCTGCGCTCGAGCTTCGTCGGAAACGTCGGCAGCCGGTTGGACCTGTTGACGTGTCCTGTACCTTTCACGGCGGGTGTGGTTCCTTCGCTCTCTTTCGTCGTCGACAAGTGGTTCCACTCGACGGTACTTAGAGTTACAAGATCGAGTCAGACGTTGCCGCTCAGTCATAGTTTCCTTGACCAAAACTGACAATTAGACAACGTTGTTTTCGATTGTAGTCATTAGAAGACTTCGTATTCCATCCCAAACCGCTCAATCAGCGGGATGGGTCAGCCATGAAACACCGTAATTACGGATTCATAGGTACGAGATCGATATTATTTTCGGCGCATCCCAGATCCCCAGAATGGTAAGAGCTTAAGTCTCGCTACTTGAATCATATGTATATCGCGTCTGAGCGCGGCCCATGGGTTTCGTCCTTTTTGCTGACTATTCCGTAGAAATTCGATATAACATCCCTAGATTAAGCAGTCAACTCGAATAACTAAAAGCGAATGCGTGACCTCATTGGCTACGACTCACGAGAAACGCCGTCTTAAACACAGCGTTTAAGCTATATGAGAGTCGCTTCCGAGGCTTTTTGAGGCGAGCCCAAATGCCATTATTTTTCGAGCATAGGTCCCCAATACTGAAAGCAATGACACAGTCCTGTGTCAAAAATAGAGTGTCAAATCAAGGTCGGGAAGAAATGGGGCAGCTGGCCTTACTATCGACGTGTGAGAGACTTCCACACGAGAGAATTCCAGAGAGGAATTCGAAGTCGTGTCGGGAGACGCATGATGTCATCAACTCTGAGAAATCAACCCAAAACGATTAGAATTGCTCCTCCTTGATAAGCAGCAACAGAGCGATTGTGCAATAAATTCATTGTTTCCTAGGCCTCCAGAAGAGTCTTCTTTCTCCGATCAAGATGGGTTAAATGGTATTTTCAGGATTGGAGGGGCGGGGGGGGGGGACAGTGTCAAGTCGCTTTCGAGGGTCAACGGCACCGAAAAGGTTGGGGACCGAACAGACCGCCTCTGTTCCAATTTTCGAAGGAATTCAGACTCACCGATATCTTCGTTGAGAAAAGTCGGATCCCAAATCTGAGGAAGCCTAGGGTTCATCAATAGATATCGGATACATAGATGATGCCAGAATAATTTTCACCTATCATTGTGAAAACCAGTCGTGAAATGTTATTAGTTACTAGTAGGGCTGGGATTTCTATGGAATCCATACTTTTATGCAGCTACTAGCGTACCCTGCCCCGCTTCGCTGCGACTTTCAAGGGCGCAAGGTTGCAGCGTTCTAAGTTGCGAAGACGGTTCAATTGACACCTGCCCGTTACCAATCACTAAAACATCCCAGTACCGACGCCTTCAGGCAGGCATTCAACTCATCAGCTGGTGTTGAGCGTTGTACAATCGGCGGATTTTGGTGGAAATCACCGACAGCAATACCAGAGCGCCACCGAAGGCCTGTTGTTTGCCGCGGAAACCCCTCAACGTACGGTCAAACGCTTCTAAAGCTTTCTCATGAGCCATTGGTGCCTCGTGTCCGATGATCAGTTTACAGTTTCGGAGGATTCTCCATTCCATTTGGAGGATCCATTCCCGGATTGAGGTGCCGGGAATTTCACGGCAAATATCCGCATTCCGGGAAATCCAAGATCCCGTAATCTGTGTTTCCTGAAGATCCCGAGTTGCCTTGCTAGTTTGGTTTCCGATGAAAGAAAACCACCTCCGGGGCTGCCTTCCCCTGCGATCTCGCCTTTCTCGGCCGTTCCCGGGGATTCCGCTGCCTTTCCCGGCGATCCCACTGCCTTTGCCGGTGATATCGCTAGGTCTCTCTGCCTTCCCCGGCGCTCCCGCCGCCTTTTCCGGCCTCTTTCGACGATCCCGCCGCCATTACCGGTCTTTCCTGGCGATCCGGCTGCCTTTCCCGACTTTGACTTCGATCCCGCTGGTTTTCCGGGCGACCCTGCTGCCATTTCTCTGTGTTCGGTTTAGCCTCAGCAAAAGAAAAGTCTGGCGCCGCCACTGGGTGAAGGGCAATATCCACTATTTTCTCGGCATCCTGAAGCATGTGTCCAGAATTACTTCCTGAGAATTGTCTGATAATACTCGGGAGGGAAAACATTCGGCGATATTGCGACCCACGCGTGACGGTTAGATCTTTGTGAGATAATGGCGTGTCGCCACAGGAGTCTACCAAGTTCTTCGGACTTCTGTGAGAAAAATTGGGAATGCTCCCCGAGGAGCTACATTTTGTAAACAGAATGTTTCGAAGAGGATACGCGCTGTAATTGAATGGCAATGTTGTTATTCGTTGACCCATGCCAAGCCTGAGACGTAAGACGGGAAATATGAATAACGCGAAAGCTCCGCAAACGATTTTGATAGGCATAAAATCCTAGTGCCTAGAAGGTTCTGAAGCTGAGCGATACTGCTCCCAGTACGAATCATGAGTGGGGAAATCGGGTGCATATTTTGCAGCATATTTGTGCTCGGTTTTCGTGCATACCGCATGCATTTTTCTCATTTTGAAATGCATATTTTCCCCAGCCCTCGTTATTAACTATCACGATGTGCGCAAGGCCAAAATCTATCGCTCAAAGACTCGGCGGAATGACAAGAGCTCACTTTACGAAAAAGATCTCGACCACCTTCTCAAAGAGATTTCCAAGTAGCATACCACATTCATTCATATATGATCAGATTCATGTTTAGACAGAGAATCGACTTCATGATTGACGCAGCTGAGGATGAGCTTGAGCATGCTGGGGGCTAATTGGGGATTGTAGGAATAGCCGCCACTTCCAGTGTCACTCCCGATTTTGATAGAGTGGCTTCACGGAATTGACCGCTGATCGCGTTTGTACAGATCCGCCATCTACCGTTCCAATATTCACGAAGAAAACACTCGAGAGGCTCTCGAGAGACAATCAGTTTGGGATCGTTTCTCTCATTCGATTTCGGTATGCAGCTCTGGATTCACTTGCGTTTAGTGTCACTGCTATTTCTGGCTTTTGCCGCTGAGGTCTATGCTGGGATAAAATCTGTGCGCCCGCTGACGCAGAAACCAATCAACTGGAACCTCAGCTACTATTCGGAGCCATTCAAACTTTGCAAGACTGTGCGCACGTACAACGTCGTTGAGCAGACCAGAATCCATGGGGTGGCCACCGAGATGTTCCGACAATGTGGGCCGCGCCTGATAATTCCCTTCGCCACGAATTACCAACTTCCCGCATTCGGTGAGTCCTCGACGTCCCCATAGAGGAGTTCGAGATGACGGAGGGCTCGTTGCGAGCGAATCTCGCGTTTTACTCATCGCGCTTCAGCGACTTTGTTGGGAGCAACAACTTTAGTTGCGTTTCGACGCTCGAGCCCACAACTCCATTGCACGAAATCCGTTGAGGTATTCTTCCGGCTCAGCGAGGAGATCGTTTAGCCGCTTGAGCCAAAAGTCCTGTTCCGGGCACTCGCCTGGGTTTCGCTCGAAACGCGGTTTTTATGGTTATCCATGTAATCAATTGCGTAGCCAGCCCTTCATGGAGCCTCTCGATGTCGAAACGATGGCATGAGAGCTCGATGCCGAGTTTTCCACGCTAGATCGTTCGTGGAGGGGGAATCAAGGGTCTCGCCGATCCCGCTTCTGGCCACGCGGGAGAGCCTTGAAGCTAGTGTGAGGAATCTGAACGAATTCCGAGTTTTTCCAAAGAAGGAACTGCGAGGCCTCGAGTCGATTCTTGAAAAAACTTTCACGGAACACAAGTTCCCCGAAACCATCCAATACTCCTAACATCAAATTTCAGCCATACCTCGAGCGGCAAATTTTGTTTGCTTCCTTACCACATTCGGATCAGCGTACTTCGAGATCAGCGGGCTTGCCAGGAATAAGAACGATGAGATGAGCGACCGGATACTCGATCTATTGAGAAGATACTGCGATGCCATGGAAAGAGGAGGTTTTTCGATCAAGGTGAAAAACAGGAACCAGGAATACGTGCTTCAGCCCCACATGTGCCATGGATTCGTTTACGAGATGATCAAATGCGCGACTAAGAGAGTCGGAATGCGGGACGGCGACTACGCGAAGTACGCTGTCGGACATTTCATGAAATTGCTCCTCTGACAGGTAATCTCGGTCGTCCATTGGAGTCTATGTTATACAGGGTGCAAAGGACATAAACCACTCGCCCCGCCCATTAAACTAATTATGGAATTGAGTCAAATGCTTCACAATCCTGAGATGACAACTCCCTCGTTCTCCTATTCTAAACGAATCCCTTACATTTCTACAGGCGTTGGCAGGTTGCGATAGTTCTGATGGCCACTGGAGATGATCGTTATAGGATGCGAACCTTCACCACGAGAGGAATGACGTTCGCTACGAATGCCATCGTATTTGGCGATGACGCACTCACTGAAAGTGTTCTAGGATTCACCAAGGCTTTCGCTCTCGGCCCAATTATCTGCTCAGATCGGAATAAATCATACTTTGCGCTGTGTTGCATTTAGGCTCCTTCCACGCAGTGTTGCCATCTACACTGACTCAAAAAACTGATCGAATGTTTCGCAGATCTGCCTTTGGACCTCAATAACTTTGCAACGGGAGGTCAAATCATTTCGAACGATGTCGCGTCGAAGAGCTGAGACATTTCTGAGCAGTTTCAAAAAAAAAAGTGCTCGGATAGACGAAGCTAGAACGATGTTACACCAGGATAACGACGAAGCACACATTCGATCAGTTTTTTGACTGCGGTTCCAAAACCTTCGTGCCGCACATCCGGGGCTCAGAACTGCACATTCTCGAGTTCCAAACCATGTCGCGCAATGTCCCGATGTTGGAGATTGGGGAAGGGCATGATTCTAACAGATGGAGAATCATCAGATGGTTTCTAAATATGAATCTGGAAGATGCGACCAACATCGATCAATCTAGTGAAAAAAGTGGAGTTCCATCTCCGGAATGGTCTGTCGTACCGCGAAGTGGTAGAAAAACTGAACATCGGTTATGGTACGGTTCAGAAAATTGCCAAGAAGAGCCAGGTGAAGCGCTCCGTCATGAAGGGTGGGCGTCCCGTGAAGCTGTCTGAGACCGCTAAGCGCAACATTGTTCGCAGTATCACCTCTGGTGAGTGTGATACTGCTGTCGACGCCGCGAAACATCTCCAAAGTTCTCAGGGAATCACCGTGAGTGCGCAAACTATCCGTAACGCCTTGAAGAAAAAAGGCCTCAAAGCCAGTCCTAAGGTGAAGAAACCGGCAATATCCGCAGTCAACAGAAAAAAACGACTCATGTTCGCAAGGAAGCACGAGCATTGGACCGTTTCCGATTGGTCCTCAGTGATATGGTCTGATGAAACCAAAATCAACCGTTTCGGTTCAGACGGACGACTTTGGTGCTGGAAAAGTCGCGGCGAGGGTCTCACGGAACGAACCGTGCAACCGACTGTGAAACATGGTGGCGGATCAGTCATGATCTGGGGTTGCATGACAGCTCTGGGTGTCGGGGAGGTTACGAGAATCGAAGGCAGAATGAATGCCGAGATGTACTGTCAAATCCTGGAACGGAACTTGCTTCCCACTATCGAGAAATACTCTATGGACAAGTCAAAGATCATTTTTCAGCATGACAATGACCCAAAACATACGTCGAAGAAAGCCAAGGAATGGCTTGTGAAAGCAAAACTCAAGGTTTTGGAGTGGCCACCACAATCTCCGGACCTTAATCCTATCGAACATCTATGGGATGTGCTCAAACGGAAGCTGAACTCGTACCCAACTTTCCCAGCCGGCATGATCGAATTGTCGGAGCGCATCAACGCCGAGTGGACAAAAATTACACGCGACGAGTGTATGAAACTGATCCAGAGTATGCCGAGCCGTATTCAAGCAGTTTTGAAAGCGTAGGGAGGCAACACGAGATACTAGAGCACGAATTTCGCGCCGAGTCCGCCGAATCGCAAACAGCAAAAAAACTGATCGAATGTGTTCCCGCTCTTAACCAAGTCATAAAATGTCAATAAAAGCATCAATCTCGGTCAATTTTTTTTTTAATCTGCTCCTTATTGTGTCAGCTTTCCAATGCGACATCGTTCGAAACGATCAGAGTTTCGCATCAATAGTTGTGGGTCTCCAAAGGCAGAACTGCGAAACATTCGATCAGTTTTTTGAGTCAGTGTATAAGGCCTCACCAAGAATTCCAAGTTTATTTGAAGGGGCTCTCAGTGACGTACATGATGGAGCCAGTATATGATGAAGAGAACAATCAGAAAATTCGTAAGCAATTGAAACGCCGTCGCTTGATTACAAAACTTATTTCACGAGCAGAATGAGTTGATTCGAAGTTTCAGGACGGCTTTCCAACGAATGCCAAAGGACGATTCAGACGTTGTCCTTATCCTAATGTTCAGTACGAGAAGCGTCCCGATCTCCAATCCTTCAATTGCGGATGAGGTCATAGCGGGTGAGGCACATTGATACATTCTGCGCTGACAATACCCCCGCCTCAAATGACATTGACATGCTACATACTTGGATCTCTTTGGGCTCCAGGTGATACTTGGGACGATTGAAAGCAGCGATACTTCCGAAGCTATTAGGGAATCTAGGTCTACCCGGAGAACTGGTGTCACCGCAGTCCCTGATAAACTTCTCAAAAGCGTCACTTATATGAATTTTATTCTCCTCAAAATAGTTAGAGATACTATTTGTTATATTACCATTAGAGCCCGTACGTTCATGCAAAATGCATAAAATTCTTCTAGATGCATATTTCGGTCGATGCATATCCATCTTTCGTCTAAACCTATAAATCTGAATGTGTGTTGGTCTGTTACGCGGATTATGGATTCGAAAGCGAGACGAGGATGAACTATGGAATTCCATGAAAACGGAGAAGTTTCCCTGAGAAACCTTATCGCCTCCTTTCTGAAGACATCGAATCATTCCTTGCCATGGCCTACAGATGGATAGTGGAGTCCTGGTGGGTTCGACAAAACGTTGTTGTTCCTGAGCTCCGGAAGGTTCGACTGAGATTCGTTGTTGTTCCATTTACAGTAGAACCCCGATATAACGGACACGAATATGACGGACACTCGGTTATAACGGACTGATTCCATGGCCTGTCTTCCGTTTAACGCAAAATGGGGTCTAGGTGACACTGCTCCCGTGAGGTTAAACCACACGAGAATCTGGTGGTTAAAAGGAAGGAACTGAAATTTCGGATAATAACCTCGAGGATTCACGCGGCTTTTTGCGGATCGGTTCCGTACTTATTGCATTAAGGCTTATGGAGAAATAGCAAAATTGATTCTAGATGACACATAGGAGTGGCTCTTTTTGTTTGCGATGAAAAGAGCTGTGTGCCGCTTTCTGAATCACAAAGTCGACGTATCAGACATTCAGCTATTATAGGAATCAAAGATCTTGAATGACATCCATGCTCCTGATGATTTCTTTTTTTTTTTTTTTTATTTTTGTTTTTTTTTTATTTATTTTTTTTTTTTTTGGGGATACGCTCTCATTGTTGTTCCCGAGAACCGCTGTACATTCTTCTTGAACTGGATCGCCTTGGTGCCGCTGTGAATTCCGGTGACCGGGATCAAGTATCGTCCACGTCGGACCCGATGAAGTATAATCTAGTGACAATTTTCTGAGCTTGAATCTCTCAAATGGAGGTCTCAAACGGATTCCAACTCCCTAAGCGATCTCGGAAGTTCTTGTGTCTTCTGATTCAACACCGAGAAGCAGATGTGCGGACTCCTGATCACCTTGACTTCGCTCAATCGTTCCCAGGGCACGTGTCCTATGCAAACTCTTCTCACGGAGAATATCCGAGACGACCTTGCCCTCCAGAAGTTCAAGTGATTCATTTCTATCGAGGGTTTTGAACTTCCCGGTGGCAACGGGCGTGAAAATCTTTGAATCGAGTCCGACATGCCGAATGTCACATCATCATCATTTCCAGGGATCGACAAACACGATTCAGACGACTCCTCAAGCCAAAAAAGCATTTTGGGATCGCCTGTAATGTTCTCTCGAGAGCGCCATATGATCGAACCGTTCGAAATATATTCCGAAAGCTCACAGGCACTCTGATTTGTGAGCGTGCTGAATGGATACGAAGATTTTCAGAGATTTCGCTGATGTTGTCTATCAGTTGAAGCGGGCACAGCCATCAGTCAATGTTGGAGACCACGCCATCTCTGCCTAGACAGACAATTTCGCGGAATCGGGAATGATGAGCTGGATAACTCCACCAACGAGTTAAGAGGTAAATTTAATTAAGTAAGTTAATTTCCGCCGAAATGGCACCGATTGCGGTGTGGACTCTCGAAGTGAAAGTTCTTCACTTCTTTCCGGAGATTCATGTTCCTTTCTCAATTGTTGACTCGGAATTCTTCGTGTCAATCACTGCTGAGCCAAGTTATGGTTCTCTTTCTTTTCGGGAACGACCGGACCACACTTTGGAGACCATTTGATACCAGAAGCAAAAGAACATGCGCAGAATTCCAGTTCCATAAACTTCAGAAATCCGCTGATCAAAAAGCCATGTTGTAAAATGCTCTCGTTTCTCACGAGGAAAATAGTACTTTTTATTACTGTATATATGTACAGGGTAGTGACCCTGTAAGTATAAACTCGTCAAGTGCTCGTCGATAGCAAAAGACCACTCTGTTGTCGAAATCCCGAATGTTCAAAACGTAGGTAAAAACGTATCCCTTTTGTCATACCTACCAAAGGTCGGAAGGTGGAAATACAACACTGAGGATAGCGGCTGTGGGAGCAGGCGAGCCCCGAGGTTCCAGTTTACAACTTGACCTATGAAGATGATTTGCAGCAGGAAATTGATGTTTATCAACGTGGAGAAACATCGATGATTGCACGTTCTCTCCTAAATCAGCTCAATTATAGTTGACTTTTGAATAGAGGCTCGAGGTACTTTCCGTAAGCGTCAACAACCTGCTTCTTGTTGAGAGGTGACTGGAGAGCGCACTCGTACATGCGCTCGTACACTTGACCGTCGTAAGCTCCCAACGCAGAGCTCAGAACCATGTCGTGGAGGTCGAACGAGTCCACGAGAGGGACTGCGTTTGGTCTGATGTCGTCGAGGAGGCGAGTGATCAAGTTCGAAATAGAAGTGATGTCTCCAGCGTTCAGCCCAACCTGGATAACGGAGGAAAGGGGAAGAATGAAAATCTTCGGAAAAACGGAGAGAATCGACGATGGAGAACAAACCTCCATTCAAATCTAGAAACATCTCTTCTTTCGTTCGAGGATGAGCTTACCTGTAGGAAGCGACCAAGGTTCTCGTAAATCCCCTGGAGGAGATAGAGCTGGCAAATCTGAGCTAGAACGGTGCGCAGTTCGGGGGAGATTTTGTTCTGGGCCACCCACTCGACATAGTTCTTCGCCAAGTAGTATTGGATGCAGGCCTGAGCAGCTCTGGCAAGATCGACTTGACTCGAATTCCATGCGTTATCTGTGGAGAACAAACTTCCAGTTCATCCATTCTGCAATGCTGTCGATCTTCCGCAGAGCTCTCGGACTCGAAGCTAGAAAGTAGGAGCTGAGTTTGAAAGTGATTTCTCTACTCATGTAGCACTTGCTTACCGCTCGTCAAGCCTTCAGCCTGCAGACGCTTGAGCTTGGCCTCGACCATGTACAGCTCTCGGTGAGCCGCAGCGGCATAATACGGGACCAGATGCGAAGCGCCTTCCAGTCCATAAAGATCTTTGTTGAACGGTTGCACCGTGGGAGAGACAGGGCTCAACAGGAACTTGAGTTGAGAATTTTCACCTAATTTGTGTTGACCTGTGAGGCACTTGAGAAGGAATCGAGACGTCTGCAAATACAGTACGGTGTTCTCGCCTTCGTAAGTACACGCGGCCACTGTTGTGGCGTACAAACGAGGCAGACCAGAGATGAGCATGTATCCATGACCGCCACAAGCCAGACGGCACACCTGAGGAGAAGATCAAGTGAATTTCCGACATCAGGCTGGGGCGAATTTGCCTCAAGGACTCCTTTCCTTACCTCGATTCCCTTCGAAGCCTGGTCGGAGCAGAGGGCTTTGAGGCCGGAAGAAATGGCGTGAAGCTCCGGAAGCGTGTCCAGGACACCGCGCTCCAAATCCGTGTTCGCCTGTTTGTACATTTCCATCAGAATGGTGAACATGCCGCGAAGTACGTGGCACAAACCGATCAGAGGGAAAAGTTTGTATCTCTGAGCTTGATAGTCCAGGATCTGGGTCTCACCGGCTCTGAAATTCCGGTGACGACACTTTGAGAATCGCGACTCGTCAATCTTCTCATTGTCAGGTCGGCATCCCTTCTGTTTCCTTTGTTCTTACCCAGCAACGATTTCAGACTGTCTGCGGATGGCAGAGTAACGGGTGGCTATGGTGACTGCCCTTGAGATATTGAACGCCAGCATATCGAGCAGAAGCACCCGCACAAAGACCATGGTACCGTAGTTGAGTTTGTCGGATTTCGGTTTCATGTAGGTTCCATCAGGGGTCACTTGTGCATTCTTCATGAGCATGTTGTCCCGAGGGATTCGTACTTTGTCCAACTGGAAATAAAGAGATTCTCCCAAATCAGTCCTGTCGGTTCACTTAGTTTCATAATTTATTACAGTGTGGATCGTTCGCTCTCAAAAGCAGTCAGAACCACGGAAAATACTCACTTTGAGGAAACCGTTGTCCGCAGATCGAAGACCCATCTTCGGTCCGATCTCACCGACGTTTATCCCGGGAAGGGGTTGATGAGTGCTCAGGTCTCGGAGTTGCACCATGAACGGATGAATTCCGTAGCATTCGCCCTTGGTCCAGAGTTTTGCCATCACAACGGCGTGGTTGGCCGTCTTTCCCACTGGAATGTTGTTTTCTCGGATCGTTAGTCGCTTCGTAAACTGACGTGACGCAATCGTTCCGTGAGATTCCGGCAAGAAGCCGAAACGAGATCAAGAAAACTCACAACTGCCCGGCCACCATTTGATCGAAGAGAGTTTTGGAGTTTCCAAAACGAACTCCTGTGTAGCTTCGTCGTAAGTAGCTGTGGTTTCCAGCCCTCGGATGAATGTTCCGTGGCCCAATTCCTGGAAAATAGACATAGACATCGTTTGCATTGCATCAAGCGGAATCCCTCTATGGAAAATCTTCTCTTTCATTCGCTGACTTTCTGGAGCATCCCATTCTGATTGAAGTTCCAATCATCGGACACGCTGAAACCAACATACCGTCTGCGCATAAGATCCGACGATTCTCATGGTCAAAGCGTCGGGCAACCAGCGTGCCTGCTGCTCCTCGTTGGCGTGGCCCATGAGCGCCGGGACGAACATGACGAAATGCACGTGAACGGGGGTGGCATCGTGCAGGATGGCGTCGGCGACGGTCCTGAACAGCGGGAAAATCCATCTTAACTCCTCTTTTGATTTGGAAAAGACGAATTTGTCAATTCGACCGCCGAACTTCGTAACAGCTCGATAAAAGATTGACGATTACTGTTGGGAACTTGACACTTTTGGAAGGATGATAGCTTCCCGAAAAGAAAAAGTAAATTCTAAACAAAACAGGTAACTGAATGAGAGAGCTTGCAATCGATTGTGAGCGAGTCGCGAATCGTTGCCGGCGGTTCTTCTCGCTGAATGAGTATTTGGACCCAAGAGCCGGATGTGTTTACCCTTCAACTTCGGGGGCCTTGACCGGCGTCGCCATGACCGTTCAAACTTTCAGAGACGTTGCGAAAAGTGGGCACAAGGCTCTTCATGAACGGTAACAACAAGCGCAGACTTACAGGATTTCGCGAGGATCGGACAGGTCCAGTGCTTTTTGGTAGATCTTTAGGGTTTTGGACAGCGCGTTTTCGTACGCTTCCTCGTGCGACAGATACACAGTCGGGACGTCATCTTGGAACTGTGGATCGTCGTGGAACAGTTTCTCTGTAACGTGAAGACCGACGGCGGAATCAGTCAGGGCTCATTTCTGTTGTTTCTTTCAACTCTTTGTGAGTTTATCTCGTCGAATCTACTGACGGCGCGCTCATCAAGATCCCGCATCGAAGCCGAACCTGATTTCAAAATATTAAGCCGATAAAATGTAGCATTGATCACTCGATCAACGAAAAGTATCTTCCCTGACGCCGTTCTATCAGAATAGAATTGTGGGCAGAGACAGAGCCGTTCACGACGCACGGAATAATTCGGTCCCGGAAACCAGATGGTGTTTACCAAAAAGCGAATTTCCGCCGAATCTGCGATTCTCGAATCCAATCACCTCTGGTTTCCTTGATTTCGACGAACGAAAGTGATTCGATAATGTTTGTACGGCGGCTGCGATTCAGTTTGCGGACTGAAACCCATTGCCCTCTGGATTCAAGCTTATAGAAGGAAGTCCGCGAGATTAGCGGAAAGCCGCGAGACTGACTTTGATATCAAGTGAGATCCAAGCTGTCGCGATTTAAAAGCATGATAATGAGAAGACAACATAATTGAGGAGAATAACTGACTGTTGCCGACTCCCATTGTGTGTCTCTAAGGCAGCGAACCCGGATCTTCCTTGAAGCACAGAAAAGAACCGACATTTCTCCTAAGGTAACGACATCCTCGAAATTTGAATTTACTTTCCAACGCGAAGAAACGACACGCGCCAGGACGCAAGCTAGCGAATTTCGCAGCATCAATGTTCACTCTGTGCGAAGATATCGACTGTCAGGCACAGTTGACCTCCTTTGAATGCATCGCAGCCGCATCTTCATTTTTCGACCATCCGGCACAAAGTCGATGGGTCCGCCGTGCTTCCGGAATCCATCGAGAAATCTAAGCACACCGTTCCGAAAGTGCTAAATGCTCGGAGAACGAGCTCTGTTAGTCGACTCTGATTTGCGGTGCAGTTCGACGTCACTTACCGAGTTCCTTCCTCCGTTTGGTCTTTTCCTCGTCTCCGTCAAGGAGGTAAGTGAGCTCCTGGGTTTTGAAAGTTGCCTTGGCACGCTCCTGGAGGAGTTGTTCACAAACGGGCCTCTTCCTGTTCATTCTGGCGACGGTGGAAAACAATTGAAACGCAACAAGAAACCGTGATAACGAGAAACAGTCAGGTACGCTGTGGGCACTCCGCTAAGAAGACAGCAGTGGCAAGTGACACGTCTTCACTGCAGGATGGAGCTCCGCCGAAAGAAGGAAAAAAAAATCCTCGCGGCTACGTCCCAGTGACTGCTAGAGCCCTTGCTCTTGCCACCTGGTGAAGTCGCTGGAATGGCATGCGATAAAGGGTCCCTAGTGCTCCCGGCGGGCGATTGGGAGAGGGCAAGCCATGCCCCTCTCCCGAATCGTCTGCTCCTGGCAAAAAGGGACTCAGCAGGTATTCTTCTAAAAGTAAACAACACCGCGTGAAACGTTCGAAAAACATCATCTCTCGAGGTAAGCTTGACAGCTATGGAAGACGTTGGACTTTCTCCTGGATTCAGATACGCTGTAGTTTCGTATGAAATGCCTCACATCAAAACAAATGCTTTCGATGCTCTCAAATCCGCTCGAGAAAACATCCCTTGCATTTGGTACATCATCATCATGAGCTATAACCGGCCGGTGAAAAAAGAACCCACAAATATTCAGACGCTCCCCCACCGACGGCGTTGATCTACTGAGCCGAGTCTGGGGTGCTAGAGCTCGTCTGTGGTCAGAAACCCGCTTAAAGCTTTGTTTGTTTTCGTACTGCACAAACAATTGTTTTTTAAAGACGTACGTGACTCGGGTTGATCGTTTTTTCGCAGATGCCCCCGAAACCCAAGTCCAACTCTTCTATCGACGTTAGCCGGCTGGGTTTCACTAAGGGCGAGTCACTGCCGCAGATCCAGACCGCACCCCCGCCTCTGTATCCACCCTTGTCGCAGAAACCGGTGCCCGGTATTCTAGATGAGGTTCGTTGTATTCTAATATATCAATAACTGAACGACCAGTGGCGGGATTCATGCTTCTGCTTCCTGTTATAATACAGTTCCTCGGGGAAACTGGTTGAATTAGCTGGAGCATAACTTTTTTAAGGAGATGAAAACCATCGCTACGATCTACGACCGACTCCGGACAGAAATTCGAGAGGACGCGTTCCACGTTCGTCTAGCGGAGGAGAAGCCCGCCATAGAAAGATACTCTGACCAGCTCGATTATGGAATGTCGGAAAAGAAGTATGATTACCGTCTAGAGCTCTTCCCCGCTGTACTGACGGCAAAACCAAAGAGGAAAGTCGTCAAAAAAGTGAAAGGTAAAAGAATCCGAACGGAATATTTCATTCGAAAGTTGTCGTTTAAAATTTTGCGAGCACTGAATTCGACTATCTCAAGATTACAGATGAGGATCAAAGAGTCGTTTTCTTTTTTCCAGACATAAATCTCGACAAAGTTCTCTCGGAGGACAAAGACAAGGAAGAGGAAAAGGCCGAAAACGAAGAGGACGCCGAAGAGGATGAAACAGCAAACAATGAGGACGATGCGGATGAAGGTGTTGACGACGATTACGCGGACACCTATTTCGATAACGGCGAGAATTTCCTCGACCCGGACGACGACGCGCTCGAGGAGTCCGCTGTTTTCTAACCGTTTACTCCAACTGTCTAGAACTATAAATGTGAATATTTGTACATGTCTTTGAGGCTTCGTTACTACAGAACGACGAATCCGATGGCCGAAAACCTTATGGTAGGCATTGGACGCGCATCAGGGAAGTCTCTAGGTTGCCTTGCGCAGTTACGCACACGCTGTTGAATTATGACTTGACCGTCGGCCGAGGAACGCGGGGACCGGGAAGAAATAGTTTAGAAAGTAAAGTGGAAATGAGCGCAAATATGTACAATAAGAGCATTGACGTGAGGAAAGGCTGTATATGAACTCGAATGCAAATCCATTTCATATTTCGGCGAGCGTCCGTTGTCGAGAGCATCTAGATAACACGATCTCAGTTGTTGACTCCTTGGAGGGAATAAAGTTTAATTGCGTTTTTCGGAAAATGTCATAAGTTGGGGACGCACCACGTAGGAGTGTAATTCTATTCTCCATTAAACTGGACCAATATGGAGTGGGGGATTTCAGATCACAATCTTCATCGGCTTTCTGTCCAACTCGTGATGTCTGTCCTCTCCACATTTCATTCGGGTTTTCCACAAAACTCTCACAAAATTGTGATTTATTGGCCGCAAATAATCTCGATTCCGGGACGAGTTCCGAAATTTTCTCGTAAAATCGAAAGCTCGCCCTTCGAGCTTCCATGTTTCATGAAGAGAAGTGTGCGTTTCTTAGTTGGCTTTTCTCGCTCCTTTATGTTAGGGATCAAATCGATGAGAAATAGTTGATATGATTCTCGGGATTCAGAACTTTCCGAAGAGTCCGATTCGGAGAATTCACCTAGGATGACTAGATTTGACCTATGCTGCCCTCAATTGAGCGCCCGAATATGAATATGTGGACTGTTGGAATTGGGCGCGGTTCGTGAATTCTGTCGTGCGCTGAAGTTCCAAACATAACTCTCTGGCCTCTGCTGTGCGAACGCCAAATGGAATCGTGAACCTGTCACGGGAGGACTCGAGAACTTCTCTCTCTCTTCAAGCCTCTTCCGTTCGTAGCATCCTGAAGGAAGCTTCCGACTTCATTCCAAGAGCGTTCTCTCAGGCACAATGGTCATGCCTGATTCCACACTCGGGAATTCTCCTCTCAGATGCGGGCGCGCCAAAGCAGCAAGCAAAACAGCCTTCATCGATTGTTATTCGAAATTGGGAGGAAGCCGCTGGCAAACTCTGAAGCAACGTTTCTCGATGTCTTGAGGAGTCATGTAGGTATGCAGAGTTTTTCAGTTTCAATCTTCGGGGCTCCGTTCAGTACTTCAAGCGTGGCCGGAGACGTTATACCCTCCAGGTCGCAACTCGCTCGAGGAAGGCGAACTCCGTGTATCGGTCGTCTATGACGAAGCCTTGATTCAACCTGTCGGAATCCAAACCGAGGAAACGGGGTTGGGGCAGAGAACGCGGACGGAGGAAGAGTCGACTGAGTACCCTCCCGTGAATGGAACACTGACCCTGGCTGTCATGCAGAGCCAGATTCTCGCCTCAGAGATCGGGATGTCTTGCCTCCATTCTATGACTCTGAAACAAACGACCCGGACCGGCAGGGTGCCCGAGAACGCGAAACGAAAAGCAGGCGTCGAAAGCGAAAAGCTTCAGAGCATCATTCAGGCTGACTTCCATGCGAACCTACAAGTTTGGCTCTCAGCGATCCTCGACTCTTGCCTCGGACTCGGAGATTCAATTAATTCTTGTTTGTCGATTCTGTTCGATCCGAAATAGCACCGAATCGTGAGCATGCCGGGCAGGGCTCAATGTGAATTTTCGTAAAATCACAACGAAACTCTCTCCTCTAAACAGACCGTCGAGGCAGAGCGCGACCGGGACGCTAGTCGTAAAAACTGATACTCGGGTTTGAACTTGAGATCCTGCAATCAAGGAAAGTAGGTATTTACATAGTTAGGTAACGGGATAAAATAAACTCTGTGCCTCTGTCGACCTGGAACTCCAGCCTGTGGCCCTGGGGCCCACTTTCGGGTGACTCATGATCGATCAGGCTCTTGTGAGCAGCTTTATTCGCGGTGTTCCATTGAAAGGGGGAGTTTGCCGTAAGACCGGTAGTATGCATATATAAACACAACAATATAATAAGCTCAGGTCACGTTTTACTAATCAAGCTACGCTTCGTTGATCCATTCCTCCACAGTTATGCCAGATTCCCATGTGGTTCCTTTGAGCCGCAAAGCGTTGAACGCTGGCGAAGTGGACACGGCTTCTCCGAGCATTAAGATTTTTGAGGAACAACAAATTCCGGTATCGATGGGTACACCGAGAGGCCTTCTGCTGTGTCTCATATCTGAGATGTATGCTTCTATCGCAGGGTTCACGCCTCAACCGCGAGCAGCGCACTTCCAAACGAATCTCCAAATGTTCCGATGCACTCGAAAAAAGGTTCCAAAGCGAGGTCCAAGCTACTCGACATAATCTTCACCTGCTTCTCGCATCATGTCGTCGGAACAGAAGCTGACAATTAGATCAAAAAACGCCCACTAGAAATGATTCCGAGCAGTTTCGCAAACGAACGTGGCGCTGCAAACGAGCGCACAAACCGCGAAAATTGGTATAGTCTTGCGGAAGCTATTCATGTCAAACCAGTCGATTGTTGTGTTGAAATCAGTGTAGAGTTTCAACTCACTCGCTAGGTGGTTTGCAATAAATCGATGCAAAAAGATGAGTGTTCCATTTACGAGGTGTGCATCTATTTCATCTTTCGTGCTATCCAGATGCCTGTGAGTTATGACGCCAGTTTCTAATAAACGATCGATTGTCGAACTTGTCTTTGTCGGGACGAGTAGCAATTGTCCTCTATCCACTTCTTTCTTGTGCGACACTCTCTGGACATAATGTCGATTCCAGTCGTATGACCAATTCGTCTCGTCCTTCAGATAATCACTCCATTTAACTTCTGCATGACCGATGGGCTTTCCAATGAGCAGCATCTGCTTCTCGTTGATACTGCAAAGACATTTTTCCTCCAAGAGTTTAGACAGTAAAGTATCCCTATCGTAGCACCTAGCTTGATGACGACAGTTGTACAGTTGACTACAGTTGATCGGAAGTTGCGGATTTAGAAAATAGTACATGATGTAATTGTTGTAAGCTTGGGACAGGAAAAAGCAAAATAGGAGCACGCAGCAAGCAGTTATCATTTGAGAGTATCTTCGACCGCTGTCCATGTCCATCACCGTCAAGAATCGCATCCAAATGTTCACCACAACGTCGCTGAAACCGCTCATCTCCATCCACGAAATCAGTCTGGCGAGTATCAAGGTGGTTAAAATGGTGAGAGTCCACACCGTCGCATCAAGAGGTTCTATTAGAGCTGAAACGCCGACTTCACGCCATCGAATCAATGAATAGCAGTTCATCGTCTCTGTTTTGGATGTAGAGTACCGGTAGAGCATACTCATCTCAAAAATCCTGTTCGCTTTCTTGGTGAGGTAGAAAGCTACTCGTACCACGGTGACATTACATCGAACCAGCGCTCGGAGGTTCACTTCCGGGGCTAAAAAGTTTGGCTCTCTGAAGAAGGTGATGGACTCCATTGAGCACACATTTTGAGTTGGTGTGCAATCATCCAAGGAAGCGATCTTTCTCCAGAAAATCAGCTGATCAAACCGCTGGGCACAGAAGAATCCCCGTCTCTGGTTTTGATACCAAAAAAGTGTCGAGATTTCTTCAAAATCTCCTTCCCCGACGAATCTATTCACATTTATGTGCAGCATGCACTTATGGCGTAAATTTTGGAATGAAGAAGCACGAGCTTCCTTTGAAATTACGATGATCTTCATATCGACGGCAAAGACTTCAAGGTATAAGTGTTGAACTCTGGATTTCGAGCTCGAACTCGGATCGTAATGTTTAGTCAAAACCAGCAAGCTTGAATTTTGTTTGATTGGCTCTCGTGTTAAAGAAGAAGAGACGTACAAAATCAGCAACTTCGTTGTGTGAATTTTTTTCAGTTAAGCATAATTTTCAGCTTCGGTGACGATATTCATCGCGGTGAGTTGTTTCGGAGTCACGAACTGAGGTGCTTCACTCCTACAGTGGGCAACGAACAGGAGGAAGAATATCGAGTACATTCTGGGGGCTGTTCGTTGTTCTCAGCCTGATGACTCAGCCAATAGTTTCCGCCAAGTTCACGGAGACTCGGAGATTCGTAGTGCTGTCCTGTATTTATCTCACCTCACTCCGCCGAGCATTGGTTGCGGACTCGAACAACGACACGTCACTCCCTTTCTAGATGGTTTTCACTTCTCTTTTCCTCTTCAGCCCCCGAGAGTTTCACGGGGGGAAATGGAAAATCCTGAGAAGTTGAACTGGAATTGAGTTCTCCATTGCTCTTGGAATCGGACTTGACTTGCTGCACGAAACGGTCTTTGGAACGGCGAAAATACGAGGCTTGTCCTCGAGAACCACACCCGCCGTCCCCTCTGAACGGGAATTCACTCGACCTGGAAGATTGTCGGCTTTGGACAGACGAAGCGAAGGAATATCGATCTGAGAGTTCGATTCTACCCCAAGGAAAGAATGAATGAAAACATAAGAAGATTTTCGATCGTGCCGGCAGCCTCATTCCGGCAATCTTCGTGTTTTCTCTCACCGATCGAATCAAACGACAGTTAGATTCTCTTGGTCGATTTTTTGTAGCTGGTAATGAAGTGTACTCTCAGCAGATGTTACAGATTCGTTTCTCTCTTTGCTGCAGGAATCTCTTAAGGAACCGCGTCACCAAAACAGTTTTTGGAATCCCTCAGAGATGTTTCTCCGAATCCGTTCTGAATAGGGCTGTGAGCCACACTGAATTCCGAGTCACATGATTCTTGAGGGGCGGTCCGACACTCATCCATCTTCATGAGTCAGGAATGGTATCATCTGGTGGGCCACGACCTCCCAAAACAGAACAATCCCAATCGTGAAAAAGAGAAAATTCCCAAAACACGAGTTCAGCGCTCTGGATGCCTGATTTTTACCCGGCCTTCGTGGTCTTTATGGAAAACCTGGGACATGCGAGACAGCAAGCAAGTTTCAAACGCTGATACGGTCGCAGATTGCAATCGAACAAAGAGGACGTTGCTTTCGTTTGCGGTTTTCTGTAACAAAATACGAAAACGATCGTCTTTATTGGTTAGCAAAATTCCAGACCTAGCGTAAAGAGCCTCAAGCGTATCACGCGGCAACATGGTTCTTAGGCTCAAGGTCGATCTCAACTTGTTTCTTCTTTGGTTTTTCCGCTGTCGGCTCTTTCTTGCTCCCATCCTCTTCTTTTGCAATTCCCTGAAATTCAAGCCTCCCGTGATCCAGTGCCTTTCGTCGTATCTCAACTCATCTCTTTCGGGTCCTCGAAGCCGGAAGTTTTACGGAGCTGTCAAGGAACATTGCTCAAAATAATCACGCACAAATGGAGTGCCCGCCGCGTTTTTTCTTACCTTGTCCTCTCCGCTGTCGCCGTTTCCTTCCTCAGTGTCCTCGTCTTTTTTCTTCTTTTTGAATCGGAAGACGCGGAACAGCTTTCGCAGTTTCCGTTTCACCGTCAAGTCCTGGCCGTCCTCCAACAAAGAATCCCAGGAGCCTCGCTTACGTCTTTCTGCTTCGTGTTCGAATGTTTCTCGAACCTTTTCCAGCGCTAGAGAAAGAGAGTCCGCATTATACTTGACTGACTCGGGAAAATTCTTGAGGTTACAACGATTATACGCTTATATTGATTAGAATTCGAGGGAGGCTAAATAGATGATGGTGTTTTCAACATTCGTAGGAAAATCCAGGAAACTGGATTTCGAATTTCGTCGAACTCACATTTGAGGAAAGTCAAGTCCTCGGGAGGGAGTTTGTTCAGTTGCTTCCGGAACTGCGCAGTCAGTTCCCGGCGCATACAGTCTGCTTCGATTTCTTGTTTGGTCCGTGGGACTCGACACTTCATGAAGCAACACATGACAACGACTGAAATAAGAGTCAGCTCAGCTTTCCGTAAAAATGTCGGAGCTCCGAGGTGCTCTGACGCCATGGAATCGTCGGAGGCGGCGATTGTGACCACGCGTAGGGCAAGTCCACACACTCTGGTTACGGTTAAAACTCGTTGGGAAGGAGGAGAAGAAGATCTCCGTCGAAAGAGGTTCTTCGAGGCTCGTTTACGATGCCTGAATTGCAAAATCATGATGGATGGAGGGGGCAAAAGTCAGAACTGACTCTTACATTGTATCCCAATTAAGTAAAGTGCTCCACTTACTTATCACAGTTGCGCCCGCCGCGCTCATGAACATCAGTTGCCACACCCGGAATCCGGCGATGACTCCCTTCTCTAGCCAATCGCTCCCTACATCGGGAACCACGGGTCCGCATTCCTATGAAAGAGGGGAAAAATCAGTTTTTCGTCTCCATTCGTTCTTGCTATCATGAATTCTGAGCGCAGGAACTTGGAAATTCGTGATCTCAGATCTCATTTTCCTCGAGAGACTTCCATATCGTATGTCCGTACTCCGAGATCACTCGGAGCAGGTGCTCGAGAACGCTTTGCTAAAAATAAGATTAGAAGATTCTAGAACTATCGAGGTAGTAGAGGTACGGCAGGTCGGTAGCGGCTCCACTGGGCTTTCGGACCTCCGAGTCCTCTGGAGTCAGCGAAAACGACAGAAGAGCGAACTCGGTCGAAAGCATTCGTTTGGCATATTCCAATTCCGGAAACTATGCGTGTATTTTTCCATCCTGCATGCCTACATCTCTGAAACAGCGATGCGCCACTCATTGGGGACCTACACAAATGGTTTCTGATGTTTATCGGGAAATTTGCGCAAATCAACTCGGATATATTTGATTTGAGGACGTGAACAGAACGCTGTAGCCTGAAGTCAAGATCAAGTACCCAAAGTTCCGGATTCCTCAGAAATAATATCCATCTGGAAGTCCCGAGATTCGAGATGCAGCGTTTCAGGTAGCGCCGTTTTTTCGTCGATTCTTATGGCAATCTTCCCGTAATCTCAGCCTCCGCCTCTTTCCAACAGGCTCAAATCAAAGTCCAGACACCGAAAGAGCCATGTGGGAAAAAAACATCCTCAGGTGGAGCTTTTGGTTTAAGTTCGTTCTCAGTTTCACTGAGGAATCCAACATTGTAATAATCGGTAGCGAATAAACGCGAATAATGTATATTAAATATATTATATGATTGTGGACCACATTTTCCCGCGTAAATATAGACTCCTCTCCCCTTCTTTCTCTCTCTCTCTATCTTTCGTTCCCAGATGAATCTGCCATCTACCTACTGAGAGGATATCTCCACACAGCTTTGATCTGCAATCGGTTTCGGATGAGAAACGGAACTCAGAGAATATCACGCGAACCTCTCTTCCGAGATCCCTGATTGATGCCCAAGATCGCTTGGGTAGCGAGTTCTGAATTGCGAGGCTCAAATGTTTTGGGTACTCACCGCCATCTCTGATTCCTTTGGATAACAATGAAAGTGCGTCAAGTTCCTCCAACGGAGTGGATTCCGAAAATAATTGAACGAACGTCTTCACAGGAACCAAAAACAAAAGAAACGGTTGTTTTCCGCCGGTGAGCTCCAGCTTTGTCGTCCGTGTAATCGTTCGAAAGATGCCGGAGCCCCCATGTGTCTGAGATTTCTCTCGGAGAACGCTCGTGACTGAGCTCTTTCCCTTTTCCTGCCGATGACAGCGCCACCAGGCCCCCATCCCGTTTTCCTTTTCAGAACCTCGGAGATCTCGAAGTGTACACCCGATGGGCGGATGACGAATTTATCGGATTTCACTCATGGGGAGAGATGCGAAACAGCAGAAAGCGTTTCCGATGGAAGAATCGTCCTTAAAGACTCGAGTCATCGGCTCGGCAAAACTCGCACGGGAAGCTTCGAGAAAATCTCGGCCCGTGACTGGCCTGGTGCGGGCTCAGGGTGTGGCAAGCTCACCCCATTTGCCCCCGGGGCCGAACGCCCTCGCACCGTTTCCCGAAAACAGTGAGGACGGGGCGAGGTGCTTCCGCACGCTGCGAAAAACGCTCAGATAAACACGGGATTCTTCTGGAACTGGGCTCTGCGAGAATAAGACAAAATGCTTGATTGCATTAGTTTACTGAACCCGTGGGTGTACGACACCGGACGACTTAGAGGGTCTCGTGTTGTTACCCCGAAACGCAAATAGCAGGATAAATAGATGAAAGAGATTCGACGAGATGATTCAACAGATTTTGTCGAGATTACAGTTGGGACCTTTGACGGGATGGAGAGAAGGTTCAGTGTGGGAATAGTTTCGAACTTGTCGATGAACAGATACGGTAACTGAATCGAGTCACGTCTCCAAATTGGTCGCTTAGAATTTCCTTTCTCGCGTTGTGCCGTCATAACGCGTTCGGTTCAATCTGCCGCGATCTCTAATATAAATACGGGAAGGTGCAGCAACTCTGTGGATTAGGATCGCAGTGCTGGCAGAGTTCATAGTGTCGAACGCGTGTAATCAACCAGAGTGCTCGGTGAGTTCCCATGCTCCCCACGTCCAATGAATTCTCGTTCGGTGATCGGGCCAGATCGATTTATCCATAGCTGCACGGAGCTTGTCTGTAGAATTGAGATTTCTACTGCCACAAGTCAGCCACGTCGACGCATTTGGGGAAGAGGATCTTTCGGTGGTAGGACCAGGGTCTGTCTAAGATCGAAGTCCACACTCTCCGGGAAATTCGCGAGAGGGAGTTCCAGTGAATTTGATAGAGTCAAGCTCTCTTTCAAGCGAAGGCCGGAAACTTGGAGAGTGCAGAGTCGCTATCCGTCTGATGAATGAAGTCAATGAATTCGATATTTTCAGAGATCATATGACCTCGGATCCATTTCGGGAGACCAACTCCGTTTCATCGAGCCAGAACTACTCGATAAACAGTAGAATCTCGATTACCTTATTCTCTTTAACAAACGGGTAGTCTCCAGTAGACGGGACCATCGGCAACGTTGGGCAATACAGTAGAACCTCGATCAGATCACCCCTCTTGTACATTTATAGCTTCAGATCATATCATCTCACATAAACCACTCCATCACCCTTCCTGGGGCCCACGGTGTAGCCAACTGAGCAACCCCAGAGGAGCCACTCTGCTACCCCACTTCAGAACCATCGGGTGACTTTCTCAAGTATATCGAGAAATCAATTAGGTGAAATGATCGAGGTTCTACTGTTTATGAATTGGAATCGAAATTATCACGAACGGAAAATGGAAATTGTACGGGAAGATGAAAATCAATATTTGAACAAATCTCCTGTACGCAATAATATGCGAAAGCTCTAATTGACTGAGTGTCTGATTCTTGGGACGTACTGCGGCCAATTTCTCCCGAATTTTCGCAAGAACGTCAGATTCTCAAAGCTTTTATCGAGGTTTGGGGGACTGCGAGAAAATGAACAGGCAGTCTCCTTTAGACGGGCAGGTCTCTGAAGGTTGAAAAATAAACGGGCAGCCCGTCTATTAGAGAAAATACGGTGTATCAATCGCGATTATGAATATGGATTAATTTGTTATATCAGTCTTCTATTACGTATGTCGATCCCGATTATCTCAACGTCGATGATATATAGATTTTCAAATAGGCGTATCAACTCCCGACTTTACCATCCTCAACTGCATCACTTTTCGATGAGGTACTCACCTCTTCATTATATCAACCGGACATTCGTTGATGATATAATCGAGGTTCTACTGTATCTCTGCGATGTACTGTATTCTCCCACCGCGAAACTTCTACGACTAAGTCCATCGAATCGCGGTTCGGGATCGATGAATAAGAACCGCACGGCAGGCTCGAACCCCCCCCGTAGAGGCCCTGTGTGCTGAAATTGAAGATGATGTTGTACATTTATTTCAAGGTCCCCCGAAACTACAGACTTCAAACGGGTCATCAGAGCCCCCCGAACAAAACCTCGAGATGACAGAAGAGCGGAGGACGACCGTCAAAACTGAATACAAGGTATGCGTCGAAGATACCGAGTTTTATTCTTCATCCCAAGTTAGGTCCGAATCGCGTTGGAACATAAACCGCGGATACTCAGAACTAGAATCGAAATCTCGTCGAGAGATCCAAGCTTCTGGATCTGCGCTCGGCGTTGTGCAATCAGAGCGACCGAACTCGCAATCGAAATTATTGTGAATCGTGATTTAAAACCATTCCATCGACTCCGTGCATCGGTCGTACATGTTTGCCAACCACCTCTTCGTCATTTCTTCACAGATGTGGATTCTTCTGCGAATCGGTCAAAAGTTCTTCGTCTGTATGATATCCAATCAACGTGTTTCAAAAAATTTACAGGACGGGAAGAAAATTGTCACCACGATTTCTGTAGTCATCACGGATGATGATCGATTCGACGGCAGATGCGGTCTCGCGAGCTCGGCGAAGATGTCAAACGAAAAGACCCAGGTTGCTTGAAAGTTCGAATATCTATTGATCTACACAGAGGACTCGGAAACAGAATCATTTGAAAACGACCGATCACTTGGAGTCGCAGTTGGATTTCTTCAAATTCAAGTCGGACAGTCAACTCGGAACGACATTTTCAGGTGTCGTCTGCTTCACCGAACTCAACCAGGCTCGTTCAGAAAGCCGTTCTCGAGCGACACAATTTCTATCGGGCGAAACACGGATTAGCACCTTTGCAATGGAATCCAGAGGTCTCTTGAATTCTACCTTTCTTTGTTTTTCTCTTTCGGCTCACGATCTTCCATCGAGTTGTTCGTTTCTTCGGCGTCTGGGACATTTTTGTGAGGCAAGCTGTGGTGCCCTTATAGGAACAGAATCTAACGTGCAAGAACAATTCGTCGGAGTTGCGGCACAAGCAGCACATGCTTGAGTCTGGAGTGAATTGAAGCTTTCGAGGTATGAGCCACATTCAACTCTTCGGGAACTTTCTTAATAGAGTTTCTGAGATTTGATTCCGGATACACGCCGATCGCTCAGTGAGCCAGCTCATGGAATCGCTCAATTTCAGTCAACGCGAGGATCATCCCGTCGTACATCAATTCGGAATCTTGTTTTCATCCGGAATTCTATCACAGCCGTGAACATTAATGAGAACGGCTGAAAAAGGACCTCACAAGATTCGCTGACCTCGGATTCAGAATCATCCGTGGATTTGGAAGAATGTTTCAAAATGATTGAATTTGAATCCCCGAGACTATTTTGTCTTGTTTCACGGAATTTCTTATGAGCATAAAAGTCAATGCGCGAAACAATCCTCCATCAGCCGTCTTTCATTGAATTCAGGAGTCATTTCCGTGACGCCGGATGTTTGTTCGCAAGGTGCATCGAAAATGCAGCCCTCCCCCCTTCCCCCCCCCCCCCAATTCTCGACTGGAATTTCCCGGATCTCCGTCACAACCTCGGCAATATGAGGGCTCAAAAGAGCGCTGATTCTGATGGCAGATACTCAAAAAAGCTGAAAAAGCTTCGCGTTCCGTGCTGCGAATATGGGGCATATCCCTCCGCTCCCAAAAAGCAAATTGGAGCGAGTCTTTCGATCATTTCAGGCGTAAAAAATGCGATGACGACGATGAATCAAAAACTTCTTTCGCTCGCCGGGCGAACCCGAGCCATAAGTTGAAGTGCTAGTTCACATTTTGTTAAATCCCCTGGTGTGAAAGCGTCGAGCATGTGGAACTGAAGGCGTTGGTGTTCACTGCCGGCACCGCCTTACTTCGGTGATCGGTCGACAACTACTCATTCACTGGAGCGCTTCCTCGGCCAGAACTACTCACTCCATATTTGTAGATTCCCGCGAATCGATGTTACTTTCGCGTCTACGGGAGTTCACATTTCGTTCCTCTTCTACATGAACTGTAAATTCTGTAGTGTAAACAGCTCAGAGTTTAAAAAAGCTCAGAATCCATTCACTTGACGGAGAGTCTTCAAAAAGAATTGAAGATCTCTTCTCTCCAGCCGTTATCCAAACCGAAGATCGGTTGATCGAAAACACTGGACGTTCTTTCACTGTTTTATTTCCACTCCAAAGCCTAAACTATCGTAACCCAGACGATAGCGAAATAGCAATGGCTGTACACGAAAACGATAACAGGACACCACCACCCGTCTTCCAATGGGTATGTACACAGAAAAATCGCTGCCTTCGAACGTGCGCAACCCCACACCGTGAACGGGTTTCATCCTTGAGTCCTGAACTCATGACGACTTGCTCCTCTTCTTGACTCCTCCGCGTCGCCTCGAAACTGTACGGGGATCCTTCCTCTAGAAAGATATCTGACGCACAACAATAAATAAATTACCGATGGATTACGAAGGGTTTGCAAAACGCGTCAACGAGTCCTGCACCAGGATCAATCGAGCCCACTCCATGTAGGAATTAGAATGACAGGAAGTCGGGTCGGTCGAGGCTCTCTCAAGTTTGGCAAAAGAAATTTCATCATTAGAATTCTTCCTTCTCGTTAGTTTGTAGTTTAAATCATCGCGTCTTCGGGGTCAGGGCTGACGGTTGTCGCTGAAGCCGAGCTCGAGTCGAGTGATTTCGCAGCAGGTGTCCTCTTCTTGGCCGCCGCGTTCGTTGTCGGAACTGACGGTGGTGGCGTTATTTTCGAGCCAAGCTCAGTGACGGCTTTGTCGAGGAAAGTCATCGCCTGCACCAGTTGTTCATTAGTCAGAGGGAGACCAGGAATCATTTCCGCAAGGTTACGACCGGCTGGGTACAGACCGGCCGAACCACCCCATCCAGGGCTTCCGCCACTGAATGTTCCAGTGCCCAGAAACAGAATCGCGACGAACGGAATGATGAAAGCGAAGAACCCTGGAAATTCCAAAACTCTTGAATAGGAAGCAAATGGTTCTCAAACTGTTTCAGAGTCAGAAGATCATTTCATCGAAGAGTTTCCATGTCGCGAACTTACCGATGCAGAGGAGCACTGGTAGGAAGATCGCTAGGCTTCCGCCTCCGAATCTCGCAACTCTGCTGAAGACGTCGTTGGCACTCTTGAGCATCTCAAGAGTTTGCGCCACCGGAATCCGCTGATTCTGGAAAGTTTGATTGCAGCGTCACACGTCTGAATCTTTTCCAGAATTCCGGAAGAGAAAACAAAGCACTGAGAGAAACGTACCTGAGCCGCGGAAACCACACTCAGAGAAACCATGAGAAACACAAGTCGGAGCATCCTGGAGTGGCGAAAGTGAATTTAACACGCTGCGAGACAACTTATAACTTTGAATACCCACTGCGAAGTGCAACGAAGTGAACAGAATGAATTTATAAAGACCTGTGGCGACTTGGACCACACCCTTCTGGAAGGACCGGAAGGTTCCGCGATGACACCAGAGGAGCCCCAGTGCTCGTGGACTGGTCCTGATGTAATTTGAATGGGAGTCGTTCGTTGCGCAATGTCAGCCGCGTGAGACATGCTTTGACAAACGACAAAAGCTGTAAACAACCAACTACGTCATGTACATAATAAGTTAGCGAGCACCGAAATTCTCGATTCAGTTAACGTAAGGGATACGGAGCAAGCAGTGCATTGTCAGTCGCGAGCATTCGCCGGAGAATTCGAAGAGGAAGGAATGCAGTCACATGTATGGCTTTCATTTAGAGCTGGACGAAAGACGAACCCCTCTCAGAGAGATCTGTCATTAATGCTACTTGAATTCTCTACACCAGCTCTGGACAAATCAGGGACCGCCGGGTCCCCACCGTTTTGGAATCAATTGATAGCTAAAGAGACTCAAATCAGCTTCGATTTTTTGAATCAGCTTCGAGCTCCTGAATCAGAGCTTAGCTCCAAGCCGATATAAACTTTAAGAGCGAGTTTGTAAAGTTAAAAAATGTCTAAAAATTCAAGTGTCTTGTCAACAGAGAGGCGGTTTGCATCAGGGGACTTCTCGGCGGGGGTCATTATCTCATCAGCGATGACTGGCCGATTTGGTTGAGTAGGTTGAAGCCGGAAACCGCAATTTCCTTCGTAGCATCGTCAAAGGCCCAATCCGTTTTGCAACTTATTTAGTTTTCGATTCGGAACAAACAGTGAAAGTTAGACTGTCCAATATTCGCAATCTTATCGTTTTTGATTTGAATGAGTCTTCAAGGATGTGAGAGCACGAAATAACGGAAATCTAGTGATATTTGTTCAAGTCTTCGAAGCAAAATGTTTTGACCTTGGGAAAGCTTTCCCATTCCTCCCTCTTGGTTCAATGATTCAATCGAAATCATCGGAAGCTTTAGTCGATCCTCGGGTTGGCACAATGGAATGGTACCACACAGAGTCCCTGAAGGTACCTCGTATCGGAAGCGGTTGTCGATAGCTGGCATATGTGAGCTCGTGCGAATTGTCGGTATCTAGTGCAAGAAGTCGGTGAACGGCTGTCACCCTCGAACCACTCTTAACCCATAGACCCAAGCATTGAGACCGGACGCAGTCATTCGTGTAGAGTATGAGTCTGCTGGTAGCGATGAGGGAAATCAAAACGATGGAACGTCAGGACGTGCGGGTATGATCGCCGTCTTTTCAGAGGGACACACTTTTGAGAGGCTCCGCGGTGGCCGCTAAAGCATCCTGTGATGTCATTTCGGAAATTCCGAGCACCTGCTCTATGGTGTGGTGTTTCGACCTCAGGAAAATTCTCTTTGCTGACTCTCGTCCCAGTCAAAGATCAAGCCTTGGAGTGCTACCAATCTCATTATCGGACCATACGTTCCCTTCAGATGTAACTTTCAACTTGTTGTAAGTCGACCTATGAGAAACCAGACGAGAAGTTGTCAGAATGGAGCCTTACTGGAAATTGGAGTTTTCCATCAAAGGTATCCTTCAAGGTTGCGAATTGCGGAAAAGCAGAGAATTTGAATTGAATACGGTCCATCCTGCGGGTCCCTAGGGTTTCCGGGCGTTCCCCAAGGGGTCCGGAGTCCCCCGGTCGGCCACCGCTATTCTAGATCACTACCAAATTGAATTTCTTCGGAAATTGAACGATCGTTGTATTAACCAAGTTCGGCGCCATACTCATTCTGAGAAGGCTGCATGACGTAGCTCGCGAGTCAGTGTGATTGAAATTCTACGCGTGAGATCTTGCTACCCCTCCAATCGCTACAAAGTCTGTCGCATCTCTTGAGTAAGAATTAAGTGTATTACAAACAAGACGTCGAATTCGAAACATCATTCGAATTCGAAACACACCCTGTTGTTTGTCTATGCGAGCAACACTGTTTTGTGGTGTTTCTTCGTGGAGAGACTGCCAATCGTGCGGAAACTTGCAGTGTGATTGATCGTCAATAGCGAGATTTGTACACGAAGAGATGATTCCGTCTTCGGGAATCCCGAATCCCATTCTGATGGAGAGAAACAGCAAAGAGTGCCCAATTAGAGTCTATACAACGACAATGCGGCCAAACCCGTTTGAGAGCGCGGCCTTCTGCTTGATTCCTGGTCGACGTCGTCTATCCACAAAATCTGTTTCGATTGGAATTCTAATGTCGAGCGGAGATTTCCGGAATTCCAAAATCCAGATCATGTGCGAAACATTCACTTGCTGGATTTAATTCCGCTGTCAACTCAACACATTTGGTTGCGGAGGAGCGCGTCATGGACTTTCGCCCCGGGCGCAAACGCCGCGCCGGTCCTGATTGGTAGCACCCATGGAAAATGTAACACATCTAATTTGATCCGCGACGATCGCATTTGAAGCTCTTGGTGGCTTGTCTGCTTATCTTTACACACAGATTCGATCGATGTCCGGGCCATCAGCCTTCTAGCGTCCCGCCAATGCGGATAGATGTAATTTCGTCAAGGAATTGAGCAGTGAAGAGATGAAGAGAAATGTCGTTCAAGGGCCGAGACCAAATCCCCGGATCCTCAGAGCGGAACACCCTCAGCTTCTTGAGCAAGATTTTTCACACGAGATCTGTCCATCTAATGTTAGTATCATTTTCACTGGTCGACTCACTCCTCTCCTCGTTCTGCGTTTTGAAGAACGAACTTGCGCTCCCATCGCGAAACGCAGAAACAGCCAAATTTTTCTTTACTGAAAGAAAACAGAATTCCTCGGCCTCCGCTAACAATGAGTGGCGCCGAATTTCGCGGCGATGAATGCCCATCTCTAGCGAGTGACCGTTGAGACTGAACGGCTTCCTGGTTGAGTCGACTCATCCCTCTGCCGTGCGTTCCAAAGTTCGTGTTCAGGAAGACCGAACAAAGAGATGGATCCAACCTCAAAGTTGCAGTCAGCGTCATTTGCAAGATGGCTGTGAAAGACTTCCCGGGTTAAGGGCTCGTTCCGATGCCTCGCGAGCTTGGCCGACTTGTATCAAAACGCGAAACGTCTGGTTAACTTGATGATCTGAAGTGATTTGAAGGGAATGCACATGAGAGATATGCGGCTGAATAGTTTCTGCTCATTGTCTTTCAAACGTGTGAATCGATCGATGTCGACCTCTTCCGCTCAAAGTACGCTCTCGAGATGAAAAGAATGATCAGCGCATGGAGCGAATTCATCAATCGGGAAAACGATTTCAATAGCAAAATTGCTCATTGTGCTCGCGTGGTCTTCTTAGCACTTGTTTCAGGAACCTCGCGTCTCCCTCTTACAAAAGCGAGTCGGACTGAGGAAACTGTCATAGATGACGCTTTCAAAGCTCCTCGGGAGACACCTCATAGGTAGGTCTGTGCGTTTCATGCATAAAAAAAAACTGAAATATGTATGCACGGGGAAAGACTTGAGATATGCATCAAAATATGCTCTTATATCATGGCCATATTTGATCGAATCCTTCGCATTTTTTGATTGCAACCTTTCTTGGCATACATTTCCGAGTTTTTAAGAGTGACGACCCCGTGCATAGTCTCACAGCATCGCTTTGTGCGCGGAATATGTTCACGCCACCTCGCAAGAGATGACAGGAGCGAACTCCACGACTCTGACAACGTCCACAGCATGAAACACCTTCGAAGTCTTCGCAGATGCAAAGTTTCCGAGGGGTGCGCTTCTGCGGTGGCATGAGGGGAAGCTGATTCCCATGTATGGAAGATTCCCCTTTTTTGAACCTGTGTTTTCCCTCGCACAATCCTATAAAAATTCCCGACCAAGTGGGTTACACTCGAGTATCTGTCAACAACGAGTGGCGACACCGCTTCCATCATTGGAGATTGGAGCTCATTTATTCATCCAAAAAGTACGGCGAAAACAGGCTGACATGCGTGAACTCGGGGAAATGCGCCAAATATGAAAATCTGCATTTCATAGAACGCACAGCCCTACTCCTAGCGTACCTCACGAGTCCAAGACGTTTTATTGACTGTTCTCAAATGAGGGGGATGGACACATCCGGGGCATTCTGAGACTCAGTAGTTGGAAATATCCCAATCTTCCACAACACCCTCGATGTCTCGTGAAGGAGCATGTTAACAATATTTCGTCATGACAAGTTGAACCATCATTGAATCGTTTTGTTGGACAGATGGACATATATTATGACCACGTTTCCAGGATTCCGTGTCGCGACGTTGCCGGATCGAACGATCAGTTGCTCAAGTCGATGGATCAAGGTCGACTTCTTTTCGATCCGTTAAACGTTTTTCTTCAAACGAAATGTCACGCGAGTTATCTCATTCTTACGTTTGAGGAGTAATTTCGCCGTCTTTCCGGCGACCCCCGTCACGACAGAACAGGTCGAATGGGTTACGCTGCTGTACTCACTGGAGCCGACAGTGATCGCATCTTTCGAAGATCTTCGTTCCCTGAAAGTGATCTCAGCGTGTTGCATTGCGCAACGGGAGACACCCAGCCAAATTACATCAGGTCTTGTTCGCAAGCACTCAAGCTTCTCTGGTATCATCGCGGACCCTTCCGGTCTGATAGGGCGTGGCTTGGATCTGGAAGCAGCTTAAAAGCCTAACGGTCCCCCTTGCTTGCACAAAGTTGTGGATGTCCCAAAGGTGCTCGCGTTGCTGTGCGTCTCACGAATCTGAACCCTCAGGATGCTCAGGATTGTGCTCGTCGCTTTGGCGATCTCAGCGGCCTCGGCTGCGCAGGTACTCGATTTTGAGTTTCCGATTTTGGAACAGATCGGCGATTCGTGAAATTTCGCTGCTCTGTGCGGGATATTGAGTGTAGGAGGACGTTTTCGAGCCCTTGGCGATTTCAACTTCTCGGATTGCTCGAGGACGTTTTCTTCCTTTGGTAAAACTCCGTAACTTCCGATGCCAGCTGTTCTTAATCCCAAACCTCTTCATCCCCAGACGCAGAGTACCCCCATCACGCAGACGTTCGACATGCTGAAGAGTGCTGACGAAGTCGTCGGTCGCGTAGCCAGGCTCGGAGGCTTTGGTGGAGGACTTGCCATTCTATTGCCTGTTTTCTTGTGCATCGGTGAGTTTCAGTCGTTCCGTCGTTTAGTCACGCTTCACTTATTACTTCAAGATTCAATTCCTTCTCGGCCCTTTTCAAAAGTTTGAAAGTTTTTCAAAGCCATGTGGTGATGCTCGCGAAGCTGATTGAGACTTCCTCCCGCGTTCTTCGGCTTCCGACCGACATGTTCCTCATGAACGCTTTCAATTGTGCAGGGTTCTTCGCTTTCATTATTCCCTTCTTCGCCATCTTGTTCTTGGGAGCCGGAACCTTCGGCGGCGGAGGAGGTCAAGGCTGGGGTGGAGCCGCTGGGCTCTATCCGGCTGGGAGAAATCTGGCTGAAATGATTCCAGGACTTCCTCTCACCAATGAACAGCTCGTTCAAGCAATGACGTTCCTCGACGCGGCTTTCACCGAGTTCGGTTCCAAGATGATCCCTTCCGGAACCCCGAAATCCTCTACGCTCAAGAAGAAAACCCACTCGGCGAAATCTCTAGATCAAGGCGCGCCGCCCGTGGCGACGACCGCCAGTCCGCGAGCTGAAGGCAGAACCGAAGAGAAGTAGTCGATTCCAAGGTGACAAAATTTCCTTCTGTTTTCGTTTCTCTGTACCAAACTGACTCATTGAAAATTACTTCCGTATGATCAAGTGGTGTTGCTCGTTGGTTTTGTTGGTAATGTATGTGAGTTCGATGTTCGATTTCTGTCCGAGAGAGTACTCGAGGCTATGCAGGCCATTGCACGGTATTCCAACACTCTTTTGAGGTGTGCGCTGCTGGATCCAGCTCCATATCCTAGTTTGATGTCCGACGTGTGATTGTGTAGTTCCTGTGTCGAGGTTGTCTCACCGTCCCAGTATTCGACAAGATGTCCCTCCCCTGTGCCGTGAAAAATTGCTTTCCGTTTTCAATAGTCATGCGGTACTATCAGAGTTCGACTGAAGATATCGAGCAAGTCGGCTCCAAATGATAACTTTGTTCGAAGTGTGACGCGAAATATTTCCATTCGTCGCTCTTGAAATGTCGGAGGCAGCTGTTCTGTTCTCTTGTCTCGTTTATTTTCACCGAAATTCGTCTTCGGTCAGATAACACATTCGTCAGATTTTCGTCATCTCATCTTCCGGATGCCAAAATGAAAAAGAAAAAACTGTTCTTGTCACTTGCATGCAATCAAAGGTGACGGGCTCGTTAGATTCCTTTCAAAAAAGAGAAGAATAAGCACTAAGTAAGCGAGTTAAATGTGATTAGAGAGCTCACGCGGAAAACTTCGGATGTTGAACAGTTTCCGCTGTGTATTTTGTGTTCGTATTGTTGTTATTCCAGTCTGGAACTGCATCTACAGGGTCTCCATGTTCGTTTTTGGATATTTTCTGCGATTTCGATTTAGACATAACTCTTTGCGACCTAAAGTTGAAGCGTTTTGAGAAAAGGCAAAAATGCATCCACAAACTGAAATTCATAAGTGTCATCAAGGCTGTTTCGAAGATCATAAAGAGGGAGCCATCGAATTGAGCAATAAAAGTGAAATGTTTTGCCATCAAGTGTCGCCTGTGTACAACATTTCAGCCTCCTTCAAGGAAGAGGCTATTCTAGCTTGGACGGACTCTTGGTCGGTCAGCTGAGGGCTTCTCTCGTGCAAATCCTGGATAGATTAAACTTTCGATAGAATCTATCAATAATGATCCACAACTATCAGAGTAACCCTGGATTCTGCTCGGGGACGCAGTGGAACAGAGTGGACTGGAAACGAATTTGGTCAAAAAACTGAGCTCACGTCCGATCAGTGCGTTAAACTTCAGCCGCAGATCATTGTTGCTCTGAATGCACGTTCGTCCGAGCATCGACTCACTGATTCTAATTGTGTCGTATTATGAGACAACGGATGGGTTCCGGGGAATCGGGCTTCTACGTGATCTCTCGTTGAACCGGAGCGAAAACGCTCAAGCCTAAAATCGGTACTTCAAACTTCATTCACAGTTTCACAAAGCTCCCCTGGCGGCCCAGCTTGGGCATCTCTTGTTCGACCGATCGAATCTCGAGTGGCTACAGAACCTGATTTAGGAGGACTCATGTGTTATGGAAACCTCGGCGCAAAACAAGCAGAGAAAGTTTTCGAAGCGTTCGGCCGCGTTTGCGGTCGGAATGGTCTTCTTATTTTCTGTCGTTGGCGCGAGTGCTGTAAGAATAACAACATTGACGACGACTGGAGCCACTTGGACTGCCGGCGATAACTCGTAGAGCAAACGTCGAGCTCAGTTTGGCGGCACCATGAAATGCTGTCTACGCCACTCAGGTCAGTGCAGTTGACAGTCGGGCAACTAAACGAGCCGCCCTCTCTCAGTAATACGTCGAGAGCTCTGCTGAGGTCTCAAGCCACTACGGGTCGGTCGCGCGCGCGCGCTCGCCACACGTGTGAACTTGATCACAGATTACGTCTGTGTTGACACCGGATGCTCAGGGTTCCCGCGGGAGACTCGCTCATCTCTCCGTTCAGGTAAAGCTCACTCGACGACATCTTATCTTTTTGAAATACTGTCCCGCTATTTGAGGAAAATTCTACGATAACGGACTTGGGAAGTGACAGATTCAGGGACATTCTACATTCTAGATTTCCGGAGTTTTCTAGTTCTATCTGGCGCCCCTGTTGGATATTTTTGATTTCTTACGATACGTTTGACAACCGAACCCGGTGTTCGCCTGCTCGGTTCGACCTCTGCGTGAGCCGAAGTTGAGTGAAGTTCGTTATGTCATTCGATCGATCCATGAACGGCTGCCGTTCCCCGCGGTTTGGTGACGACAATGATTTGACACAAAGTGTCAAACATAGACTGACATCTCATCGGGAGTTTGAAACTACGTCGTTGAGACTAACGTCACTGACGGATATCAATTATGACAATGGGTCTCGTCGGCTCCTCACTTCCTCCCTAGAGTGAATTGTGGCCGAACATTTCAATGATCATTGGATGGAACAAAAGTTTCTGTCAAATCAACCAGTTGATCAGATGATGGTCTTGAACTCATGGCGAAATACTTTCTTCTCCAAGAAGACGAGTTTTTTCTTCCGTTCTTCTTGTTAACAATTTTCACTCACTAGGATTCGGAAGGCAGCGTTTCTCAATTGATTCTCACTCCTCCGGTCGGAGAATATTTTTATTCGGCTTAGACCGGGCTGAAAGAAAAGTCGTTCAACCACAGCGGAGCTGCTTTGGACTTTTCGCTTCCTCAGTTTGAATCCACACGGAATCGCCGATCGGCTCCTTAAAAGGCCCGTCATCGACGACACGAGAAGAATTCAGTGCTCTGATTGTGTCACCGAGTGTGGTTCCAGAAGTTCGTTTCCTTGGACATCCTGAAGCGAAAATCGAGGTTAGGAACAGGAAAATCTTGACCAGTTCTCCCACAAGAAACTTCTCTGAAAAACTAAAAGGTCAGAGGGAGTCTCGCGCGGTTTTCGGAACCGGTTTCAACACTTGGTCGAGTCTGCGACCCGAAACCCCCATCCCCTGTCAGTCCAAACTGCCGTCAATTTGACTCTTTCTTCGGATACGTGAAGGGTGAAGCGATTCCATGTGGGTGCCTTCTCTAACCGGGGCGGTGGAGGCTCAAAGGTGGCGCGCAACGTTTCTCGTTGATGGGTTGGTTGAGTGACTGACTAGCCGACGGGCTAGTTGGCTGGCTGGCTGGGTGGCGGGCAGGCAAGGTGGTTGGATCCGAACAAATCAAGATGGCGGCCTCCTTTCCTCTCACCCAGCTGCAGTTACCAGACATCAACCTCGACTTCGCGAAGTCTCTCATTCGGAGCTGAAACCCCACGCTGGTGTTCGAATGTTAGAGCGTTGGCCGGCACCGAAACGAGATGATTCGTTTACTTCGCTTGCTTTAGCGTGCGTCCGCAAAAAATCCTTTTTTGGTAAGCTATCGCGCTCCGCACTGGTGACAGGTTTGACACTGCGTTCCATTCACTAGTTCCTCCGAATAACTGTTCCTGTCATCAACGAACGTATGATGTGTGTGTATATATATATAAAGATAAACTGGCAGCCGCTCCCAGGCCATCTCTCCCATGAAACCCGAACGATCCGTGATCGGCATACTCTCTAACGATATATTTCTTTTCTCTCTTTTCTTTCCTCCTGACAGCTAGCCGTTCCTTTGGGTTGATCTGAAATGGCTCTCCATTTTTGCCGGAGTGCCTTGCTTCTCGGTCTGCTTAGTTGCTGCGTATTTGCCGCCAGACGAAAATCCGGACACCCGAACATTGTTGTCATCGTCACCGACGACCAAGACATCGAGCTGGGCTCCATGAACTACATGCCCAATGTGCGTAAGCATATCGAACGCGAAGGCGCGTTCTTTCCGAACGCCTACGTCACCACTCCGATGTGCTGTCCAAGCCGAAGCAGTCTTCTGACGGGAATCTACGTCCACAATCACAACGTTTACACCAACAACAAGAACTGCAGCTCGAACCAGTGGCGGCGGACGTTCGAACCGAAAACGTTCGCCAACGCTCTAGCGAACCACGGGTACCACACAGGGTACTTCGGCAAGTACCTCAACGAGTACAATGGAAACCACGTCCCGCTCGGCTGGAAAGAGTGGGTGGGCCTTGTGCGCAACTCCAAGTTCTACAACTATACCGTCAGTGTCAATGGGAACAAAGTCAAGCACGGTAACGACTACAGCAAGGACTACCTCCCGGACCTCATAACGAATCATTCGCTGTCTTTTCTCAGGAGATCGAAGCAGTTCTACCCCGACAAACCCGTACTCATGGTGATGGCCTACCCCGGACCACACGGCCCGGAGGATTCAGCTCCACAATACCAGCACATGTTTCTCAACGAGACCCAACATCGAACACCGTCGTGGAACTACGCCCCCAACTATGACAAACAGTGGATTCTACGTCACACGGGCAAAATGCAGGACATCCACATCAAGTTCACCGATATGCTGAACACGAAACGTCTTCAAACCCTGCAGAGTGTTGATGACGCAGTCGATCAGCTGATCGAGGAACTCAAACGACTCGACGAACTGGATAACACGTTCATTTTCTACACGTCCGACCATGGCTACCATCTCGGACAGTTCGGCCTGGTCAAAGGCAAAGCCATGCCTTTCGAGTTCGATGTGCGAGTGCCGTTCTACGTCCGAGGTCCGAAAATATCACGCGGAATCCAAATCCCTGAAATCATCGCGAACATCGATATCGCGCCCACCATGCTGGAAATCGCACGACTTCCTCCCGATTTATCAATGGACGGCAAGTCTATTCTGCCATTGCTGATGCAGAAGATGGGCCGGCGAGTCACGACCTGGCGCGACTCTGTGCTCATCGAGAAAGGCAAAATCACGCGTGAGGCTCTGATTCGGATGGAGAGCGCCTCCATGGCCGCGGCGAAATGCTCCACCGGAAAATTTCCATCTCCCTGCAAGCCCGGACAGCGATTCGAGTGCACTTTCGAGCAGGACAGCTGGAAACTTGTCAGATGCAATCGACGCTGTCAGTGTAAGAAAAGTCGGAAGTTCGTGATGGACGACGATCTGCGAAGAATTCGTGGCGGACTCCGGCGAACCGCGAAAAAACTCCGACGCAGTCGGCGGGAGTTTTCGATGCAGCGATTGGCGTTGACTCGTAATCCCCCAAGTGTGCTGGCCAGTGGTGAAACTTCGGATTCCGAAAGCGACGACTTCGGCTCGGGCCCGGTGAACTCACAGGACAGAGAGTTGGTGAACTGTGTTCAGTTCGCTAAGAACCAATCGGTGATTTGTCTTGGTGAGGAAGAATATCACGACCCGACGCTGTGGAAGAAGAAGAAAGAGGAGGTGGACGGCCTCATAAAGGGACTTCGCCAAAAGCTCAACCAACTCAAGGGATTACAGGCGACGTTACGTCACAACAGACCTCACGGCGCGTCGAATGGCAGGAGACCTGTCGGCTCCTCGGAATCGGACGACGAGTGCCATTGCCAGAAGGATAAGGGCCGGAAGCTGCGCAAACAGGAAAAGTTCGCCAACACCGAGTGTACCGCCGATCTCGATAAGATGAACTGTTTCACCCACGACAACGATCACTGGAAAACGCCCCCGCTGTGGACCGAAGGTCCGTTTTGTTTCTGTCAGAACGCCAACAACAACACGTTCTGGTGCGTTCGAACGATCAACGCCACCCACAATTTCCTCTACTGTGAGTTCATAACCGGTTTCACCAGTTTCTACAATCTCAAAGACGACCCCTATCAGCTCCGGAACGTTGTCAGCAGCCTATCGAGAAAGGAGCACGACCTACTCAAGGTTTCGCTGAACCGATTGCGACGGTGCAAAGGTGCCAGAGAGTGCACGGTGAGATACAGGGTGCCCAAACCCAACCCTGCGGTGCTGGCGAATGTCACGATGTCGATACGCGATAATCTCCTGAGAAGAAACATCAATACGTTCTCAGAACTGACCTAGAAGATGAAAATAGCGAAGTCGAGCGAGTTTCCGCGAACTTATCGTGTAGCTAGCTCGGAAGAAAGAGGTTTATTTGTTTTAACGCGACCATGATGGCCATTCGATGGTCGTCATGCACCGTTCGATTCAACTGTGATTCAAAGAAATTGTAACTTCAAACATAGATCTTATTTCGAATTCTGCTCGCGCGAGCAGCAAAGCCATACTCGAACTGATGTATCGATCGTTAAGCTGTACATAGAAAACTCCGAATACGGAAATCTGTCTCCCTGTACATTATTTGTAGCGCTTTTAGTGGTATTCTACTTGGAGCTGCACGATGGAAAGAGCCATAATTTTCTCTCGTAGACCTCTGATATGAAAATTTTCGAAATTAGTAGGTTGTAGTACTATGAGAGTTACCCATGCAATCATCATTTCAATAGTTTATCGAGAATTATCACTGGTTACACCCTCGCCACACTTGCGCACGCCTGTTAATATCAACGGCAATAGAATAATACTTCCAATTCAAAAGAACTAGAAAATAAATCAATCAATAACTCACACGCACGGACGTTCATTACAAATACAATTAGATAAGATTCAGATAAGACAAGATAAGATGAGATAAGATAAGATAAGATAAGATTCAGGAAGTTTTCCCAGGAAATCACCGGACACGTTCTGCGGTCCTCAATCACGCCAAAAACTTCACCGGCAGAGCTCCGGCGCAAATTACAAACTTACTCCTGTAGAGCTATCACAAAGCTCCAAGGAACGGAATCGGTGGTCAACAATTCCTGTTGACAGAGAAAGTTCAGGAATTGAGAAAAATCGGAAGTGACCGAAACCATGCGAATCTCGATTCTCGTCAGTCTGCTTCCGCGAACATTCAGAAGCCGCAACTCCAATAAGCTAAAATCGTCTCAACGACAAGGAACATACTTCAGAAACCTTTTCCTCGCTGACTGTGGTATGATAGTCCCATCTTGAGGATGAGATTCTCGTTCGCTTCTGTCAGCGATCAAGAAGGTATCCGGACTCGAGGCGTGCACTGTTCTGCCCCTTCACACTGGATGCCGTGACGGCCGCGAATATATCGAAGCAACGAGTTCTCAAGAGCCATAGCGTGATTGAAGGTCGACGATACAACGAACGGCTGCATTGGTTCCCTAAGTGGGTCACACAGACAACTTCTCGCCAGACCAACCCAACGGATGGGAACGCAACCGACATCAGAATGGACTGTTGCTCGGGAAACGACTTCGCCGGAGGGAAATCGAGTCCTTCCGAAAATCCCAGAGCCGAAAAATTTGACATCGTTTTCTCTGGAATTGGGATCCCCATCCTCGTGGGGACGATTCCCGTGGCTAGTCTTCGATGTAAACAACGAACCATGGATAGTCCTTCTTCCTCGGACCGTGGAAACTCCAAGGGGTGGTTTTCGAGTTTTTACAAACATGTGTTCGGCATGTCGAAAACTAAGACTTCGTCGACAAGTCACGACAGCCTCGGCAAATTGGAGGCGCAGACGCCCGTGCCTACAGCTCTGAAAACGAAAGACAGTCCTATGAGAACGGGTCGGATCCAAGTGACCGACGAGGAATGGATTGAAGTCATTTCTCCGCCGGTTGCGTCGCAGCCATCGGCGAAACCTTCCCGGAAAGAAATGGCTGAGTTGAGGAGACTTGCTGAGCGCGCGCGGATCTACAGAGAACTTTACAACGAACCGATGCCCGAGAAATACATGCAGCGTTCCCCTCCAGAGCTCACAGCGCTTCTCGACAAAGCCGAGGACGATCGGAGGAGACGGAAAGAATTGACGCGACAACTCAATAGAATGCTCGGTCGTGTCAAGCCCGAAGATGCAGTTAAATCGACAGTAGCCGAAAAAAAGGAAAACAATCCGAAAGCGAAGAAAGGAGAATCGGAGAAATCGAACGCTTCGAAGAAGTCTGGAAGTTCGAAAGCGAAGGAAGAGAATCCCAAAAAATCAGAGCCCAAGAAGAACGCTCGCACTTCGAAAGCGCTCTCAAAGAAATCCGACGGCAAGAAGGAGAAAAGTGGAAGTCAAAAAACAAAGGAAAGAAACTCAAAAGAACCTGAGCCGAAGAAAAGTACCGGAAGCATGGGAACGAAGGGGAAGAATTCAAAAGCATCCAACGACAAACATCATACTGGCAGTCCGAAAACAAAGGGGAAGGAATCGAAAAAAACTGACGACAAAAAGAATGTTGGAAAAGATTCAAAAACAGCTGAACTTAGGAAGAAGAAGAAAGATAGCTGTTCGAAAACACGGGTGAAGGATTCAGAAAAACCTGGAAATCGAAAGAAGAAGAAGATCCTCAATCTGCTTACCATGGTCGAAACGGGAGGCAAGCGAGACTTCGATGAGGCAGAGGAAGATATCAAGTTGATGAATGAGGAATCACTTCGGTCGAGTCACGAATCGAGCGAGACTCTTTCCGAATGATCATGTGGGGCGCAAGCCAGATGAGTATTGGGATTGATGACGTGGAGGGGTCAAGGTCAACCTTTCGTCGATTTTTCGATGAATCAAATGCATGGGAATTATAATAAATGTGCGCTGCTAGATGTTTTTGCTTACTTCAGAGTTTTCACTACGTAGCCTGTGTTCCTGCGGTTCCGCTCGGAGTCTCAGAAGAAATTCATTCTCAAACTGGGAATCGGGAAAGTGGAAGCAGAACAAAACAGAAATATCGGTTGGATATGATATCCGGAGCAACGAGAAGATGAAGAATAGATTGACCGGTTGGGAACATCTTTGAGCTGACTCTGCATCCAGCCCGTTACCAAGCGACCACGATCCGTGCCTGTTCTGTTGTGCACTCGGACAGCCAGTACGCGCGTTTCCATAGAGACTCAGTTTCGAAGTCCCCGTCGGAAAGATGGCTGCAGAGGTTCTCGCTGACTTGGGACTTTACGCCGACGAGGAAACCTCTCAACTGAGGCTGCTCGATCCTCACAATGATCACTCTACAACGTTGCGCGACCACTGCAAGAAGTTTCTCGGTCAAATGGAGAACTTCAATGAAATCAGTGACAAGTTCCTCCAGATCAGTGATAAACTTAGCGAGCAGGTCGATCGAGAACGCATGAAAGCCATGGGAAGTCGCAACAGGCTTCTGCTGGTGGACCATGAAAAAGAACGTCGTCGATTGCAGATGGAACAGCTGCTGCTGGAAAGGAGAGTGCAACTGGAAAAACTCAGGGCACAAGCCAATAGTTTACGAGCAGCAAAGGAAGGAATTCAGCAGATGTTGGATCGTGCGCAAGGATAGACTTTCTGTTTCACTTGGCGGCTGCAAGTGATCGAAATTCATCGAGTGAATTCCGCTGACATCAAAGGTTCAGCGGCTCGTGTTTAGGATCGGAAATAAACTTTGTGGGATTCTTTTCCATGCGGAAGATGTGTTTCGTGAACGTACAATGTCGCAGGACATATTTCTTTCAGTCGTCCAGAGTCTTCAAATGAAGTATTCGATGCAGTTCAAGTCTCTGGCCGGTGAGCAGGTCAGATATCGAAAGTCCCGATGAAAAACAATATCGAGTAATAATAATCTCTTTCGAGTTTCGTCCTTGAGAACTTTATCCCAGAACTTACGCTCTCTATGAGCTGGCAGGTTTCACTGCGGTCAAAACCTTCGAATAGCCCGACATCACTGCATGGACAGGAGAAGTTCCCCGGGTATCGCCCTCTATAGGTATGTAGATACGAGATATACCTCATCATTCCTTCGTTCCCCATCATTTGCACGAGCAAACAGGATAACTCAAGTATTATCGCAAGAACAATAGATAGTTCAAGCACTCGTAAACGTTGATGGAGACTTCTATTCCCTCAATCAGTTAGATAACGGCCGCTCACGCGCTCTGTAACCTTAGTGAGAGGGTCCATGAAATAATCATCTTAAGCCCGGTGGATATCCAGAGTTGCTATCGCTTTTGAGCTTCGAGGTTGATCTGTCCCAAAAACAACGGCTCGTAATCCGCCGAAAGCATAGAATTCTCCAACGCGAGTTTTTATGGCAAGATTAACATTATCGGAAATCATTGGATTCCAACTCTAGTCGATATTCCCGAGCGGAATTTATTTTCCAAGAACCCACGACTTGGGCTTTCTAGGTCTAGGATGAACGCTCTGCTGCCACTACTGTTGGTTTTTTTGAAACAACATCGAAGGCCCGACGACGATTGATTCGATCATATAATTATTGTTCCGCCTCCGTCGGGAAACACACTTCTATTCTGGTTTCTCCACAGCTTTTGCAAATGAGTAACCAACTTCTCGCCCATCGACATCGCTCCTGATTGCTTTGGAAGTGAGAGCACTCAGCGCTACAAATTACGTCAATGGTGAACGCACAAAGTTCGCTGTTCAGAAAACAAGAAGCTTGGAGTACGTGTTGAGAGACAAACACTCGCGCGTTACAATTGTAAATTTGCTGTCCTCTCGATTCTAGGCGGTGCAAGTGTGTAGGTGTCTCCGTGTGCGACCATCCAACTGGATGACTGTCAGACGGGTGGACTGTCTTTGAGTCCGCCGCGCCGGTTGCTTGGTCAGTTGCTAGATCTGTCGGTCGGTCTTTCTGTTGATCCCTCTGTTAGCCTGCTTGTGTCACTAAGAACTGTTCTCATGGCTGCTGTCGGCGTTGCCGCCAGAGGCCCGCACAAACGCCAACTGGCGCCTAACATGTGACCAACGGTGATGGCGAAGCTGACGACTTCCATAATGCATTGCATAGGCATTTCCAGCCAGCCAACTAGCGACTCACTCCGTGTAGCTAAGCAGGCGGGAAGGCAGACAGAGCACTCCGACTAACCGTTTGTCTGACGGACTGTAGACAAGAAGTCCACCAGAAGAAAAGGAAATCCCCGGATTACTATCATCGGACTTTCAACTCTGTCGTGTCGTCGAATCCCCGTAATCATCATCGTCGTCGGTTGCCGTCGCCGCCGCCACCACCGTCGATCTCTGAGTGGGCCCGTGCTCGGACTCGTCAACGTAAACTCAGTCAGTGTTCTTTCCGGGTTTCGGTTCTCCTCGGTGCCGAAGGGGGGGTTCCTCAGAGTTCCTCTTTGTTCCGTCGTGCCAGTGTTTGAGCTTAGTGTCTCCTGCCGTGCAAATGTCCCGAAAACCCCGGGTTCGATGTCGTCGCAGCGTTTGAAACTACCATGCTGACCCTGCTGAGGATAGCTGAGCAGCTCTCGGATCTAGAATCGTCCCGAAACTACAGTGGTACAGTGTTGTGTAACAGCGATCACATGAGTAGTATGAACAACTACGGCAGCAGCAGCAGCAGCAGCAGCGACAGCGACGCTCGCAATTACCCTCAACACGACAATCATCATCGACATCATCGTCCACATCTCGGATGTAGTGCTTGTTCCGAGAAGAAGCCGATCCTGAACCGATCGATGAAGACAGTTAGTTTCGGTGCTGATGGCGAATTCGTCTCTGATGACAATCGTCTCGCTGTTGACGATCGCACCGAAGGCGAGCACCCCGATGTCGCCGAGGGCAGGAGAGCGGTCCGCGCCAAAATCGAAACCGGTAAACTGCGCTCGTGGATTTCCGTGGTTGGAGATATCAATGAATTGTCGAGTGAGCCTGAGAGAGACACAAGTGGAATCCCTCACAAGGACCACCAGCACCGACAGTCGACAACGCCGACGGCGTGTGCGAGGAAGCGACGGGAAAGAAACCGCAGTATACCCACCGATGGGCCAGCAATGACTGATCTCGATACACCGCTTGCTAAACCCCGTAGAAATTCAGATGGTGCAACGATCATTCGTCGGTTCCTCGTGACTCCCGTCGAAGACATTCACGAAGACTTTTTTGCCGACATGCAGTCACCACCTCCCTTGCCAAAAACTCCTCCGCCATCTGAACTGACTTCGTTGGTTTTCGTCGGTGAGTGCCCGGTGGACATCGGTCCTTGTGTGCGGCCAAGTATCCTCAAGAAAGCATCCTCCCCGGACAATGCGCCAAAATCCATTCTTCGGAACGGCACGTTCACTTTGCACACGATCAACGGCAGCGATACGCACTGCATAACAGACGAGGGACCCTTAAAAAGTGAAGCAAGCACGACGAGTAGTGGAACCGATGCGATTGCGGAGGGCAAATACGCCGAACAACGAATCAAAGTCAGCACCGAAAGTGACAGCGAGATCGGGTTTACGGCTAAACTCCGCAGCGACGTTGACCACGAACTTGTTCGAGGTCCAGAAAATCGCTCACCGACGACATTGAAAAGCGGAATTAGTGACACCAAAGTCGTGACTGTTGATGAGTGGTTAGGTGACCGCGGAGTGGATTTTGACCCCGTGGAATCCCCAACACGCACACGTCTTAGACGGTCTATCTCCGAAGCATCGGGTCTCCGACAGAAGAAGGTCTCTTTCGACTTGGAGCATGTCGATGTGTTTCTTTTGGAGCAAGAGCTGATTTCTGATGAGCAAGGCGCGTACTTGAACGAGCGCTTCCGCCAATTTCTCGGTGATTCGGTTGTGCGTGCCAACCAAGGATCTCTAGAACAAGAAGGCGAGTCAACCGAGAGTTTAGCACCGGGTCGTAACGCCGCCGACATTACGACAGTCGACAAAAATGATGGCGAAGACGACAACGGTATCGAGCTCTTTAAGAAAACGCTAACCGACGGCGACAAAACTTGGCTGAAAACGTGAGTTGAACTGGAGTTCCGTGATTGAGGACGGGCTGAGGTGACAAAGTGCTCGTGATCAAACGCCGGACAGTGATGGTGACACTTGCGGCGGTTGTGTTTGCTGGGTTTTCTGAATGTTGGAAATGCACGTTGGAAATATGAATGCATATAAAGTACATAAAAGTCGAAAGAGGAATTTCGTTGTGAAAAAAACTGGTGCACTCTCTTCCAGAAGATTTGGGTTAAGAGGTGGTCGCTTGATTTTTGGGGATTTGAACAGGTTTTGAGATCCATGTGTTGGTACTTTCATAAAAATTTCTCAATCGATTCAATGTCATGATAAGTTCAAGTCGGTTGTTGATATAGGTACGTAGTTTTTGAGATGTTTCAGTTTTGATCAAGTTTTTGGGAATGTTACACTCTGACCCAAATAGATTCGAGCATAAGTATTTCCGACAAAACTATATTGAAAGTGTTTTCTCGACCGACTGATAATCTTGTTAGTTTGTCTATGCATAGGTTGGCTAATGAGTTTGATGTGAAGACCGAGCTGAGTTCTCCGTGCTGAGTGAGTGACAAGACTAATAGATGCAGAGTGTGGTGGACGGCGCCGGTGTGTCTGACGATGCCGTCCTTTATGGCGCGGCGTCAACTCGTTCGTGAAACGCTGAGCTTTACAAGCTGCGTGATTACGACAGAAACTATACAAAAACATTCGAGAACCTCCTCGAGCTGGAGTGGCTTCTTGAACTGACCGAGTTGAATACGACCTCGATTACTGGCGCTGTTTGTCTACCATCTGCCAATGACCGCATCATATAGCCAATAACCATACAAGCGATCTAGGAACACATCATCGTGTCACCTCATTCTTGGCATTCAATAACTCTGGAAGAAGTTAGATACAATTCCGAGAACACTCGTGATGCGCGGAACTTTCCGCTCCATTCTCGCGGGTTCTCGCGATCTTGAGGACAGAATCCACGAGTTCCGGCAGGTGTGAATCAATACGATTACTATGACTCTTCACGAATTCCGTGAAATTGCTATAGGTCTTTACTCACGAACGAGGACTGTAGTACAGAATCCTCCACCGAAACGCTTCCTTGGTCAAGACACGCGACGACAAGCGGGAAAACGATAACGTTGAACGCGATCAAATTGTAGAGACTGTGATCTAGTTCAATGAAGAATTATTTGACAGAAGTTCGACTCAGACATCGACTCGGTAACTTGGACGGAATCTCTTCCCGTTCAGTAACATGATTCACTCGCCAACCCAGTGCATTGGGCGGTATATCCGGGAGCTTCACAGCCAACTCTGATGAAGTGATTCGAAACAAGAGACATCGTGCTCTGGGGATTCGACGTAGGCTTGAATTCTCACACATTCACTCAACTCTTCAAGAAATGTCACGCTGTTGAGCGTCCCTGCAAACATGCCAACTCTTAGTGACATCCCTACGCCGATTGGAGCAACTTCCCGGAGGAAGAATCATTATCGCGAATGGCGTGACATGACGAGGAAATCTGACAATCGACGGATCGGAGGCAGTACCTTAGTCTGGAAAATTTTCCGTTTTCTTTTCTGTCTCCCGCGCGAGCCACAAAATGAATTATGGTATTCGTCCGTGTCGGATTGAAATGGATTTCGGCACTCGATCGGCTTGCTGGTTCATGAAGAACTTGAGAGCGATACTTTCCTATCCGTCGGGTGCGAGAACTTTGGGCTTCGGACGGCTGCAAGGGGGCTCGGAACGGAATCACGCGAAACACTCGGTGTCTCAAACGTTTGTTGTTTTGTATCTCCTGTAACCACTTAGTTTACGTCCGGCAGATAGTTTAGGAGCCGACAGAAAGAACAGTTTTCCGCCGCGACTCAAAATCTAGATTGTCACAATTCTGGTGACATGATGACGCCATCAACGACTGATCGACATCGGGCAAATGAATCTGATCTGAAGAAGCGGAAGTATCGATGTTTCCTCCGTTCTTGAGAGCAACCGACCTCCGAAAAATGCGTCCCTATATCCGTGCTTGGCTCCGTAGGACATCCAAGAGACTTAGTAGTTTTTTTAATTCAGAGCTGCGAGCCCAATCGAGGCCGGAACCCGGGCGCAAGATATCAACGGAGATTCCGACCGTTATCCTCAAACATTTTGAAAGCTCACTGTCCGAGGGGAATTGAATCAGTTCTACAATAATCAGCCTTCGTAGAATCCTCCTTCTCAAGCACCACGGGATCTGATATTCGAATTTTCGCGCCAAAAACGCTCTCCCCTCTCCACGGCGCATCCTCGTCTCCAACGGCTGCGGATGCGCCCGGAGCGGCCCTCTCCACTCCCAGAGAAAGATCACAATCCAGACGTCAACAGCGGTGGCGGCGGCGGCAGTTTGAGCGAGCGAGCGAGTGCTCACAGCTCTAGGAGCAGAGAGGAGTCAATGCAAGCAACCCTCTCAACTGGCGGCTAGCTGCGGCGGCCGCTGCTGCTCTACGGCGAAGCCCGGTGAAAGCCCGATCAAGGGGCCGCTGTGATCCTAGTGTCTCTGTCAGGAACAATTCGTCGAGTGTCCTGGCGTTTAGAGTTGAATCTGTGGGTGTTCATGTAACGAGTTGCTCTTCGAAGTGGGGCCGATGTGACGACGACGACCCCGCCCGTACGGTATAGCAGCGTCTTCTCCAGCCGTAGTGTTGTTGTATGAGAGTGCGAGGAAAAAATTTGTGCTACAACCGCTGCTACCGCTGCTGTTCTTTTCCCTTCTCTTGTTCATTTGAGAAGTCGTGCAAAGTTCTTTTCCCATAACCCAGAGGACTACACTGTGTTAATTCTAAGTAGCGGCGTCAACTCGAGGATATACCACTTGGAAGAAAGAGGAGGAGCGAGGACGAGACTGAAACCGGGAGAAATGATCTGAGAACAGGCGGATTTCCACTGTAAGTACCTCGAAGCGTTCTTGAAGCAATTCCTACCGTGGAGTTTTTCCTCCGAATAATGAAGACTACACAACTGAGTCACCCTTGTGCATCTCCGCCACGTTTTGGGCTGGGAATCGGTCCCGCACTCGGATGTCTCTGGGGGGGAAGCCAAGTTATCCGCGAAAGTTTGTTACACGGAAAGTTCTTATTTCTTCTCGTTGAGGGTCCAGATGTGGTCATGAGACGGGGAGAATCGTTTCTCGAGTGCCGAAAAGTCATATCCATAACTCCGAGCTTGTAATTTGCCGGGGATAACCACGAGCGTAATTCATTTCGACCTCACCGGCATGGTGGACTTTTTATCCGTCTTTGGAGTTGTTTGGAGCTAGGTGCGCACCATTTCGCGCGTGAAACGTGAAAGAAATGTCGTTGAGCTTCCGGGATGTTCGGCCATCAGTAGCTGAAAAGTACCAAATACTCAAAGTTCTCCGCAAATTCGTCTTTTCAAGACACTCGAGATCGAACTCTCAATCTGGGCAGCCACTGAAAGACCAGAGGTGAGATGTTCGAGTTCGTGTCAGAAAGAAAAGAAAGAAAACAGAACGCAAGCGGTACAGGATGTTGATACTTCTGTTTTGACACATTCGACATCACTGTATGAGTGGACGATAGGAAGGTGGGGACTGTCAGCCACTCCCTCGAAAAGTTCGGGAAGCCCAGAAAACAAAACCCGGCTGCTTTATCAAAAGACCACATTTTTCTTCCGGCGGATTGGATCTGTATGATATGGCCAGGTCCACGCAAATGTCCTATGGTTTTGCATTTGTTCTGCCACATTTGTGGACGTGGTTCGTAAAGTTCTTTCGAGACATGGACTGAAACTGTTCGCCCCGCTAAACGCACGTTGTCATCCGAAGTGTCGAATGTCAGAAAACAAGGTGTCGGGTTCAACAACGTAGTTTTTGTCTTGAAGATCGGACCTCTATGCAGAGCTATGGCTGATCTATTATTCCTACTTCAATCATTAACGTGCTATTCATCGGTGAAATCGATTGCGAACGTTGTCCTCGATCGACACCGTTTCGAATTACGACATATTTCGCGCGTAGCGTTCTCACAGAATCGCGCGTGTCGTGCACTCGATCGAACGCGAACGGAACTCTGAGACATTTCAGCGAATCACGGAATCAAATCTTTCTCCATTCCTGTCCTTCTCCCTGAACTGGACGAGTTCGGCGGCGTGGAGGGGCTCTGTATTCGTTCGGTTGATCTTTTCATTTCTTTCATCGTATAATTTCCTTTGTTTTCCTTTCCGTCCCATGGGATCCATGACTTTCTCGCGGATTTTTTTCCTCAACCAATGTTTGAGTTGACTTGTAAAGTCGAGAAAAGGGAAACGGAAAAGAATCCCATAGATTCAATCGTTGTAATCGATTAGCGATTGATTGGAACGATTCAAATGTAATGAGTTACGTGAGGCACTTTTCTGCGTCGTTTCGAAGTACCCTGAACGCGGTACGGAGTGGTCGTTGTGCACAGTTTGGCAGACGGTGTTGTCGGCCGAGTGAAAACGACTTATTTTTTTTTATTTTCGGTTAGCCAGCCAGCGTCGAAGAATCCCTGTGAATATTTTAAACGTACGAAGAGTCAAAGAACTCCTACGGGCAGATTCGGAACGTCTCGAACGTCTTCTGGTCGGTCGGCATTGTACCGGCGTTTGAAGAGGCCAGTTTCTTATTCAACTTAACCGACTAGTCTTCTGGAAGTCAACGAGCGCTTGCCGCGCTGGACCTTAGTTCACGAAACTGGTTTTGCTTCTGGGACGCTTTTCAATCGGAGGTTTTTGGGGATTCATCACGACGGCATTACAATCAGCGATTTCGGTCTCGTTATTAGCGTCGATTACAATACTCGCTTAACGTGGGTCGATGGCGACAGTTGATCCGATGTGTGCGGCTTCTGGCAATGTCGGCTGGGATGGTTCGACGAGATCGAATCACCGGGAAGTTCAACAATAATGACGTAATAACAGTTTCGTTTCTTGATGAAACCCCGATGGCGACGATTCGAAGAGAGAAATCGCGAAAACGACGCCACATCGAAGCATGCAACAATGTCCTGGTCTTTGTGGTCACGTTCATCGTTCTTAGTGACCATTATCGACATTGGATCTTCGTGAAAACGTGACAGCTCTGCTCGTTGCGAATCAAGTTTGTGTGCAACTGTGTCCTCCCGAGCTCTGGACCAGAGAGTGCGGAAAACCGGGAAATTCAACCATCATTTGCTCTCCGTGTTTAGCCCGTTTCCTGAAGCCTCTCCATTCGATCTGTTCGATTATGAGGGGAATCGGGTGTGGTAGATGCACGATTGATTAAACACAAGCCCATGATACTTTCTGGCGGTCCCGGTGGCTCTGTTCGATTGTTTCTCCATCGTCCGACTTCGGGCAGAGCATCAATCTCGGTCGGACACTCGCTTTGGGTGGATTACTTAGGTTGGACAGTAATGGAATTTCGTCGGGACTATCACGCCCGCCGAAGCTCGTGTTACCGCCTGGGCGTCCCTATGCCGTAATCGACTCTGAGAACATCTTATCGCGGAAGAAGATCTCATTTCGCGATGTATCAGGAAGTGTTTTCACGGACTGATTTAGAATCCAGGAACGACGTCCTGGAGGAAGTAGCAGTCGCTTCCAATAAACTCAGTAGCTGGTCGCTTCCAAATTTGCTGTCTCAAAATAGCGGGACATCATCTGCTACAGAGTGCGCACAGTCCGCCTAACTAGTCGGCTTGCCTCTCAGCGGACCGGCGAAGTTGATCAGCTAGGCAGCGAGGTCGACTCTGTGTCTGGAAACACGATCAGACGCTTGAGTCTGTCTCTTCCTACTATCAAAACTGCGCTCTCCACGTTCTGCCGGCTCAGAAGAGATCCGGAACAAGCCGGAGTGGAGCGAACTCAGCCACAGCGGTGGAAAGAGGAAGAAGGGAAAAGCAATCGATTCCTCTAACACTACACAGCGGATTAGTCTGTTTCCAAGCGACAATTCAGGAGAGATAATTGGAGAGCAGAATCGACCTCCGAAGCACCACGACTAGACCATACGAAACTTGGAGAAGCTTATCATGATACCTGGTTCACCTTGATCGGTCGATCGATCGATCATTTATTCTCTCATCTATCAGTCAATCACTCGATTTGCCGGTCCGATTTCGGAACATTTGGTTCTCCCTGAAATCAAATCGCTCGGAAATATGAACTCTGAGTGAAGTGCCTGAGAGAGAATCCCTGAAGCCCGCGGCGAATATTCATTCGATTTGGGCTCGATCCCTGAAGGATATCGTTGTTCGCTCTCGGCATCCTCTCGAATTTCGTTCCGGTTATTGCTTTCTATCACCTACAATATTTTCCGTTGATTCATGCGGTATGTATCGGGTGAAGAGCGCGGATCACGACTCACTGTCCGGTTGCGGCGTGGCGGATCGATTCGATTTCGTCGTTTGCTTTCCATCTCACAGATTCAATTAGGATTCATCGCTCGGCGCGAAATCTTTTTATTCGCTCGACCCCGAGAGGGAAGTTTGCAGGAAGCGTCTATCGAAGAGGAGCTCCGACGAACCACCGAGCTGCGGCATCGGGGCACAAGCTCGCCCTTTGCTTGTGAAACCACAGCGCCCATCTCTAGTGCTGCGTTATTCCTCGTTTTTCGTTTTGTCGAGAGTAACCTTCGCGGGAGAACAAATCGGAGAAATCGACCCCAAAACGTTGCGGTCTGTCGGTCGAAGAACGAAAGGTCTGCGTGCAAATCCACGGTCGTGTCGTACGATTCGTATCCGATTCATTCTTGTTGGGAAGTGTCCGCACACAGCGCCCAACAACAACGAAACTCTTTCTTCCTCCTGTCACCACGGATACAATCGTTGCAGAACAAGGCAACCACGACCGCCACAAGGTGTACCCCAAGAAGTTCAGCATTCCTCGCTGCTTCCATCCCGAGCAGGGCAACCCTCGAATCCACTAACGCCTGTACAGAATAACGGTAACAACGTCGCTAAGGTCGCTGACCGTTTGCGTACAGGTTGATTCCATCTTTGGACAACAACAAAGATGACGACCGAGCGACGATTCGCTGCCATTGGCTGACGTCGACGTTCGCGCCGCGCCGCTGTCGCTGTGCAGCGATTCGAGTGAGTCACTGAGTCCACATCGGTGGTTCGGACGTTGCTTTCGGTCGGCGGAGTTTGTGAAGCTTTCTCAAGGCCCCAAAGCGGCTAAATGTATTGGATGAGGGATGAGACCCGAACAAACAGAAGCAGCAAACCGAAAACAAACAGAAGCGACATTTCCAAATCCCGGCGTTGCTCAATTCAATATCGAGGTTTGGATCTCTGAGGGCGGAGGGGGGGGGGGAACGAATGAAAAGACGTCACATCAAAGCTGACGGGAAGTTTCCGCTCGAGTTATGCCGAATCAGAAATATCTCGCGCCTCTACCTAGTGGACAAACAGTCTCGAGGTGTATGTTTTTGTTGGAACTTTTTCTGTCCCCTGTTCTTCGTGGAGCGATCGTGTCTCGTTTGTTCTGAGCTACTTTCGGCTTGATGTCTCCGCTCGAACTTCTGTTCGCAGCGTCAACAAGAGCTTCTTACAATCGACTATTTGTGGAGCGGAACCATTTCAATACGAAGAGCAAAGCGATTGATTGTCACAACAAAGTACTTCGCTCGTTCGCCCGCTTTCGCGCCACTGAAAAGTGAAGAAAAGAAGAGAAAAGGAAACTCCACCCATTCAATGGGCGCTGTTTCAAAAATGGCTCCGCGCTTAGCTTTCTCATTCTTTTCGGCCTCCCTGTTTATGGCTTCGTTCCTCACTTGATCCCAAATCCGACGCTCCCTTATGATAAACGAGCTCGGAGTACTCCATGAATTAACGGGATCCGGTATTAGGAAAAGCTTCTCCCATCAATTCTCTCTCGACTGGAAGTCATAATCTAGCTGCTAATCCATTGTTACTTATCCGCTCGATTTGTTTCTTCTCCGAGTGCGGCACAACGATACGAGATGCTCCTCCACTCGACAACTAGGTTATCATGTGGGTGTCGCGACTTTTGTCTCGCAGAGAAAAAGCGCGCCAAGAGCAACGACAGAGCGTCGCTGCCGCTCGAGGACGGATATGTATCACCAGACGGGAAATCTTCAAAAATATACTAAACTCAGTTTTCTGTGGAATACAGACTCAGTATATAACGAAACAAGAAAGAGTTCCGACTGTCTCGTGTCTTGTGATATTGAGCTTATCACATCTGGAAGTCCTAGAAGGAATACTTCTCCTCCTTATCGATGCGTGGGATTCGCTTGTTGGATCCTCGATGCGATTGATCGCCGGCTGGCTAACTTGTTTGGCATCGTTTTCTTCTCCGCTCGGTGCTGGCAGACGTCTGTTTCGTCTAATCTTCGGGGCCTTTATTGAATCTTTCCGTGGAAGAGCCGCATCAGAAACTTACCGAAGGAAAATAGCCGTGACGGCATGAACGATCCGGAATTGATTTCTATCTCTAATTTGAGGCTATCGCGTGTCTTCCGCGGAGACGTTCAGAATTAAGGAAACTTTTGACACGATTCTTCTCGATTCAACCATGTGTTCCCAAAAACTTCTACCTAATAACGCGAATGACGTGTATATACTTACCATAAGACAACAAGAACTTTGGAATCTAGACGAAATTCCGACATGAACTTTGTGCCGAATACTCCTTCGTTTGAACTCTGGATTAGGGGTCTGCCGCGGATTCAGAATCGTCCACTCTTCGATATCATGTCTTCGACTTCGGACAACTCGGGGTTGTGATTCCGAAGAGGAAAATGGAGATTGGCAGACAGGATTTTCTTCGCTTGTCCCGTGATGGTAGATTCTGTTTCATCTGAGGTAAGATTCTCTGTGATTAGTGAGAGGAACCTAAAGAAAGTAAAACGTGCATTTGGATTCACAACCGCTCATGCTCATCGTTCCTTGAAGCTTTCGTTTTCTCTTTTCGTTCGGAGGCTGTGTCGGATTGTCGCCCACAATCAAACGACTACTGAATCCGTCGCGTCTTCAGAGAATTTCCAGGAAATTCGGTCGCTGAATTGATTTCACGCATCGATTGCGGCGTCTTCGTGAAGTCCGAACTCAAGAGTTTCAAGTTTTCATTCTTCTTCCGCCAAGAGGAAGAACCCACTTTATTAGCCACAATTGCGGCATTGTGCCTAATCGTCAAAGACTCTTTAGAGGAATTCGACGAGGATTCCCGGAATCCGGACGAACGTTTTCAAAAGGAAGCCAAATCCTTGAATAGCGTCAAACAGAATAGGCTCTAAGGGGCGATTGTTCAAAAAGCGCGAGGTTTCGATTCGAATTGGATTTCGCGGCATTCAAAAATACAGGAACTAGAATCTTCTTGTAGAATAAAGAAGGCGGCAACTTCGGATACATCAAGCTTCCGTAGCACTTGAGGCCGCCGTCACTGATTTCATCCGAAGAAAGCCGCATGTTTCAAACGAAGTAAAAACTTCGAGAAATTCGCAAAAGTTCCTTCAAATTCAGCCGAAAAACGGGAAGGTCTTGTCCTAGAATCTGAAAGCTACACTTCGCCAAGGTCAGCTTCGTTCTTCTTTGATAGATATTCTTGAATTCCCGCTGAAATTAGCGGCCAAAATGGACGAAAACAACAACGGACGCTGGACTTAGCGGACAGAGGAAGAAGTTTCGTTTCGAATTTGATTTTCAACGCGATGATTCGAGAGGATCAGTGTGAATACTGATCCGAATTCTGTGAAAGAACCAAATTCACTGGAGCGGAGGGATTCCCTTCCGGAGATGAATACTGAGCTCGGCACGAAGCGGTCACTTGACACAAGGGTCGCCAGGCGACCGAAACCTTTTGAATTGGCTCACCCAGCGTCGTGTTTATCCAAACGTGTAGGTGGCTTGAAGCTTTCTCATGATCTTCTGTGCGGCGGGCGGGCGGGCGACGGAGGGAGAAGAAGCAGCAGCGTCAGAAGAACGGACGAAATCGTCGCGAATTAACGAGTCACGAACCTTTTGTGCGGCAGCGGTCTCAGCCGTCAAGAAAACTTTATGACCGGTGCTTTTCCTCTTCGGCAATCCGCCGATGGTCAGCTCGGATGCAACGACAGCTCGTCGAGCAGCCCTGAATGTAGTCTGAGTGAGGTAGTTTGGCGATTTGGACGCGTTGTTGGCTCCGCTTCGATTTCGTTCACCCTACTCAGCCACTAACGCCAACGCAAAGACTCCCAGTTTCCTCTTTCGAAAGGTGCGCGAATCTCTCCCTGAACCAAGTCTTGCGCGAAAACATCTGATATACCTTCCAAACACGTACTCAGATGGCCCTGGGAAGTTTGAATCTCTCGTCCGGATCCGAAGGTCGGGGGACAGGTCCAGTATGGTGAACACGCGGACACGCTACAGCAACTCAATCACAAGCGCGACGGGAAAAATGACTTCCAGATGCACATAAGAGAACATTGGTCGCTTTCTGACGTAGACGACAAGGTCGTTCGCGTCTGTCAGGAACGTTTGTTGCCTCGGCTCATCTCACATTTTTACCATTTTTTCTCCGCTTAACGCATCAACAGAAACCGAGAAAAAAAAACAAGAGCTATAAAAACATTTTGTTCGCGTTCTTCGTCTGACGAATCATTTTTGTTGTCTGACAGCCCGAAGCTCATCACTCGGCGAACTGAACGTCAATGAGCATTTCGCGCTAAATACTCAATGTCGCGCACTTGAAGCAGAGTTTTCGTGATGATGTTTGCAAGGCCGACAAGCAGACTCTTGTCGTTGATCAGCTGAAGCAATGAAAAGCTCGGATCTCATGAAAAAGCCAGCGTTCAAATCCCGAGCTGGATCTGCTCGTCTCGTTGATGGTCGGATAACTTCCTTGAGAAAAAGGAAAATCGGTGTCTCGAGAACCCCTTCGAATCATCGTAATTGGCTCTTTGAGAAGAAGAAAAAAAATATATATATATCCAAACGCCTATTTACACACCTCATTCAAGTCATCTCCCACAAGCAGCGCATAGCTTCTGCTTTTGATTCGCTTCTGGTGAGGGTCGAGGTAGGAAAAGAATGGAGCGCCTTCAAACTAAACGGTTGGTTTTCCCATCCATTGAATCTGAGCCATTAGAGGCGTTGGAACGAAAGCCAAGCAAGTCTTGTAGCGATTTCGACGGCTGCAGGCGTCTGGCACCTGTCGCGTCATTTGAGCGAAGCTGCGAGCCGAGAGAATCGATCCTCTCAAAACCCTGATCCTGATTTAGAAGTTCGCCCCGTCGTCGTGGTCGAAGCTTCGCGCACCTCCTTCTGGATCCTTCTTCAAGGACCTAATCGACTCCCTTTCCCATGGAACTTTTCTAGACTCCATGGATAGAGTCTTCCATGAGTCAGACCTCACTATTCCAAAACGGAAGAAACTGAGTTTTGAGAAGGCGATATCTTCATTCCAAAAGTTGCTGACGAGCGGAGTTTCGTAAGAAAACTCGGTGAGAACCATCCTGGGAACGACTTGATCCACTTCACCAAACACTTGAATCGCTCAAATGCTTCCTCCTGATGCGGCGATTCTCCCCATTTGTTTGTTTCGTTTTGACTTATTTGACTCCAATCCGATTGATCGATTGTTCAGTGAATCGATTGCGAGTTTCTCTCAAATGTTCGTTTAGCGTCTCGTTTTCGTTTTGGCTGGAAGGTGCCTCCAGTCCGGAAGATCTCTTGTCGCGACGATTCACCTTCCGTAAACGCAGAAGTGAATCCCTGTTAGATTCTCGTTGTTGATCGCAGGCTTGGCGAATTCAACCACTTTCTTCGAAGAGTCTCAAAACCCACGAGAGCCTCCAGGTTGACCATTTGCGTTGCGTGAAGTTCCGGCTCTAATCGAAGACCCTCGACTCCGATTCGCCGGCCGTGTGGACGCGCGATTTGAATGCCAATCTGTTCAGTCTTCTCTTTTGAGAACAGAAATTGTTGGGAAGGAGTAAACGAGACTTCAAAATGAAATCGCGGCGAGCGGGCTGGTGAATCAAATAACGCTCACTCAGTCAGTCATTCAAAGACTAGCCTGAGTTTCTGGGGGTTTTCGTCCCTCATTTTACCACTTCATTTCAATTTTTTTTCCGACCTTTTCTCACGAGGAAAAGCTCTTCTCTCACTTTTTCTCTGTCGCATTCCTCTGTTTATTTCCCATTTCTTTGATGGAACATCTTTGCGATTCCCTGTTGAAATTTACGGAACTTTCCTCGAGCCGGTGCGTTCAAAGGTAGAATTGTCGGCAACTTTTTTCGAAGCATGAAAATGGGTTTTGGACCCCAGTCTTTTCTCGTGCGTTCGCGCGCTCCTCCAAATCTGAATCTTTTCCACAATTCCATTTGTTTGCCGCTGTTATTGTTGGTCGGAGTTGCTGACGGCAGGATTCGACTTCAATCGCGTGGGTAATACGGCGCCAAGTTGAAAGCGCCGCCGCGAACAAGCAGCTAGCAAGTGTTATGGAAATTTTAATGTAAGCATCCGCTTAAAAGTGCTCCTGGCTTACTGAAAGCCTCACTCTTGGGTGTTCGTCCGTCCGCTCAGTCGCTCGCCGAAAGGCGCGTCAACAGCTTATCTGCCTGACGCGGGCGAGAGATCGCTTTCCTTTGCTTTCAGAAACTGCTGAATGAGGATTTCCGGAATCTCGATTGCGTTATCGCAACTTTTCCTCCTTTGTCTCTCCTCGCTGCCGGAACGAAGGAATCCATCGAAGTCCCTGAACCCGAATCGAAAATCCACCGAACGTTCATCGTTCTTCTGTTGAATCCCGGGAAACGACGCGTCTGTCCGAAACAATCTTCGAGTGAGTTTTCCATCGAGGAAAAAGACTCGATGGGTGAGGCAAGCAACCAAGCAAGCAGGCAGGCAGGCAATCGATACGAACGCATGAATAAACGAGATGGAGCAGACGTCCAGCAAAACAGCTCCGCTTCTTTCCTTGGAGCTGAAAAATGACGGAACCTCCTGACGAAGCCGTGACGCGATGAGACCGAGCCGGAATGTTTGAAGGAGCGGCGGCGGCGGCAGCAGCCGAGCGACATCGTAATTGCTTTCAACGGCAGATCACAACTCAAGCAGAAACAAAGACGAGTATTTACGAACGCGCAGTCTGTCTCGGGGAGAGAAAAAAAATATCTCAGGGCTCCGGTTTCCTTTTTGTGGAACCACAGCTCCTGCCGGATGGAAGTAGGTTCTTCCTTGACGCTGAAGTTAGTCGCTGTGACTTATGAGAGAAGAAAGAACGGGGCCTGAAACTCGTGTTTTACAAGGAAAAAAATGTGAAGTGGATCCGGGATTCGATTTTTCCCACTAGTTGGAGGGGCCTAATTATCTTGGCGGCCGCAGTTGTCCATTTTGCTCCGTTTGTTGCCACCGAGATGAGAGGAAACCATTAGTTTCACACTCCGTTTGTCTCTAAGAGGGAAAATCGTACACTAATCCGACGCGTTATCCGCGCTGTCTGGAAGTTCGGGAGAGCGGCTGACGTGAACTTTTGTTTCCGTTTGACCTAATTCAGAAAAAGCATTCAGGCGAGCGAACAGGCGGGCGGGCAAGCAGCCGGGCCGATAGTATGAGTAAGAGAATTGGCGAGCGTAGCAACAGCACTGCCCACTTTGAAGCATCATCGGTTGTTCGTCCGCTTGGCTGGTACAGCGTGTTCTAGTTGAATAGAATCCAAAGGGCCAACACCGTGTCACGTATCGTCCACCCATCAATCTATTCTCTCTTTTGTCCACCTTTCCGTCCAATTACCCACCCTCCCTCCCTCCCTCCCGTCGAATCACTTCGCAGAGCGGACGAATTAATGAAAGTGCTGTCAATGGAGAACTCGAGTTTTGGCTTTGTCATTGGTTTTCGGGGACTTCTCTACGTCGAGAAGGATCTCTCATTTATCATCACACGGATTTTCCATTCTCGCACACATATAATACATATAATACATCCATCCAACAATTCATTCATCCATCCATGCATTCATCAAACTTCACTCAAAAACTATGTTGTTATATTGTTATATTACAAAATGGTGGATCTCCGAGAAAGTCGACGGATGAATGGATTAACTGTATACGTATTTTCACAATATAACTAGATAACAACATGATAAATTCTAGGTCAAGTTCGATGAATGAGTGACTTGCTGAATGGACGTAGCATATGTGTGCAGGAATGGAAAATCCGTGTGATGATAAACTAGATTTATATATACATATATATGTATATATATATGATATTATAGATATATCATTATCATTATATCTTATATGTAATATATATATCTATATATATACATGAGTACAACGGATGAATTGGTGGATTCATGAATGAATTGATGGGATAATATTCCATTTATATGTTCCATTAGTGATTTCGGGTGATATCTTATCATATTAGATAACTTATATATTAAATATATATATATATATTCCGTCATATATTATTCCATCAATTCTATCATGAATCCACCAATTCATCCATCCGTCGATTTTCTCGGAGATCCATCATTTTCTGGATTGATTTCACGGCGTATTCGTTCCTGCATTGAATCTTCCGCTGAATGTGTAATCACCATGATTAAAACGTCTCATTGCTTCCAAGTTGACCGAAAAGTCGACGGATTTGTCTGAAAACGGGTGAATGACTGTTTATCCAGTTCATTCATCTCTGCGTCGGATTCTTCGATTCCAGTCTTCAGTCAGTCGGGGTGTCACTCGTTTGACATAATTGCACGATTGTCAGTTCCGATGCAACTCCTCCCTTCTGCGTCGAACGGACCACACACTACTCTGAGCTTGTACATATTGACATCACTTTGTGTGATGATGATCCTCATCATTCCAGCGTCGACAACGACCGTTACGGAACTACGTGGAATCGTGGATATAAATGCGATCTTGATCATCGCTTAGAAGTCTCATCGTTCGCTCGCACGCACGCAACGAGTGTCTGAGCGAGAGGTGGGCAACAAAAGGACGCTGCATCCTCTGCGGAACATGCGACGCCAATTCCGATAATTCCAAGGCGTCACTGGTCTGTAATTTACGAGTGAGCTTCTCGCTGCTGACTTGACCGACCAACTAAAGATACGGCTCAACAATGAATCGCCAAAGTTCAGTTTGTAGCGGATGGAACGTCCCTCTAGGACCACTTCGGCTTTCACCGAACACCGATCGACATGGCCCAAGCCGTTCTGCGAAACCGAAGGAACTGAAATCCCCGTAATCGGAACAATAAGTTTTTCGAGGATTTACGGCTTCCACCGGTGGTCATTTTTTCCCGTCCTGATTTCATCATCGAGGCCGAGTTGTCCTTCTTTTCTTCGAGAGTCAACGTATGTTGTTCAATCAGGAGTCGATCTGCTAGTCCTGTGCGGCCGAAAGTCAGAAGGAACTGCTTTGAATAAATGCATGGAAATTCCTCCACTGGCGGCCACTTTGATTTCGTGGATGGCTCGAAAAACGAGACACGCTTGGATCCGCTCCCTTCCGTGGTCGCCCGCTCGCCTCCCTGGTACTGATGTCGTTGATGTCGCGCCAGTCGTACAGGGCTATAAATCTCAATGGCGATTCCGTTGCTGCAGCGCCAAACATCTACGAATGACTCTTTCGATTTCGCTTTCTCTACGAGATGGCAGACCCGTTCCGGGTTTGAGCACGTCAGACCCGTTTGGCGGCGGTGGCGGCGGCGGCAGCCATGCCGCGCTGTCTAAGAATCGTCCTGTTTGACTGTCTGCCTTGCTGACTGACTAAGGAAACAGTTGCCGATTGTGTGTGAGACATCCTAGAAAAATTCGGACAGACGAATGGATGGACAGGCGAGTTGCTGGCTGGTGAGATCGAGAAAGCGGAAACAAGGGAGAATTCGAAGAAACGCGACCAGATCGCAACGGATGTTGAAAAATTCCACTGGCGGCTGTTGCCAACTGCGATAAACGCTCTTGGTTTGCTGTCAAAAAACTCAGAAGTATCAAGACATTGTCGATAACGATCAGGAATGATTCTTCCCGCGCTCGTCCGAGGTTACCTGAGATCGTGGCTGAAGCTTTTTAGCTAGGCCTCGCACGTTCGCTTATCAAATTATCCAATGACGAATATCTGGCAAAGTCCCCTAAAAATCAGTCAGGTCCACTATGGCTGAGTTCGGGAATCCTCTGGTTCATCGTCTCGGATTACATCTTGATTATCGCCTTGAGTCTTCGTGTAAACGCCATGATATGGATGATATTCTCACAAAGGCGGGAGAATCGATGTCTTGACGTCATCCTCGAAACTTGAACTTTAAAGTGGAAAGTAAAAGCAACTTTTTGTCATGGCGGCATCGACGAAGGGATCAGAGCTCTGTCTGAGTTGCATCGCTCTTTTTCGACCTTCTGCGGTGTACTCAGGAAGAACACAACCGCCAGAGTAAGTTTTCCACTGCAAGGAGCGACCTACAAATGCCATTCCTAGTTTCGAAACTCCGCTTCCCGAACGAGTGGCAAAGCATCTGATTTCAATGAGCTTACCAAAGCGAGCGCGTTTCCGCCGGATAAACGAAATCAGTCATTGTCTCGAGAGCGCAGTCCCTGTTTGTTGACGAATGAATCGTTGCTGTTGCCGTTGCCACAGCTTCGGTCGGTGTCACTTTCATGAGATGAGGTCTTTGTCATTCAAATTCGCGCCGGTCTAAGCGTTTGTTTCACGATGTCCGATTGTAATTAACGCGGTCCACATGTGCTATCTTTTCAATGGTCTGATAGACGACGAACAATCTGCGCACGAGACGGCGACACTCGTTCGCATCGAAGAACTCTTCGAACTCAGTTCCTCGGTCCGGTTTCTTCTTCGATTCATTTGCCTGCACACGTGGAGCCCGAGCTCGAGTCCAGTTTCCAGGACGACGCGTTCTGTTTTTAGTCAGAACGGATGGATGTCAAGAGATTTCGACTCGAAGTGAAATTCTATGTCAAATCCCGGACTCGGAAACCCGACCGAGGGGTTGTTTTGCAACGAAACCTCAATCGAATTACGTCGTGCCGCAGTATACGGTTTTCTCGTCCGACATCTTTCTCTGAGTGGTTGTAATCTGTTCAACGCAAAGCTTGCATGTGAAGCACGCCGTAAAGTTTTTACTGCTCGAGTACTGGACACTGCTGCGGTGTTTCTCTTCTAATACGTAACAGCGAAGGCTCGGCTCCGGAGCTTCGAGGGGTCGAAATTTCACCTTTGTTTCACTTTGCTCGATCCGGCGTACGAAAGAGCCCGAGAGAGGGGATATCGGGCGCCCCTTTAAAACCTTCTGAAGAAGTTTTCCATCTTAATTCAAAGCAGCGAGCCACGAAATAGATTGCTCCGACGTTTTCTGTGGTGCCAAACCAAGACCAGACAAACCACCGATCATGACGCGGCTGTCAGCCGGATAAACAAGCGGAAGAGCAGTCTATACACACTGGTGTTTCATTTAAAAAAAAAATGAGAACACATCTCACCAACGATCCTGGGAGCGGTTTCTCAGAAGCACCGCAAGAGCTCCTCGAACATCGAGCAGAATTCTCGATCATCTCAAATAGATCATCGATGCTGGCCATCCATTGTCATCAAAACTCAACCGTGGCTCGAGTTCCGATGATTGAATCAAAACAGAACAAGTCTCGTGGAAAAAAGAAGCAAGCTACAACGAGGGCGGATTTCGTTTCGTTTTTTGTTTTGGAAAAAGTGCGACATCCGATCCCTTCCCAGGATGAGTACCAAGAGGAATGGTTGCTCGAGGGAGTTCTCACTTAGTGGAATGAATGAATGAATGAATGAATGTTTGCTTCTGCTTTTCCCACCAATTATGAGAAGCGCGTATCGGAGTGAACTACGGAGAAGGTATCCGATGTCTTTCATTCGTGGTGATAAGGCAGTTGAGCGAACGCTCCGCTTCGAGAACAGTTTCTGCTTGGAAACAAACGCCGTTTATGATTAACGGTGAGAACGTGCTCGCAGCTCTTCCAACTGCATTCCGTCTGACGAGAGCAGCGAATGCTAATCTGTCATGGAAGTCGTCGTCACAAATGGTCAGCTGCTCCTCAATGATTTACGGCTCGATTCACGTAGTGGTTCCTCCTGCGCGAGGAGAATGGGGATGTTATCCTTCGTTCTCTACTTCGGCCGTTAATTTCCACCTTTTTTTGTTCTCTTTATCCGTCGGTGCCCCGCGGCGCCGAATGCATGTTTTCCTTTGCTCAACATGGCTAAACGGTCACTTACAGCTTCAAGGACGAGTACCTGCTCTGTTTCCACTCATCTATCGTCTTTTACTTCGTCCGGAGCGTTTTATTTTTTGAAGAAATGAAAACCGCCGAGCTGGAGAGAGAGCGTCGATTGCCGTGATCGTGGGTAGCGATGTTTTGAGAACGAAGCAAACAATGCTCGAGCAAGCAGTGTATCAGATACACGGTTATTCCTCGCGTCAAACGCTAGAATGAATAATGGATAGAAATCCTGTTTCCCAGATCGGTCAGAAACAGTCGATTTTGGATGTTGTGCTCCAGGTGCGACGAGTGATTTCCACAGGGTGGTACGGGGATGCTCTTCAGTTGGAAGACATTACGTCGGCCATGAATTTAGAGAAGATCTTGCAGTCAATGTTGTTTTACGAGCGACATTGTTTCCTTACAATCCGATCTGCGGTAGTTACTGCATCGTAAAGTTCGATATCGAACACGACACGACCAACAGAGCTTCGACCTCAGTGGGCTCGATGGATGCAAAGTACAAAATGACCCGATCCGCCTTCTGGCACGCTGGTTGGTCCAGAGCGACAGCTTCGCGTACGCTGAAGGCGATTCTGGATCGTCAGGAGCAGCGATCGGAAAAAGAAAAATTGAAAATGCGCGGAAAGGAAGACAGACGGTTCGGAAAATCTAAGCATCGCGGCTCTAAAAAGGGGTCGCTGGATGGAAACTTGGGAAAATCTCTCTTGGGGAAAAACTCGTTTTGGCTTTCACGATTCGGAGTGATGAGATGTCGGAACCGCACTGCAGTTGGCTCTAATCAATCCAGGAACTGTAACCAATGATTTACTGTTTCTTTCCAGAATGGCCGATGTGCGTTCTTCGATAGTGGCTGCTTCTAGATCGCGTGCCGGCTGGCTGCAAGATATCTCCGCTAATTCTTCGAGCACGGCTCCTGCACCGTCAAGCGCTCCTTTAAGCTCGTCTCCGAAGCAGCAACAGCAGCAGCTCAACGGATCCAACATGGTTCATCCTCCACCCAAAAAGCTAGGCTCCAAAGTTAGCTCGATCGCAAGCTTATTTCAGCAACAGGTAAGACTTTGCTTCGCGTGTCATCGATCTAAATTAGCGCAGTGCCGGGCTCTGCCGATGTTTCTTTGCCGGCGTCTGGAAGATCTCGACTCCGAGCGGATGATTTCTCGACTTCCGATCGCCGATGAGAACCCTTCAGCACGAAGTTGTTCCAGAGTTGTCCTTGAGTTTCAGCTGTGGGGGTCTATATCGTTCATTTTTCAAGTGATCCTCCTCGAGTTTCTATCCTGGACCCCAAAGTCCTTCAAAAGTCAGGAATTCAGAAGAGCTCTTTTAGCTCTCTACTTGAAATCGTGCCGACTAGGAATCGTGCTTCTCGTGTCGCGCGGTATGCACTCCAGGAGTGCTGCGTACAATCCAGAATGTCATGTATGCTGTGTAATGTGATGTGCTTCTGTGGAAATCATGCTTTCCCTGGAAAGCATCTTCTTTCGAACCTGGAAATCGCATTTAGACTCGAGCCTCCGAGTATTGTCGTGCTTTTGAAGAACTAACGGCAGAGTGAAACATTCCGTCGAGCAGTACAACAAGTCATTCGGAATGTATCCCAAAACTTTCACTGGAGAAGAAACCCCGCATATTTCAAGATCTAGAAACATCTGGAAATTCTAACTCTGGAAGGGAAAGTCCGTCTTCGGGGTCCTGAGTCACAGATGTGCAATTAATACAATGGTCTCTTCTCTAGTTAGTTTACCACACTCGTTCTCAGTTCGTCTTAAAAATTGTTACCGATCTGTAGGGTTCGAGTTCGGAGCGACGCGGGGCAAACGAGTCGAAGAATATCAACGAAAGTGTTTTGAGTAGAAGAGATTTCCTCCGTGCTCCACTTCCTATATCGATTGTAATGATGGTTGACGATGTCGTCCGCTAGTTTTGCAGCTGCGCCACCGACATAGTCAAAATCTCTCTCTACTGCTGCCGCCGCCGCTATCAGCGGTGAAATATCGCCGCTTTATCCCGAACAACCTTCTCATGGTCAGCGGTGAACGAAGACACGGAAACGCGATGGGAATTCCAGTGCCCCGTGGCGCGTGAGAGTCTCTTCAAGAAACGTTTGACGGCGTTTCAGGCTGAAAAAGAACGAAAACGGAAACAGAGACTTCGAGCGGACGGAACGAACAAACGACGACCAGGCGAGGAAAGTTTGAGCTGTTCTGAAGTCGCGGGTTAGAGCGACGCGAAAGTTGTTTCTCGAGAGTGCTCCAGTGGAAGGGGTAACTTTGAAGTCCTTTCGAAGGGGAAAATTGAGTTGAGCCGCTCACAATGGAAGCACGGAAGCCATTCAGGAGAGGAGCGGTGCACTTTGGGATAATCCGGAGGGAAACGAATTCAAAGTGAATACAACTTCCACTCGTTCGACGTCGCGAGTCGGAGCCGCCAACTGACGTAACAAGACGGATGATGACAAGTTTTCTGGACAACGTCGCGCGATGGCCTGAATGTAGCGTTTGATTCGGCTCGCGTTGTTCTGCCGAAGATTAAATTCATTTTGGAATCTTTGAATCGATTTCCGATTTCAGAACACGGGGCCGTGAAGGAATTCCTTGATGATCGAAAGCGGCACGCTGCTATTTTTCTGCCGATGGAAATTCGCTCCGATAAAACACGGGCATCGGTTTGGGCACAGTTGACACCGTTGAACCCGGCTCCGACCAGGGATTGAAGTCAATCGACTTGAATGAGTTCTTTCCTTCCACGTACGCTTGTTTTTCCCCCCGTTGGCAGACAGGGGTCCTGCTTTTCATCAAGACACGCTGTTGTGGGAGATGGTGGGTGAACATTCTGCCACGTCACCCGTCACAACGTATGAGCCGACGCGTATTTACGTTGGAACAGCATGGCCATTATCAAAAGTTGTCCGAGAAGGGGCTCTAGAGGAAGCTTTTCATTAAGCGAGTTCCCTTCACGGCTTTCTGTCGAGCCTCTACACCGTGTCGAGTACTCTCGTTAACCACCGGGCCGTCCGCTGTATTTGGCGGCGTGCCGCGCCCCCCAGTGTCCTCTATGCTCGGCGCCACCGCGCCGTTTTCTCGCTTGGGGACGCGCCGTAATATCCGGCGGCCGACGGTTGGATTATCCTGCTGGATTAAGTGTCCCGAAAATCAGTCTTCGCGGATAACCGACATTGAGACCCTTGGTGTGGCTCACCCTTCCGGAATCTAGATCAGTGACTGCATGTTCCGTGAAGGAAGTACAGCCGCCGGTGTCGCCTTTTCGTTTCTAGTTTATCGTTTCTCATGTGAAATGTACATCCAGCCATTGTTAAGCAATGCAGACGGGATCTGTGACCTGCCCTCGATGGAAATGCCCTCCTGGGAAAGAAGAGGAGTCGCCAAGACTATATTTAAGCAAAGCCGAGCTGCTCGTGCAGTCGTAGCCGAGGGCGTTTCTTAGTCACGGCTGCGAAGAACAAAAAAGAGAAAAAAACTTCAACTTCTCGAAATAGAGGAACACCGCGTAATAGCTGTTCGAACATCCGAAAATAACAATCCGTTGACGACAGCCGGTTCGTGGATATTCCCGTTTGGGTGGCTGGCTGATTGACTGACTGACTGGCGGCGCGGCTGCGGATTGTTGTCACTTTGCCTGCTATTGATGAAGTTGTCCATTGAGGATGCGCTGACGGTCAACGGACACTTTCGCTAGAAAGACTCCCTGTGCGTGACAAAATGAATTACGATCGGCATGACTTGTTTCGTGGGAATGAGCATGTTTGCCAGAAATTTCTCTTTCAACATTTTTCCGTCCCCTCTGAGCCAGGGGTCAAGCAGCTGTCTTCATAATCTCGCGTTTGGAAGATCAAAGGTCAGGGAGTGACTGAATCGTTGATTTTTTAGGAGAGTCCGGAGTTTTTTTCTCCTGCATTCATGCTTGAATCACCGATATTTTCCAATTTTCACTTTCGTTTGAGACGGTTCTCATGAGATTTAGGCGATGAAGATGATCTCAAACAGCAAAGCAATGCTCCGAGAGTTTGTATTGTTCGAGGAGAGCTGAAACCCCTCGAAACATCCAGTTCCAAGGGGTTTCAAATCTTCTATGTTTCACTAGGCTCATGGCTGAGAGGGAAATGTCATCATGTCTGCAGAGACTCGCGGAAACTCTTGAGCTTCGTGGGTGGAGTGACTTTAATCTAACGGCAGTTATTAACGTCAGCCAGTCTTCGTTGAGTGACGCACAGCACAACGATGAATCGGTTCGTAATCGAGACGACATCGATGAGGCCTCATATTCGATTCTAGATCGGAAGGCTCCGGCAGCTCCGATAACTTCCATCTCCAAATTGGTTCAATCGATCAGGAGGCAAACTCAATCAAATCCAAAAGTTCCTCTGTGCGATTCGGAGATGGAAACCGAAGAGATGGTTTTCAAGTAGAGTTCAGGACGAGGTGCTCCGGGATCTCATCACTTGGAAATCCTGTTTCCATTCGAGTGACACCTCGAATCAAGCTCGCACGAAACTGCTCTTTTTCGCCTCCAACAAATCTCGCGACTAAGATACGACAAAGTTTCACTTCCTCCGATGCTGCGGGGTTGTCTCAAATCATTCATTCCAAGGACGCTTCTTTCATCCGTGGTTTCCTCGCACAACCGGCCGAACGAACAGAGCACCGGCTGGCTCGGCATAATAAGAAACGCGTTGCATCTACAGTGGATTGGAAAACTGAGTAGATTGGGAGAGACATTTCCCTAAGGCCCAATCGCGCCGGGCTCGACGTTGTTCGAGAGTGAACGACGCCAATTTGGCGCCTTCGGAAGGTTCCCGAGGCAAAACTCGAAGCCAGGGTTCAAGATCCGCTTGATGCCGTTCACGAACACGTCTGTTCTTAGTGAACAAGAGCCTATCTCGTCCACTAGTTGGCGATTCTAGCGACAGCAATAACGCCCAGTCATCGGGATCACAGTGAAATCGAACGCAAAGGTCACAGCAGCTCGTTTGATTGGTTGTTTGTTTAAATCACAGTGCTAGCTATATTCGAGTGAATCGCTTCGCCGCGTTGCACGCATCCTCTCAGCTCACTCAGTCAGTCAGTCAATCAGTTTTCTTCCATCCACCAGACTGTCTACTCACCCGTACCGCGAACTTGGTCACAGCGACAAACAATCAATGCAGACATGAAGTAAGCGAATTTTCGGAACGACAGAGAGGGAACAGCTGATTGAGAACTCCTCCCTCACTCACGCGGTAATTAGAACCGATTCTTGTCGCGTATTCGGCTCAGTCAATGAAAACCATCGTTGGCGGAAACCAAACGAAACACTCCGACATCTAGAACTTCTGAGGCAGCAGAAAGTTTCGCGGCGTTCATGATCGTGTGACTTCCATAGGGCTAACGGATTCGCGAAGAACAGCTTGCCTTGCGTGACTTATCTCCGACACGGTCCGTGCTTGAAGTCGTCAGGAGTCGCGGGAGCCGACTGGAGCTGCATCAATGATGTTCGACAATTACAGTATATCCGTCTGTCCGAGCCATTCATCCATCAAACACTTGCTCCGATTTGGCCATGTTGACAAACCCACCGTTGCATTGATCGTTATTTGTCCACCAGTCCACTGGATCGATGCCGGTGTCGCTCTTCGCGTGCGTCCAATTGTCGAAGATTTCTGTCTCGAGGCGCGGAGTCAGAAACTTCTGTCATTTTCACTTTCCCGCGTCGCTCCCGAGGCTTTCCATGAGATCCGATCGAATCTAGATTCCAGCAAAACTTGGACAAATCCGCGAAACTGTGACGATTCGCGTGAAATCGATTTGACACAGCAAAACGGCAGAACCTGATCGGGCTTGACGAAACTTTGCTTAACTCGACGAAATTGTGGTGATTTCGACAAATCCGAGTCTCAAATAGCGGAACCGATTTGCGACGAACAAATCGGCTTCCGCAGCGCTTGAGCAATCGGAGCGACCTAAGCTCGAAACTTACTTCGCAGCAGAAAGCCAGTCTTTAGCGTTTTCATAGATTCTCTCGAAATCCCAAGTCTTGAACGATATTCTGCTCTGTAAGCCGAAATTACTCGATTCAATGCACGAGAGGTCCTCATGTCACTAACCAACTTGCAACGGGATCGAGTCATCATTTTAGGGAGCGCCCGATGAGGTTTCTACTCTTCTCATTTTGTCTGGAACTCGGTGGGAGCTTGTTCCAACCAAATGTCTCGGACACTGAACTGTGGACTTCCATCAGCGTGTCAAGAATAGGAACGCTCTTCTATTCGGCAACGAACCGCCGACCAACTTAATCTAAAGTCTTCTATTTTTTTTCGGCACGCATCGCCGCGTCTGGAAACAACGGCGGCGCGGCGGTAGCGGCCGCAGAAGAACCCGCTGCCGTTGGTCCATCGCTTTCGTCGGCGAGCGCAAGCGAACGACGATTCCCAGAGCCCGTGTTTTGTCCGATTCAAATCAAGCTGTGGTGCATATTCATCCAAACGAGACATCGAGATCGCTAGATTCTCTCTTCTCCAAGATTTCCCGAACGGAACGTCGTCGTCGTCGTCATCGACATACACTCACACTATTACACTGTAGTTCTGCGTGCGTTGGAAGCCCGGGGCAAGCGGAGGGCGAGGTTTCATAAAGCTGCGGTTCCGAGGATTCGGAGCTTTTTCTGGAATGCGTCATGTTCCTACGGCGCGTCCGGTGTTTGAGTGGTTCAATACAAGTGTTTCAGCCAGCGTTGTTGAGTCACGATGTGACCGCTGAGATCTGAGCCGATCTGAGCCTGCTGGAGGGGCGTCTTTAGGAAATGGCCCGCATTGAATGATGATGCTCAACTCTCCATGGGATCCATGTAACTGGCGGCCTTGCACAGAGTCAGTCAGCCAGTCAGTCTGTCTGTCAGATAGGCCCGGGGAAACAAGCTGTGCTCGAGAAGCGCAGCCAGCCAGCCAGACAGACATACTCCACACCTTCCGTGAACTGTGCTGCCTATGTGGACCACTGAACCACCTTTCCGCCAACCGACACGGGCTCGTTGTCCGGAATTCGCATATTTTAGTGTCATTTCCAACGTCCACTCATCTTGGAGAGCCCTCGTGCCGAATCGAATTCTGTGCTCGCCGGCCAGGCGGCCGGTCACTCAGCCCAAAGACCACATCGCCGAGCGGCAGGACAACTACGTGCGTGCTTTGTGATCTCTTGTCCCGTCCCGTCGGGTGTGGCTGCGAGGAACGATTGCGGAAGTTTCGCGATGAGCCTGTGGAAATCTCCGATGATCTTCAGCGAGGCGAATCCCTTGGTCTCGATAGGACATTGGGTCGGTTGTTCCAAGAGAGAAGTCGAGCAAAGAAAACGTATTTCCGAACATCAGTTGTTACTCGAAATGATTTCCGGAAATTCGTCTCGGAAAAAAAGAAACGAACCCTTAGACCGAACGGTCGCTGCCACGATTCTTGATGACGTCCGTTCGAGCCCCGGCCATGCATAACAAAGGGATCAGAATCTTTTTCTAATCACCGAAAGGGATTCCAAACTCGTGCGTCCTACGCAACGACTGATGACGGCCCTCGTCTGAGGCTACTTGATGAAGCTCATCGACTGACTCGCTTGGGCCCTTGCTGCACAGAATTTCGTTGTGTTCGCAAAAAGTGTAAAAATGCCGGACGAAAGAATTCGCTGTCGCTTAGTTCGATTTTTATGAGGATTTTTTTTAAGCCGATCCGAGTCACCTTCCTCTTGAAGGTGTGTTCGCGAGCGGCTTCGTCAGTGTTTCCTCCTTGACCAGGTGTTTCCTTTTTTTTCAAGCGGATAAGTTTCAACCTTTGGCGTTCAGACAATGTTCTCCGCTCGTTGTCAGTGGAATGATATTATGCTCGCCGTCCCAACAACAATATTGGTCTTTGTTGCTTCGTGGCTGCTTTCCTCGTTCGGTCATTGGTCGGGAAAGCGTGCGCAAGAGACAGTAGAGCTTTCCTGTTGCCGGCACACACACAACTCGAATGGATAGTTCTGAAATCAAAACAATGACTGAACTGATTTGGAATCGAATCAAGAATGTTCCTGTAGCGTGTGATTTGATTTTCTGAAATATGATTCATTGACCCTCAACTTAGAAGAGTTCGGCGGAAAACACGTTGGACTAACACGCGAGTTTTTCTCGATTTTCAGGGACAAGCAACGCAGGCAATCACCCCAGAGAAAGCTAAATCTTCGACCCGGAACGAGAAGGTCCTGGAAAACTCGGTGACAGCACCTCTGAAAGAAACGAGTCCGTACGGCCCACGAACGAAGCAGGGTACTTCTGCACAGAACGGCCATGGAACTCCACCTAACGGAGGTCATCCTAACGGAGGAGCGGGGGGGAGTCCTCTTGCTAGGAGTGACAGCCATGTCTCGAGGTTCCAGGTGGGTTCTCCTGGAGGTCTCTCTTCTGAACTCTTCGAACTTCGACTTTGAATCCGACGCAAATACGATCAATGATTGATGTTTGGAGGATTACGTGAATCCGAAGATGACGTTCTGATTTGCAAACCCGAGAATACGGCTTAGTTTCGTTTGTTGACAAGTTTTCGCTCGTTTCAGGACGCTCGCGCAATGTTTGCGAAACTCGAAAGTGAACAGAAACGATCTCCTTGCTTTGACCGGTCGCTTTCGACATCAAATTCGAGGCCGACGTCTGGAAGGACCACTCCTGAGGACTTTCTGGAACGCCAGACCTTCAAAGAGTCTCTAGCGCTCCAGAAGTCTCAATCTGAAGATAAAAACTCCGGTAGTAAAACTAGTGGGTCATTACAACCCGGCAAGAAACCGCCTCTACCGAGTAAACCCAAATCGCTGCTCCAAGATAATAGTGAGTGCCTCATGGATCGGAAGGAATGAAGTCGTTCCCTCCTGAACTCCCCGAGAGCAACACCTTTCGGAAAACCTCAGAAATCGACGACTTCTGTCACCGCCCATATTGTCACATCGGGTTCCAGTTTGTTTGTTTGTTTGTCGCTCCCTTCGTTAAGTCCGCCATTATATTTTGCCCTCGCTCGTTGTTTCTCTCTCTTTGTTTGGCATGCCGTCCTCTCATCGAACTATCGATCCGATGTTCCGGCTGACAATGGTTCACTCTCGGCGGATTCTCTTCTCCGCTGAATTTGACGGCAACCAATCGCCTCCGTGATCAATTTATATTCGAACTCGTCGCCGGAGCAAACATCTCCTGGACTCACTTGAGCTTTGAGCACGACGGTCGCCGGCGACACGCGAAACGAATCCGCACTGTCACTCGCTTGCCTGCAGCTCTGGATCCGCAGCTTTTCGGTCCGAAGTCCGAGTTCACTTCGATTTCAAGGACTCTCAGGATCAGTCGTTGTGCGCGAGTTCTCTGACGGGGCGTCCTGGTTCAAGCCCCGCACGATCTCGACTCCGAGCCATTGAGATTGATTGGCCGTGAACGTTTTGTGATCCGTCCGGCCTCGTGATCGGTGATCGGCACCTTGTTCGAGCGAGTGAACCGAGATGCCTGACTGTGAAGTGAGAGAGACCGGCGAAGTAGATGACAAAGATTTTGTGGAACAGCCTTGAGCGGAGCTGCGGCACCGTCTGAACGTCTCTTCCGTCGAAAATGTTTCCCTGTTCCAATTGCTGAATTGTGTCGCGATTTCTCCGCCGATTCCAGCCCAGTGCCGGGATAACTTTTCAAAATGGCGTTCGTTCGAGATTTCTTCCTCAAAATCAGGGAGTTCAGTGAGTTGCCGGCTGGATCGATGTTTGATTCGTTCGTTTCAATGTCTAAAAGCAGTTCTCTCTTCTCTGCAGGTCCTTTGTATTCGCGGCTGCAACAAGTTCAAGCAGCTCAGCAGAACGGCGCGCTCCACGCGGACGGAAATCGAAGACCTCCTGAGCACCAGATGGGCCCCGATGCCGATGCGGGTTCTCAGCCGGAGTCGCTTTCATCGACGGACATCAATCCTCAACGACTCGACTCGGGTTTCACCTCTATAGAAGACGATCTCGACGACGTCAGTGGACGGTCACCTCAAGAAGGCCGGAGGAGAGAAATCGACAAACCCAATCCGCCGAGCATCATCGAAAGGGTGAGCATGGTGGTCCCAAAATTTTTCCTCCGAGTTCGCGAGTTCTCCCCGGACGTCAGAAATCACTTTCCCTGAAGGTCGAGCGGAACATCAAAAGAATTCAGCCGACCGATATCGCAGCGATATTCTCGAGCGGTCATGTGACAAACGCACTCTGAAGCGGTACTTGGCTTTTTGTTTGCCAACCCAATAGTTGCCCATCGCCGTTACATCAGAAGGCGGATCGTGCAAACGGAAATGTAGGTGTCACTGTGTGGCCGAGTTCAAGAGAAAGTCATCGAACGATTGATATCACGAGTCGAGAATAAGTCGCGAGCAAACATCTCCCGCTCGCGCCGCGTTCCAATGAGCTCGATGCCGCCGTGAATTTCATTACAACTCAATCAGCAGCTTTTTCGGAAACATTCCCAAATGACAACTCGAACATTACGATTCGAGCCAGAGAATCATGAATATCATGCCGTTCTGGGGGATAGTCTTCGTCGCCAAGATTATCTTCATACCACCATTATTCTTTATCGCGTTTCCCAACTTCATATCAACCGTCCACTAAAGTGCTCGACATTCGCAGCTGGATCTGCGGAACGAGCCCCTCAAATCGGATCAGCTGAGTCCCGTGACGGAGGTATCCCTCGCTGAACAGTCTTCGGAGAGCTCAGTCAGCATACGCCAGTCAATACGGGATGGCGCGCAACACGCGGAAGAGATTCACATCTCGTCCAGTGATAACAGCTCGAGCCAGGCCGATGAGAAAACGCTTGAAGGTTAGTATTCCGAGTTGGTTAGTCTCGAGTCTTGAATCTTTCACTTTGTTTCCACTCGACACGCTGACACACGACAAAAAGAGGAAACCTCTACCTCGAGAGCACTCTGCACCGGCGGCGGATTGCCGCTTTCACGCTTTAGAGCACCTAATCGATCCATTGGGTCTGTTCGGAAGAAAAACATTGTCGTACGGGTGGCGCGGCTGCCAGGCTGCCTCTTGTAGTGTGATAAGAGTTTATGATGTGATGATTGTCTGAATGATCTGATTGTGGAATGATTGCGCACAGAGTTGCATTCGGATCAATGTGATATGGCAACGCTCGACAACTCGAGTCAACCGACGGAGATCACTGAACCCGAAAGAAAACATCTACCGCCAACGGACAGTGGTAGGTCCGCTGATCAGAGATCAGACGTCGAGTCCGACGCTCACTCGTCCCTGCATTGGTGATTTGCATGACTGTCTTTGAGCAGAGGAACCCGAAAACAAGAAAGAAACAGATACCGACACGAATGATTGATTGTTCGTTTGTGTGCTTGAACTTGAAGTACTCGTTACGGAACGATTTCGTTTCGAAACCCATGTTGTCCTCGACTCGGAACCGATTCCGAATTCATCTTCCTTCCGATGGTTTCCTGGTCAATATCGCGGACAATCTGAAGTATCCTAAAACTGTAATAAGCAGGCGTACCCATTGTTTCTTCCCTCCGGAGTTGAGAGAAATGCTCCGATAAACTCATTCTCCAAGAGTTCCGTTCCCGAGATGTCTTAGAAGTTGCCAACGACATCGAGATCGATCGAGCGAACATAACTAACGTTTCTTTCTCCCCATCAGGCAAAGGAGGATCGTCGAGTGACTCCACTTTGCGGGAAGAAGCTAAGGACGGCGACGCAGGGGGTGCGGGCGATTCTCTCGCTGAATTCATGACCAAAGACGAACAACATCGACTGCTCCTCAACAGCAGGTTTGTACTCTCATATTCCAAATCGTATCTACCCGTGAACCCAACGAACAATAGTCCCCTGAATGCGGCGATTGTCGTGTGCAGAGGCCAACCCAGAATGAGTAAGAGACGAATTCGATGCATTGACATTCTATCCAATTACTCCAACACGACCGCACCCTCGTTCAACAATGCAGCGTTGACATGACCAAGTCGGCCGCGGCAAGATGTGGAGGTCACAGCAATCTTTCGTTGTGCGGGACGAATTCGAAACTATGTAGTTTGTCACCGTCAAGCGGATAGATCCTGTTCTCTAACGTCTGGACTCTGATGTTGTTGCAGCGAAGCGATGAACACTGTTGCCGGCCGACGGGCTCCGGAAGATTTCGAAGAAGAAGAGATCCTCACCGATGAACAGGCCAAGGAAGTGTGCCAAATTTTGAAAGACAATTCGTTCGAGAAAAACGAACAGCTCATCCGAGAGGAGTACGAAGAAGAACAAAGAAGACAGCAGAGGATGGCTGCCCGGGAGCAGTGGGCCACGGGCAGCATCGATGCGGAGGAGCTCGCCAGCCCCGTGACCGAGAACAACCCCATCAACAACACCTACTCGATCGGACAGGCGAGTCCCGCTGGCAACACGTACAATTACGACGACTCGATGGAAGAGGACGTGCTGGACCGCACTTTGCCCGCTTCGCCTGAACCCGACTCGGTCGGGTCCCTTCATGTCGATGAAGACGGCCATTACTACGTTGAAAGACCCGGTCTCGCAGAGGATCCCTTCGAAGATGACGACGACGACGACCTCCTCGACGAACAACCGCCTGAAATGGTGATCAAGAAAACAAGCAAGATCCGCTTCTCGGCACAACCAATCCGAGTGTATCTGACGCATTCGGTTGAAGAGTACGACCGAAGAAACGATGAGATCGACCCGGTCTCGGCTTCTGCGGAATACGAACTCGAAAAACGTATTGAGAAAATGGATGTGTTCTCCGTCGAGCTCATGAAGGGCCCCGAAGGCCTCGGATTGAGTATCATCGGAATGGGCGTCGGCGCAGATGCCGGCCTCGAGAAACTCGGGATCTTTGTTAAGACGATTACGCCAAACGGTGCGGCGGCCATGGACGGAAAGATCGAAGTCAACGATCAGATCATCGAGGTTGATGGCAAGTCCCTCGTCGGGGTCACCCAAGCCTACGCGGCTTCGGTCCTCAAAAACACGTCGGGACTTGTCAGGTTTCGAATCGGTCGTGAAAGGGATCAGACGAACAGCGAGATCGCGGCGTTGATCGCCCAGTCGATCCAGGCTGATCGCGAAAGGGAGCAGCGTATGCGAATGATGCACGGAGAATACCACGGAGATCAGGGCCACCGACACGGTTCCCCCGAGCCTATCTCAACTGGACCCTCAACACCTGAAGAGGGTGAGGATTTGCCCATCATTGGTTAGTAATCCTTGGTTCCCTATGTTACCGTTCTGCACTGCATTTGCATGGATCATTCATTCCCGAGTGGCTTCTTCTGTCTTTCTTTTTTCTTTCCTTCGAGTTTGTACTCAACCCTTGGTTTTCTTACCATTCACTTCTTTTGTCACACTTCCAACCGCGTGATGACTAGAATTCGAACATTATTCATCAATCTCGGTCCAACATTTCATAGATGGATTCATCTTCATTAAGATTGATGGATAATGTCCTTCATTTTCTAGGATTGAGAAATTCAGATATATTATGATAATCAATTCACATTCCATCTATCATAAATCAATATCGATCAATATGATAGATAAATTTCCAGCTCTGAATTTCTCTACGCCATAAATTGAGGAAATTATCCATCAATCAATATTCAATAATTAACAGTTACCTGGACAGATTGATAAATAATGCGCCGTGACTGCTCAAATTCAGAAATTATGATATCAGAAATCCATAGATAATGGGTATCTGATATCATAGCTTATCAATCCATAAATTGAGGAAGTTATCCAACAATCAATATTCAATAATTAATAGTTATCTTTACGGATTGATGAATAATGCCCCGTGACTGCTTAGATTCAGAAATTATGATATCAGATATCCATGAACTATAGATATCTGTTCTGCTAAAACGATGAAGAAAATGGAGAAAACAATTGGGCTAGAGCAAGAGGTTACCTTGGATCGAATCACCTCGTTCTACTCTTCCATCTTCAGACGCTACACACGATCCTCACGGCGAGGATGGTAGTGGTACCGAGGACAACGAGGGCGGCCACAGTCAACTATCCATGCGCTACAAGGAGTTGCAGTACCGCTACGCAGTGGTCGAGTCGCAGCTCCGAGCGCTCAAGGATAAGTACGACGCTTCAGAGGAAGAGAGGACAAGATTGGGTCATCAACTGCACATCACCCAACGCCGGTTAGAGGAGGCCCAGCGGAACCTGGAAGAGGCCAACGAAAGGTGGAACGCGGAACACGAACTGCTCAAGGTGAGCGTTTCCAATCGTCGACAACACTGATTATCAGGAGAAAAGAGTCTTAATCCTTGTTGCTCATGCTATTCTGGATCCCTATCAGAAGACGTTGATATCGCGAGCCTTGACCGATAACTGTTTTCGGTGTCTGAGTTTTGATTCGCGAATTCCAGGATCAACTGGACCAGAGTGAGGCGAAATACCAACGCTTGAAGAAAGGTCTATCAGATCGCCATGAAGATCACGCGAAGATCGACCTCGAGAAAGATCAGCATTACAACCAGATTGTAAAGAGTCTCAAAGATAGAGTTATCCAATTAGAAAGCCTCCTTGAAAGCAGTCAGAAATCGGAGGGAATGTCCATCGGCGTCCCGAAACCAAGACAGAACAGAGCCAAAAGCCTTGATGAGTGTAAGTGTTCGGGAAACATTCCGAGAACAATCTCTCCGGAGGAGGAAACAAGATCGGAGAACATTTGAAGATATTCCATGTGTCGAGCTCTTCAGGTCTAACCTGTTCGTATTCCCGTATTCAGCTGTGTCTGATTCTGATTTGCTCGTTTCTTTCAGCGGTGATTCTTCTGAGTGATATGATCCCAGCCACGGAGTTTCTAGATTCGAGCGCGGCCCGTGCAAAGGCAGAACTTTGCAAAGGTCGTGGTATCCGACAGCCCCCAAAACACTTAAGAAAAACTCTGTCCACTGAGGAATCTCACATAATCAATTCGTCGACCGGTGAGTCTCATCGTTGAACAGCTGGGAGCGGTGCTCGGCACTCGTTTAGACTGCGATGGCAGTCGCTGTGGTCCTTTATCTTTCGACGTCTTTTCCGATTCGGACTAACTTCACATCGACTCATCCTGGGACTTTGGTTGAGGATCATCAAGTCATCCCTAACTAAAGATGTGAACATTTCGCGGGATTTCGAAATCGGCCCAGAGTTCCAGCTGGAAAAGCTGTTTTGGGTTCATGGTAATACGTGGAATGAGTTCGAAATCTTGCGAGACATTCACATCCCCATCGGTGACTAGTTTTCGGATTTCGGAATGAGCTAACGAACTGGTTGATCTAACCGACTTGGAGTTCTTGCGTTTCGTCCGAAATCGGTTTCGAATAGCCAGAGAATCCGACAGGAACTGAGGGAACGCAAGCGTGTGACTCTAATCGATTGTGTTGTTTGTTCTCATTCCAAGCTCATTCTTCAGAGTAACATACTCAACACTGTTAGCGGGCCAGGTAAGGGATCTTCTCCTAGACTAGGCAGCCTCCTTAGAATGCAGCACCTGCCCCGCAGATTCCAGCCCCGCTTCGTTCTCCACCTGATACCTATATACGGATAGGACTAACTTTGTGTTCACTGCACGACGTTGGCCCACTAGTTTCCTCGCACTGTCCGATCGATCGAACTTGTTGTCACTCACCTAGTAGTGTCTGTATTCGTTCATGTCTAGGTCATGCTGAGCACTGCGTGTGTGTTGCAGGTTCTGTGGAAAGCAATTCGGTTTCTTGTGACAGTCTCGATTTGTCGACAGAGTCACTGTCGATGTCTAGTGACTGTTTGTCCTCACCCGATTCACAAAAAGGTGCTCCCCTTCCTGTTTTGTCAAACAACGTCTCGAATTTCAACAATTCGTCGGTTTCACCAAACCACCATCAACAACAACACCACCACCACCAACACCATCCAGGCCCCCAGGGGCCACCGTTCCCCGGTTTAGTGTCCACTGGAGGTACGCTGCACTCAGTTTGTTGTTCTGTTTCGTCCGCACCTAGACTCTGTCGTGCATCTTCTTGTCGAAGACTTCTCTGTACTCGATCTCACAAAGCGTTCTCGCACCAAGACTTCATTACACAACCGTAACGAATGCTGGTCAAGATCAAATGTTTCCTCTTGAAGATCCGCTTTTTTTCCCTCAATTTTTTGGAATATCTTGCATTATGTGCCGCAAAGCAAACGATGAAGATGCCTGAATGGTGACGAGGGCTTCGTTTCCACAGGTGTTCAATTGCTCTCTGCGCGCATGAATACGTCATCTCTTCAGAGGAACGGTCACCACCAGGTCAGCTCGGCGAGTCTCCATAACGGCGGCATGCCTCCCATGTCCCCTGGTCCTGGGGTGGGCTGTTTCGATATGGGGTCTCTTCTGCACAAAGTGAATTCGGGACCTCGACTCGACGCCTATCAGAGAGGTGTTGTCGCTTGGAGTCCGAATCAAGTGATGCAATGGCTGGTGGCTGTTGGCATGCAAAATCACGTGCCGGTTAGTAAAAGGCGATATGCTCCTCCGAGACAACAATCTTCAACCAGAGCTTTCCGCTAACACCAGATTGTCCCGTTTACAGGCATTTAGCTCGCGAGGAATAACTGGCGATCAGCTGTTGGAGCTGAGCAACGACAGACTGAAGGAAATAGGCATTCGCGACAGCGGCGAACGTGCTCTTCTTAAGAAGAAGATTAAGGAACTCAGAAGGGAAGTTGACCGCGAGAGAAAGGCCTACCGCAAAGAGATGGAAGCCAAACGCTAATCCAAGTTGCAGCCGGGCCCCTCGAGTCGATTCGCATGCTGAGAACACATTTGAGTGAAAAGGCTCTCAAGTTTGGCCGGCGGACCAACGCAGCGATCGGTTGATAGTTGAATCAATCCATGTTGTCGTCGTCGCCGGCGGGAGTCAGCGAGAAACCAGATCAGTGCCCTTCCTCAACCCCGAACTCCGAAAAGAAAAGTCCGGTCCAGTTCTTCCTTTCCTTCCACGACGCCGAGATGAAGCCCCAAGTCCAACTCTTTGGCAGAGCACGTTCGCGAGCGCGTTGGTCGCCTGAGACGCTAACAAAACAGGAGGAATCCGTGTAGGGTTTGGATCGAGGATCACATCACGCCAGGAACGACCACGAGGCTGAACTTCGGGTAGACGAAGATTCGTACTGAAGAATAACTGAATGACTGATTGATAGCCAGCCTGACCTACCGACTGACTGACTGACTGATTGATTGATTATCGATGGACGGATGAATGGACGAATGAAGAACCAGTAGACATTGATGAATGGATGAAGACTATTTTGGATCTCCAATATTTTTTTGAAGACTACCCTCGTCGCTAGAGCTTCGAATGTCTCGACAGAAGTAGAAAATCAAACAAAGTGGGTCTAGAAGGCTTGAGACTGCTTTGCAACCTTCGTCTAGAGTTTTTCTTGAAATTGAATTGATGGATGGCGGAATCCTCGACGGTTTCGACGGAGCCGCCGACAGGAGAAGATGGACGCGGTCATGAGAAAGATATCGAGGGTCGCGGAGGTTTTTGTTGAGTTGTAACACCCGGAACCCTGTTTTCGATCGCAGTATGAGGAACTTTGGTGGCTCAGTGAAGACCAACTTTGTTTTTCGTGTACATACAATTGATTACTATTCTTTTTCATTCGATTTCCCAACTTTCTATTCCTTCTCGTGCGGTTGGATTGAGAGAAGCGACGAATTTGAGGTCGCTGCCTCGCTGATATCGCAATCCTTAGTTGCCGCGTTCGAAATGCCTCTGGAAGCTTTTGTATCTAGTGCTGCTCAGGCCGGATATGTATATTGAGATATAGACAGACCGATAGAGTCCCTGATAGATTGGTGAATTGATTGAGGAATGAAACATGCAACCTACACATTCGACTGACGCTCGCGAGGCGATCAGTCTTCTCGCCTGAATTTCGAATTCCAAACCTCAACCCTGCCCCGCATTCCTTATCGATTATAGATTGATGATGATCGATTCATCGATCGCTTCGACGTGATGTCTGACGGCTATTTATACTATGCTGATGGTCCTTTGCGTCGACTCGTTCTTGAAATCGCGCCATGAAGTAGGCATCGGCAACAACGTCGTAGAAATGAGACTTACAATTATGTGTAAAATGAATAAATCTGAGACCCACCGATAATTGTGAGATCATATTTTCAATGCTTAGGTATTATCTCCGAGGAGCATGAACACATCCTCAAAGACATGAATTTCCAATAATTCCATGATATCATATTCAGATTGAGGCACAGCAAGTTGTAACTTGATCGAAGAGAGTTTTTCGAGGTAGCTCTCGCATTCTATGTCGTGGGCCTCAGATCGATGGCAGCGTTGACAGCGTTGACGTCACAGACTTGGCACAGTCCTGACGACACCCTATTCGATCCCGATGTGCAGTTGCTCCCCAGGGTGTCACTTCCTTGGAACGCGTCTTCCCCAACGACATTGCCTCCCTTGGCGTAGTTGCACGCCACCCACGACATGCTCTCAGATTGTGAACCTGGCTTCGTCAAATAGGCACAACCGATTGCATACGAATTAGCCCAGATCATTTGAGTGAAATGAGAAGTTGCATCATTGAAATCATATTGTTTTAGCTCGTCTATGGAAGTGGTGAGGTTTTTCTCCGCAAACCAAGACTGAATCGCTCCTGCGCCAGCCTCAGAGGCACTGGAATAGTTTTTTGTACTCTGCCACAGGTTCTGACCCACTGCGTTGAAGGACGGTGTTCGACGACAGGCGAATGGATCATGGGTTGAAACGCTTTTCTCGCAGAGATTCTGAAGCCATCTCAGAGCGTTGTCTTCAAGCTCAGGGTTCCATTGCATTTCGAGCATGTTCGCGCCAAATCGTCCGAAACAGGGTTGAGCTCTGGAAGACAAGAAGCGTCAAAGGGATTGTCTCAAAATAAGGGGCGGGAAATCCAAAACCTCTTATCTTGGCTCGGTCGAGACTGTCTCCAAGACTTCGTTCACGCAGTAAAGGAGGAGCTCACCTCACTTCGTTGTGTCCGTCTATCATTGCCTTTCTGAAATCGGCGTCACCGTTGCTGGTCATAGTGGAGCACTGACCTGTGATGCAGGCGGAGGCTCCAATTCCTTCATTGCAAGAGTTTTTCACGGGATCGGTGCAGAACTGTTGAGCACAGGTGAGAGCGAGCACTGCGCTCAAAACGGCGATTTCGTCGATCGGATTCATGATCCACTCAGGAACTTACAAATTCACAACCAAAGAAGCGCCTTATATTGTGACCAGCAGAAACAATACGCTGTGGTTTGCATTCTTTCTTCCACTCAGTTAGTAGATTGTTACGGGTCTTAAGGCCGGATTCTTTTAAACAATAAGGATGTAGAAACTCAGAACGTTTATTGTCGAATGAGGAACGGAGATTCAGAACAATTGCTGAGGAAGCGTCGTTCAAGCAGAGACCCGCAAACTTCTTGCTTTTCGCCGAGAATAGAAGGCTTCCGGGAAGCTTCATCAAACAAAGAATCTCACGATGACGCTGGATGCGGAGCAGGCTCGTGCCGGATTCCTTCACGCTCTTTTCTCCAAGTAAAGACTAGCAGGCTCATCAAGATACCCTTGCCCTTGCTAAGTATCACTCAAGGAACATGGACATGAGGTTCGACTGAAACGCGCATAACAGATCCGGAAATACTCAGAAAATTCTTCAAGTTTCGGTATTTATACGAATATCATCAAGCTTCATTATCGATCGACGTTCTGAAATACTCTTGCGACTCCTCATGTCGTTGCGGTTCGAGCGAGTCTGTTTTCTTCTTGTTGGAGGGACACAATTTCGGAAAGTGAATAGGAATCACCACGTGAGAAGAGAATTCTCTTTTAGTTTCGAATGTCGAACAATCAGGACCTTCATTCTGGAGGACGGAGGTTCACTTCCGCTGCCCGACACACTTTGCAGAGTCCTGACGATGCCCGGCCCGAGCCCGTTGCTCCACAACGGGTCGCTTGCTTGGGAAGCGTCCTCCCCAATAATATTGCCTCCCTTGGAGTAGTCACACGCCATCCACGCCTTGTTCCCGACGAGTCACTCATTTTCGTAAAGTAAGCGCATCCGAGAAGATACGAATCAGCTTAGATCATGCGGCCCGAATCATCCCGGGCCGCATGGGATGATTCGGTGAACTCCCTCGGGCCAGAGTTTGAAAAGACAGCGAAATGCCAACTTTCAAGGACGAAAAATGCTCGAAGCTCACACAGGTTCCTCTGGGATTCCTAATATCACAGAAGACACTGGATGTGTTGCCATTCTCTGTATAAAAATATTCATCTAAGTTGAACATATCACTTCTTCGTAGAAAACGGTGAGCGTGTCGCCTCTACTAGCTGCCTGAAATCTGGAACGAATGCACGATTCGATTTTATTTTGAGAATTGCTTTGAGATGACTCCGAGAAAATCGACTCCGGTTTCGTGATTTACTGTATTTCATAATCGAAAACTCTCTGCTCTCGTTAGGTCAAATGTCGCCTTCGCATAGGTTTCCCTGCTCTTTGGAAAGAAACATGCTCGAGCTCTTTTCGGTCAAAAGGTGTATGGGATGAGTTCGTTGAGGGAGGTGAGGTCCAGCAATGGAGATATTATATGTATCATTTGCCGTTTTCGTGAACAAGTTTTGGCCAACAGAGTTGAATGAGGGTGTCTGCCTACAGCTGCTCTCGTCGTGGGAAATGTTGTTTTCGTCACACTTTTGTTGGAGCCACCTGAGAGCGCTGTTTTCGAGCTCCGCGTTTCATTTAGTTTCGAGCATGTTCGCACCGTACTTTCCGAAAGCGGACTCTCCTCTGCAAGACAACAATCCAGTTGGTCAGAAGTCGACAGAAGCTGCTCTGAGTTTGAGATGGAAACGGAAACAAGATTCGCTTATTTCCGATTCCGATGAAGGCAGGCCACATGGTGCCGTGTTGTCGAATGGTCGCGTGTGAAAACGAAAGAATGAAACGGACATTTCGTGACATTCATTGAATCAAATCGATCAAGTCGCGACATAATAGGAGTTCCCCAGATGTATGTAGACGCCGCAAACTTGCACCTATTATGATTCTGGAGCGGAGGATCGAGACGAAAATGTCGACTAGTAGCACTCGTTCTTCAGGAGAGGAGCTAACCTGATTTTGTTGTGTCCGTCTATCATGGCTTTCTTAAATTCAGCGTCACCGGTGCTAGTCTGGAGCATTGAATAGTGATGCCATGCGGGAGCTCCGACATCTGACTTGCGGGCTTTTTTCACGGATTCTGTGCACTGATGACTTCGCCGCAACTGATCTCAACTGGGCGTTGTCACATTATGCGTTTTCGTCTGATCGGAATCATCACTCAAAAAGTTCTTGGAAAGCCATAGGCTACATTTTATTCGACGACAGTTATTGTCGAGTGTAAGAAGTTGAACTTCATGGCGGGCGCCAACGAATCCTCGTAAAAACAGAGATCAGCAGTTTCTCGAACGCGTCCGCGTAGCGTCCGTCGGCAACAGAAGTTTTATCACATTTTTTTGTGCTGAATCAACCGTGGAAATCCTCATCCAGTTCTGCTGAGCCCAATATTCGCTCTGAGCGCCGTCTCGTCGAAGACTTCGCAGAGACCAGAGGCACCTTTTCTGGTTCCGGGACGACATCTGGAGGCAAGAGGTCCGTTTGCGTCGAAAACAGGTTGATTCACGATGTTGCCGGCTTGGGCGTAGTTACAAGCTACGAAGGCCTTGAATCCCCGGGCCCGGGTCGGAGTTCTCACGTAGGCGCAGCCCAACATGAATGATTTCGCCCACATCACCTGGGTATAGTGACCAATGATGTCGTTTGGTCTCGTCCTTCCGAATGTGAGAATCATCCCTTCATCGGTAACGGACCTCTTCTCGGCGTCCCAAGAATTCACAACGCTCCTGGCCGCGGCGTTCATGTCACCAAACGCTGCTCCCGAACCCGTCCAAAGATTCTGTCCGACGGAATCGAAAGACGTGGTTTTGCGGCATTGACTCTCGTCGTGATGTCGTGACGCGTTCGATCTGCACAAACTCTGAATCCACTTCAGAGCGTTGTACTCCAGCTCTCTACTCCATTGCATTTTGATCATTTCAGCGCCTAACTTTCCTAGGGTTGAGTTCTTCCTGAAACCGTCAGGAAGGGGACGTCAGTCAATCAATGGGTGTCGAAATATTTTCCGATTACCGTGGTAATTTCCAGGAAAATCATGGATTTTTCAATATTGGTCTTTGTGTCCGACTTACCGATATGCGTTGTGTGCACTGAGCATGTGGTTCCTGAAGTCCGCTCTTCTGTAACTGTTGAGGTCACCACACTCGATGTCGATGCATGCCGACGGATGCCTGCATGAAGCTCTCACTCCCGGCGTGCAAAAATTTTCTCCACAAACGAAGTCGAGGAGCGCCAGGACCACAAAAAGTCCGACGACTTTACTCTGAGTTTCAGTGGATTCCGTCATCGTGCCTCTGTGGTTGTCGATGGAATGTGTTCAGGTTTTGAAGTGAATATTTCGCTTCAGTGGCTATTTTTATACGCTGAGGTTGACAATAAGTGATCACTTATCATCCCTCACTTATTCGTTGGGTTCTGCCCTCCTCAGCATCAAAAGCGCTGCGACGCGTTGCTGACTTGGACGGAGCGGATGTTTTGAAGTTTAAAAATATCCTAGTGTTCGATATGACATCATTGGTGACATCATTTTTCACCGCATCGCAATGAACAATATCGATTGGAGTAGCGTGACATGAACGTCTGATTTGAGGCATTTCCTCGACGACGAGATGCAAACACTGTGATAGTTATGTATTGCTGAGCACTTTCCAGCTCGCCTATAGAAATAGGAAACACGCGTCCCATATTGAGGAACAAAAGGACGTAGGACAACTCGCAGAATTGGAGAAATTCTCAGTATATCCTTGAAGTTTCATTAAACGTTATTCGACATTATGGACACGGTCATCACATCTGAGAGCGGACGTGGATTGCCCGCACAAATCCGACGTTAGGAAACGAAATTTCTATATCAAAGAAGAGTTCTCAACCCTTGAAAAAACGTGTTTGTCGGGCAACCCCTTGTGCGTAGTCTACTCGACCGGGATTTCCATGAAAAAATCTTCGTGCTTTGCGCTCACGTTCCAGCATGCAGCGGTCCGTCGACAAGAATAGTCTTTATAGTCCCTCATTGCTTCACTCGGACTTCCTCGGTCCTAGGCCGTCATGGGTCAGAGGTCGATCAATTTTTACTTCCCAGCCTCCATTCCATCGTCTAGATTTGTTTCTCCTGGAGGATCGCAGAAAAGGAAACGAAGAGGCAGGAGAAACCCCGCAATCATCGTCAGATTCTCGAGGAAACGGAGTAAACGTGAAGCGATGGAAGTGAGTTCCAGGTGACAAAGTCTCGAAGAGCGGCTTTCCAGGTGGCTGACAGCCTTTTTCATTTGCCTGAAGAGCCTCCATGTGCCGTCCCAGGTGAACGGAGACGCCCTTCCTGTTTCTCAGGAAGAAGGAGAAACAGAGGACCAAAGGATTCGGCCTCCGCTGCTCCGTCAAAAGAGCGACAAACTTCCATGGACCGCCGTCCCCGTTCTTGGGAACTGTTTCGAAATTCCCGCTTTCCCCGCTTTGGGGTGCGACGATGAGTCTTCCTACCGGACGGGGTTTTACTCCCGGTTTCATTCTTCTTTGAATTCCCGGAAAGACTTCGCTCTGGTTCTATTTTGCAGTCCGGAATATCCAGCTTTCAAGACCGACATTCCGCGAGGTTTCATCCCCGCTCTGCGGAAACGTCGAGGCACTGTGAACGCTCGGCTTTCGTCCGCCAGGTGGCTGCTCACGTCAAGACTGAAGAAACTCGCAGCAAGAAGCAATCTTTCCGGTAGCCCACGAGCGGCACTTGTGTAGTTCAATTTGACACTCATTGTAGTAAGTACGGGACTGAACAGGCTGTCAGCTCGATTTTATGGCTCTTATATTTTTCGGAATGCGAATAAATACGAGCGCGCTTGATTCGAGGCCCTCGTTGATTCTTGGCCAGTGCGCTGTGTACATCGTCCAATTTTGTTTCGAAACTTGAAACTCCCTGGAGTCGCCCTTATCTTTTGCATACTTAAACAGTCTTCGTCAATTCGTAAACTTTTTCGATTCGGTTTCACCTACAGCTCTCCGAGCCGAAGTTTCGATTGATGAACGCGCGTCAAATCATCATCATCAGTATCTAAAATTCAACTCTCTGGATGCATCGAAGCAACAATGAGATTTTATTGAGCGAACACTCGCGGCTTTGTTGTTGTACATGCGCAAAAAGAAGGCAAATCCGATGTAAGTCCCGTAGACCTCATCTTGCGTCTTTGGTATCCTTTAATGCGAGCTTTTCCCTCAACGTCGCGATGTCCTGAGGCTTACAGAGTCCGCTCTCGGGGTTTCGGTTCGATCCCGACATACAGTTGGAGCCCGGCGAGCTTCCAGGTTCGAATGTATTCGCATTCTCGATGTTTCCGGCCGGGGCATAGTTGCAGACGATGAAGGAAGCGTATTCATTCGAGACGTATCCACATCCGAGTTCTAAACTGTTAGCCCAAATCATTTGGCTCATATGGCCGTATTTGGCGTCGAATGTGAATGGATTGAGCACGCTGAGACTTGCCTTGTCCTTCTCCGAATACCACTCATTGAGAGCTCTCTTTGCCAACTCGACCATATCTGTATCGGAACCCTGATATGTGTTTTGTCCGACGGAATCGAAAGACGGCGTTTTTCGACACTCCTTCTCATCGTGATCGAGTTGGTTGAGGCTACACAGCTTCTCGGCCCATCTCGAGGCATTGTCCTCAAGCTCTTCGCTCCATCTCATCTCGAGCATGTTCGCACCGTACTCGCCGTAGATTTGTTTCCTCCTGAGAATTTAAGGGAAGAATCGGTTCTCAGATCGACCGCAGTTTCTCTCTTCCTCCCTGTCTGGACACAACTTACCTGTTTTCGTTGTGGCCGTCGACCATGACGTTCCGGAAATCAGCATCGCCTTTGCTGTTGCTCTGACCGCATTTGATCGTAAGACATGATGACGGTTTCAAAGGTTTCGGACAATGTTTTCGGAGAGCGGGAGTGCAGTACGGAGTAGAGTTGGCGTGGGTCACTGCCCACAAGGCACTCAGCAAGACGAACTTGCCGAAAGTCCCCATAATCATATGCCAGTATACGGAACGCGTCGCTAAGCAAGAATTTCGGAGTTGACACGCCAGGGTTAAATAGCAAACTCTAATCGCACCGTCACGGCAAGACTCGAGCGTGGACAAGAGTTCCTCTCAACAGAAAGTGAGAAGTGGCCGTCGGCGAACGTAGTTATGCATCGCATCTTTCATTAGCGAGCTGTATACCGTGGACAATGTGACCCAGCTGACATACCAAATCATACTCATTTGAAGCAGTTTTTCATTCCCCTTGAACTTCGTCTCGTCAACGTCCCCACCGATTACAACGCAAAATGATGGATTTTATCTCAAAACATAGGACAAGAACTACGGGATCACCCAGGACAGGTGATACACTGAGGAGTTCCTGTTGAGGATCACATTGAGCTCATCCCATGAAACGATTGACTGATTGAGTCACGCAGCGTGTTCCCGATCTCAGTTTATCGGAATCTCCGAAACGCTTAACTCATGGAAACAACTGTTGTGCTCTGATAGAGTGAGCAAAGTTTCAATAGCAGAGAATGTCCATAACGCGAAATCTGCACTATCAGGGTCTGCTCGGCTAGAGGACATGAGTGGAGCCCGTACATTCATGGACGAAAAAAACTTGGAAATATGCATACACTTATACACTGAGAACAGTGAGCATATGCACTCGAAAGCAAAATTAGACATCTTCAGATTTATCCAAGTTCCGTCTAGATTACGATGTTTGATGAGATCCATTCTCTGAATTTTGAACTTCAACTTCGACCGTGTGATCGCTTGACCTGTTCTCTACCATGGACAAAGTTCGGTCTATGTCTACCCAGCTCTCACGCTCGCGATTTATGTAGACGTTTCGCGGATTACGCGAACTTCAATGGTGTCACTCCATCCTGAACGACCGACAGCGCGATGAATCCTTTCCGGATGTAACAAACATTGGACGAGCTTTTTGACATCATTTCTTACGTCTCAATGCCTTTATCCGGTACAGAGTAATCTGTAAGTATCTCAGGAACCGAGAGATATGACTTTCAGTCACCGTTTGGTAGGTACATTCAAACGCACGGATTATGCAAATGTGTGCGACAATCTCCAGTTTATGCATCTTATTATCTTGAAATACCAAAATATGCATTTCATGCATTTTGCAAAGAAGATATCTGCAGGATCTCCACATGCATCGATACATGGTATCGTTCGAATCCAGAGTCCACTGATTTTGGGTGGTTATCGATTTCTGTTGTTCGGAAGCTCTCGTTCCATGGTGACAAATACCTATGTACCTTGAGTGAATGGCGGGCATGGCGTCAGAAGAAATGTTCTCCAAGAGAGACTACTGTTTGATGAACTCCATGGACTCGATTGGTGAGGAATGAAGTTGCCCTTCTGTCAAGGACAGCTCACCACCATGGATGTTAGAACTTTCAACCAATTTGGCGCGCATACGAGTATCAACGGTTTCTGCTGTGAGCAGTTTGCGATCTTTGCTACTGTTCACTTTATCGCGAAATCTGATTTCGGGAAACTACTGAGGAAAATCAGTACAACTGCGCACCTGAAGCGTGGAATCACTCCAACAAACACAGAACTTTCAGAAAACAGCGAGTGCATTCGAGTGAGCAATTGATTTATTCCGGAGGAAAGTTACATTGTTATGAGGAGTCCTTGATGACTTATGGACCGAGATAGTTGGAACCTGGTCCCTAATGCCTGATGTCTCATCGGTCCGGAAACATTTGTCAGGTTCAGCAATAAGCGTCGAATGGAAGCTTGTTCTGTGCGACGTTCCGCGTCGAGTCTCATGCTCAGTCAAGCTGCCGGGATTCAGACTTGAAGTAACTCGTGAGAGCATGATTTCATATTTTTCGTTAGGATGAATCATCTAAATATGTCTCGTTCTGCTCGCATTCCTGATTCCTGGCTAGCGACGGTGAGGCGCCTGTTGACACTCGATTCTTGGAGAGAGAAATGCTCCGTGAGGGAACGAGACTCGCGATATCACTCCGTCCTACCGAGCCGGATTTTGTATCTGAGGAGACCTTCATCGAAGACTTCGCAGAGACCTGAACGGCCTCTTCTGGTGCCGGGAAGGCACGCGCTAGCGAGGGTACGACTTGGATGGAACATGTTCTCATTGACACGATTTCCCGCTTCTGCGTAGTTACAAGCGATGTAGGTTCTGAATTTGAGATACCGATCTGGAGCTCGGATGTAGGCACAACCCACGTAGAAAGACTTTGCCCACATCAGTTGCGTTTCGTGGCCTATCTTGGGGTTCGTGCCACGGAAAGGGAAAACCATCCCGAGATCCGAGATGAGTCTTCTCTCGTTGTGCCACCCATGCAGCGCGCTCCTGGCCGCGGTGAGGATATTTCCGTAAATCTGTCCAGAGCCATTCCAAAGATTCTGTCCCACAGAGTCGAACGAAGGCGTCAAGCGACAGTTCTTGCTGTCGTGGTGAAACGCACGCCGACTGCACAAGCTCTGGATCCATCTCAGGGCGTTGTCCTCGAGTTCTCGACTCCATCGCATCTGGATCATATCAGCTCCGTACCATCCGTGCAAGGAAGATTTCCTGTTGATACATAAGAATGAAGTCTTACGAATTTGCAACATGAGATATTTTCCGGAGAATGTTGACAGAATGCGATCCATTTATCGCAGTTTGCGAACCTGAAGCTGTTGTGCCCGTCCAGCATGAGATTTCTGAATTGCGCGTTCCCGTAGCTTGTGTAGGTCTCGCATTGGAAGTTGAGGCACGCCGACGGCTGTGCTCAGGAGGCCCTTACGCCTCGCGTACAAAACTCCTGAGCGAACGCACCCACCACGAGTAGAGCAATGATGGATCCGAAGAGAACGAATCGAATGTTCACCAAAGTTTCCATTGTTCTCGGCTAATTCGAAGGTGAAGCACACGTGGTCTAACATCCGACACTTCGTCGAGCTGAGCGTCGCTTTCAACTTCAGAATGTGCCGAAGCTCCGGACTTTTATGCCATTCTTCACGTCTTCCGAACTCTGTTTGTAGTCTCCGTTGCCCTTTCAATTTTTTTCATAAAGGGTTAGCATGCGTGAGCTTTGCGAAAACGCTAAATTCAATTCAAGCTCCCGTTGTAAACATCCGTGAGTGGAGGGCTCTCACTCGGACCATCAGAAAATCGCGGAAATCTCTCATTATTCGCGTTCGAGACTGTGATTCATCGCCCGATCAATATCGGTTAGTAGCTCCGATTCTCGATGACGCAATCGCTTCGAACAAGCTTTTGTCAGAGAAGAAAATCACGCATTCCTGCAATGACATTGAAATCGGATTTGAAAGGAGAATACTTAAGAGATCGCTATGGATACCCCTTCCCTGATCGTTGTGGTATCCCATTCTATTCATATTTTCACATCGGATACGTCTATAATTGTACCTCCGAATGACGTCACTTTTGAGTGGTTTCCATGTCTACGTGTAAGATTAGTTGCTTCGGAACATTTTTCTACGAAGTGATTCGAAAACCTACGGAGGTGGTGAAACCTAACATACCGTAAAACTTCTATCAGAAGGGCAGTCCCTAATATACGGGCAGCCTCTAATATATAATCTAACTAATATGCAAATTTGCATATTAGTTGTAGTAGTTGCATACAAAGTTGCAAAGAAAAAACCCATGGGTTTAGTTCAATGTGAAATTGAACTGTGAGTTCCGTAGGACTACGTTCAGGCGAATATACTCTATCCAAGGACCCTTAATGCGGGCATAGTGAATCCGTAGAATCCGTTGGCAACCATACGACCATATGTGAAACGATCACTGCAAATACTCCGATTGTATGAATGAGCTCAAAAACCACATCACAAACTTGTGAGGTTGTAATTATTGAGGCCGCTCGTCAAGTTGACTTCATATTGCGAGGATGAAGAATAGAATTGAGGTGTAAGATGTAAGACTGAAGCTCCACTCCATCACCGAAGCCGGAAGTTGGATTGGCGAAGCCGATAATGCCGCAATTTGAAATACAGCTAATTGTTCTCCGGTATCATGACTAGTGTGACAATATCTATGGTATCTATATGTCCTTCATCTACGCGAAGCATATTGGGTGAAATACCGTCGAGCGGGGTGATTCCGATACCTAGGGGCGAATCCGATCTCTTCGAATTTTTTCCATCCGAATAACGCTATTAGCATAACGAAGACGAAGCGGCCCACGATGTAGTCTGGTCGCAGAGTTGAACACAAAACAATAATTTTGGAGGGAATCGCTACTGTAGGGAGATTCTGAGATTTTTTTTCGCAAAATTGTGATTTCCGTGATTCTTGGGATGTTGGAACCTCATTGGAAGACATGGTGGTAACAGATGTGGTGCAATAACGATCGAGATCACAAAGCCCACTTCCGGTTATTGTCGGCTGCTTTTGGTGTAAACATCCGTCACCGAAATCCTCTCTCAATTTCTCTGGAGAGTGATCCTTAGAACGTAGTCCTACGTTAAAATAAACGGGCAGCCTCTAACATACGGGCAGTCTCTAATATACGAGCAGGTTTCGGAAGTTTGAAAAAATAAACGGGCTGCCCTTCTAATAGAAGTTTTACGGTAAATGGAACTGCTTAGAACTCATAAGTAGGGCTGGGCGTTCGTCGCGACCGCGACGTCCGCGACGAAATCCGTGAAATTTTCCTTCGTATCCAAAGGTCCGCGAAATCTTGCTTCATAAGCGGTAGTGCGTGAAATCTCGCTCCATTTCGGAAAATTCGCGATATTTCGCTTTTCAGGAGAAAGGAAAGTATGAAATCCGTCGTTCGTGGCACTCAACTCCCAGGAAAAGCCTCAGTGTTCAAGTCTTAACCAAGAAAACATTAGCCGGAAAACATCATACGGGTGATCCCCGGAGAATAGCGCGCGTGTTTCGTGGACCTCTCATTGGATTTATGATCAACCAATGGTTGCTAGTTCATGAGGTCGGTGTCCATGATGGCTATTCCATCCACCGGTAACGCTGTTAGATTGAAAGCAACTGCACGAGAGCGGTTGTCGTGCAGGTAAAGTCTTACGTAAACGATTCCACGCCTCGGATCAGATTCATTACGATACGTTCTACTCCTTTTCTTGGTGAGAAGAGAGGAGATCGATCACACAAACTTACTCTGTTTCCTGCGGACTACCACTCCGGAAGTTCCTGCGAAGATTATTGGTTCGAATAAGTGCCAGCCGCGATGTTCATGTTCTGGCAACCATATAGCCTCAGTTCATCAGATAACTGGTTTGAAAGCGTTCTCAGCTTGGGAACCAGCGGTAATTCTTCAACTCTTATCCCAACTTGGTTCTAAATTTCTAGTTTCCGATTGCAGAATGCATTTACACTCTTCTACAGAATTACACGCACTATAAGAGGCGGGTATGTGATTGTCCGTCAGAGATTTTGATCTCATAAATTATTTGTATCGATGGTGGATCGGTGGTTAGAATTTGAAAGTGAGTGTTCCCCGCGGGAGCGCAGTTTCAGTCGAGCTCGAATTCCTCTTAGTTATCATCAGGCACTTCTGCGTTCCAAACTCATTGTCAGTCACAGCGATGATTGAGTCGATCCATTTGGCATTCCATCTCGAAAATTCCAGGTTCAGCCAAAGGCGGATTCAGCAATGGCTTGAGGTGGAGGAGGATGGCTGTGCACTCGTAGAGCACCATGAAGTACTTTCCTCTCCGTAGAAGATGCGAAACTATCTAGAGAAGGTCCGATAAGCCGACTTGGAAGTTCACCCGGCGCTGTCAAGAATGCAGAACTTCGTTTTAGTTCCGTGAATTCTAAATAACCCTTTTGAAAAGACGTGTTTATTCATCGATAATTTCTCTCGTTGCGCGCTTGCATGACGGTCGATTGCCCGCCACTGCCTGTTGCTGCTGGAGCACTTCGTGAGCTTCGCAGTCGCATTAGCCGCGAATCAAGCAGCGACGAGCGCCAACCAACCAACCAACCAAACAAGTCAGCACTACCATAACAACAAACACCAGGGTTTCTGCCGACGCGGCTGCTGCTTCTGGTGTTGGTGGTGTCGCGATTGTCGATGTTTCGCTCCCAGCTGTCTTTGTTGTCACAACACAGAAACGTTTGACAACCGATCAGTAAGCGTTTACGGAATACAGTGGCACCGGTCTTCGGATTCTCGTCGCGTATTTCCATGAATCTGTGCTCGCCCTCACCGTTATCTTCTGATTCGAACACTGATGGCGGAGAACATCTCAAAATGGGCACCACGTAGGAGTGGAAGATGGATGAACAGGCTTGGCAAGAGGGCTCGGTTCTGATCAGGAATCTCGGACGTGGCAGATTCGGATCCCTCGCCCTGATCCGGAAGGACGATGCCAACTACGTCAGGAGAACGGTGAACCGTCTTAGCACGAGCGAAGATTCCTGGAACCGGCTACGAGTTCTACAGCTGACCCACACCAACATCGAACAAGTTGTCAGTGTTCTCGTGCACACAACCGACATCGTAGTATACACTACGTTCCACAGTGATTTGACACTGTTCGAATACACTCGCGGCTGTTTCGAAGCGCGAATCTCTGAGACTCGGGTCCTGCAATGGATGTGTCAGATACTGGACGGTCTCGACTACCTGCACAGCAATGGTTTCTGTCACGGCAACCTGAACGCGAAGAACGTTTTGATCGAGAATCTCAACCACCTCCGGCTTTCTAATTGGACTCTGTCGGTGTTCGTTTCCAAAGAATCTCGGACCGATCTCCAGGCCCTGGGTCACATTCTCTTGGTTTTGATAACAGTGAACTCCGCCATCGATGGACGACACCTCTCTCACGACACTCTGAATACTTTGATAGAAGCCAGCCGAGGTGTTTTCTCGGATTTCTTGCTGCACATCATCCTCGATCTGGTCAACAATGGCATCGAGAGCGTCGCGTATCTCCGCGGTCTCGTGGCAACTTCTAGCGATCCGCTGTGTGGCAGCCAGACGGATATGTTGTGTTCTGATCTGCAAGCAGAGGATGCGGAACAGCAGGTCGATGCGTCGCCCATGCACCGACGTCAGAGAGCGCGAATTTTGCATGAGCTCGCCAAAGAGGCCGCTCGAACCTCTCAGAAAGGAGTTAAACATCCGAGTGTGATATTGACCTTCTTCAATCTCTTCAAACTCTCCATCAAAAGATGGAAACGGATATTCAAACCCAGCTGTACGAAACGACAGACTGCGAAAGAGTTTCTACCTAGAGGTCTTCGTCGGACAGTTTCTTGTCCGGCTCTGCTCTCTATTCCACGATACAAAAAAGATGTTTCTGGCTGAGTTCTCGATGGGTCCGCGTATCAGTGTTAAATGTGCGCTCGGTCGAGCAATTCAGGCCCGAGTGGGATAGAGTAGCTCCGAGGAAGGCAGTTGTGATCTTGTGACCAGAGACGATTTTTCTGTTCGTTCGAGAAACGAGAAGATTGCGCCGCTCAAAGCTTTGTGATTTCCAAAATCTCAAACCGTCTCCGGCTCATCTCGTCGAGGGGCGGAATGTATGCTTATCAATCACAGATAACTGAAGTTAGATATGATTTCTGCCCGAGAGGTTGTAAACTCCAATGTACAATACTTAACCGCCGAGACGGATGACCGTCATTTTAGCAACTAAATAAACAGGACCGACGTGATTTTCTAAACTTTAAGAATAACTCATTCCTGCGCTCTCAACTGCGTTAATCCAAAAGCTAGAAATCTCAGTTCTCGCTCACGCTTTCCAGTTAGACAGAAATCAGCCGGCATTCCGGACCGACTCAGAGCTCGTCGAGCGACCAGTCGCATCGATCGCTTCGAATCATCACCTGAGAGGTAAGCAAGCACGGCCGGACCCGGCCGTGTGTCTACGCGGATCATCTCGGTCATGACTGCTGCAGCGAAGACTCAAAATACCACAGACCAATGAAGTAGGATAGCGCCGCTATCAATACCGAATCAAAATTGTTCGTCTCTCCTTTCGGTTTGTCCGCGCGACGCCATTTTGAATCCTACCTTTTTATTCCGTGAGAACCTGTAGTCGGTCGTCGAGAGAGAAACATTCTTCATCATCGTTTTACTCTCGGTGTCTGTTCCATGTAGTCGCGCAGTTTGACTGGGAATCGTTTCTTGTCATGTGATTGTCGTCGAGTAAAGCGTCAGTCGGCGCCAAGACTTCCGAAGAGCTCGTAGTGTTTGCAGTTCTCTGCGTCATCCGTGGCCAGGCAACTCGATCGGCCGGTCAGGAAAATGCAGCTCACCAAAAAACCGTGTTTGGTAACGATCAGCGACCGAGAACGATTCAAGTTGGCAGCTACACTCTGGTATTGAAGTTTCAGATTGAGTAAATCACCCGTGTCCGCGAGGTCTAGGAGGAGAAGATGGAGAAACTTCCCACAGAGGTTTGTGCGAAACTTTCGAATTTCGAGGAAATCTTGTGATAAAATTCGAAATTCCTTCGGCTGTCGATATCTTGACAAAAACTCTTGTAATCACTGATGGTGTTCTTCCAGCTGCTCGAAAAAATCTTCCTGCTTCTTCGAGGCCCAGATCGTCTTGGGATAGCCTTGGTGTGTCGTCGTTGGGCTGAGATTGTTTCCGCATCGAATCTTTTGAAGGATATCTGCCTTGTTCTACGCGACGCTGATCTGAAAAGAGCCACTCCCATCCTTCTTGACAGTTATCGCCAATACACTAACCTCAATATCAGTGATGGTAAGGAAATGGATGACGAGTTTCTTCTAATTTCCGAAACAAATGTCCAGGATTCTATACAATATTCGCAAGCATTGTACGCTGACGAGCTCGGACTCGGGCTGGGCGCGGATAACCTGTTCCGTTTTCGGAAAACTTTCCAGGGACGCTGTTCAACTTCCACGCGGAATTCTGGGCACGAATGGCGGAGGATCTTCTCAGTCTGCGGCTCGAGAACTGTGATCTGTCGGTGGAAGTATTCTATGCGATCCTTCAAGAATGTGGAAAACTACAATCCCTCGAACTCACAGGTATCTACTCCGTTTTCATTGCTGCCACATTCGATGTCAAAAACGGATAGCGGACGCTTCTTTGGAAGATCGCAAGAAAAGTCACTCGGAATCTCTCTTCAACAGGTTGTCCCAGCTTGATGATGTCCGACAGCCTGATCCGGACTCCTGAGTACATTTGCGTCGCGAAAGTTCAGCAGTCGTTGCGTAATGTTCGACATCTGTCCTTGCGGATGAATCGATTCTTGACAGATGCGTCGTTCAATCAAATGCTCACGCTCATGCCCAACATCACGTCTCTCTGTCTGGCTGGCTGCTCGAATCTACAATTCCATCCCGGAATATTCCGGAGATTCCACACCGACACCATCGAATTCAGCTCCGCTGTGTTAACTTTTCAAAACGTTCTCGCCTGTATGATGAGGTCAAAACAGGAGTTCGTCAGTCTGGATTTCAGTGGAACGCTAATTAACGCCAAAGCCCTGATTCAGATCGTAGAGCTCTACCGCGAGAGTCTCATGAACTTGCGCTTGGAGTCTTGCGATCAGCTGACGACGCAGGCTTACGAAGCGATCGGGGAATGCTCTAAATTGCGTCTTTTGTCGCTGCATCGAACCTGTCAAACCAATGATGATCATCTAGAGGTCATTCTCACTAAAACTCCTGATCTGGAATCTTTGGACCTCGGACTCTGTCAGTTGGTGTCGAGTCGGAGCCTCCAGCGAATCATTCAACTCAAGAAACTGCGTCATCTCAATCTCAACGCTTGCCAGCGAATCGGCATCGATGCCTGGGGCAGCCTGAAAGAATTGACGGGGCTGCAACATCTTGACTTAAGTTACACCGATTGCGACGTAAAAGCTTTCCGCCAGCTCGCATCGCTCAAAGATCTCCGAACCCTCGAGCTTTGTCGCTGTTTCAACCTCGATTCCGAATGTTTCGTGATAATTTGTGACAATTTCAAGAGACTAGAGAAACTCAACCTCGATTTCAGTGTGACTCTCACGGATGAGGCCGGAGTCAAGTTCCACCAGCTGAAGTATCTCCGCAGCTTGGAAATCACTGGTGCGGTTGAAATTTCGGACCGGTCTCTAGAGAACGGAATCGGAGCTTCCGATATGAAACTCCTCAGTATGGGGCTGTGTTCGTTGTTGACGGATAGCGCTCTAGTCAGTATCGCCAACCATCACGTTTGTTTGGAGTACCTCGACCTTTCGAGCTGTGTCCGGATCACGGACGTCGGCCTCATATCGGTGGTTCAATGTCTACCGCGGCTGAGAACTCTGATATTGAAGAATTGTCGATCGCTCACAGATCGAAGTCTCCATGCCTTGCAAGACCATTGTCCCCAGCTCCGAAAGCTCAATGTAGAACATTGTTCGATGACCGGCGATGCGATAGATCTTTTAGCTCATCAAAGACCCACCGTTGACATAAACTGAATAAGAACTACCTCGGGACATTCGAGGTGACGGAACAGAAGGCAGACCGGGGAAATCTTCACTTTTCGAGGAATTTGTTGCGGCTCACTGTTGGTATTTTATAGGATATATGTTATATGTATTGTTATTCAGTGAGAGATTGTGGAATAGGGTGATGAGTAATAAATTGTTGGCGGATTATGTAATCGTACAAGCACCCCTGTTCATTGAATACCAATCCCTCCCGCGAACTGCCTTGGCTAGACCTCGAAGATTTCACCACCTGTTCGAGGGCCAAAGGGTCTGGCGCGTTTTGCTGTACTTTTGCGTCCCTTCAAAACGGATTCGAATGAAAACATTTAGAACGTATTCCGTGGTGTGAGAAAACAGATTCCTGAGGATTTCAGCGTTCTCGACCATTTCCTTTTACCTCAAAACGCCAGAAATTCTTAAAATGAGAGCCGGCTTGAAATCGTTATATCTCAACAACCGCCGGTCAGATTCAAGAATTTAGGGTGATCGAAAAATTGAAGTTTTCCCTTGATTCTGATGGTTAATACCCTTCCAATGGCCGCGCAAAATATGGTTAAGTCAGAATGCGGCCCCCTCATCTCTCCACGCATTCATGAAGTTTTATAAAAATCGAAGATGTGCTCTTTGTGTTATGATCTTTCTTAGGTCGCTGTCCACACCCATTTTTCAGGATTTTCAGTCTAAACTCGATCAATTCTACCCAAGGTTCACTCTGATGCGCGGAGTCAGAGTGAAAGTCTCAGAGCACATCAGGAACACAGTAAAAAACATTTTCTTGCACATTCTCCGGGACGGCGAACGACGCGACCATAGTGAGGGATATTCTCAAGAACTCGGAACTCTAACCTCTCTTGAGGCCGAACGATGCGTTGATTGTCCATCGTGGGCTCAGAGATTCGGTCGCGCACATGCAGAGTCTTTGATTCAAAGTGTTCATCCCGGCAATGAGGGGACAGCGGAAGCAGCTTCTTTGCGATGGAGCGAACCGATCTCGTCTGGTGACAAAGGTTCGCTGGATCGTAGAACCCGCTTACGGCCGCGTGAATCAGAGGTACAAGCTTCTGCATCACACTGCTGACAACAGAATGCTCCCGAAAATTAGATTTATCTGCAAGATCGTAGGATGCTGGGAGAACAGGTATCGCCATCAACCGGGTGAAGACATTCCACTCGCGCCCGTGCTCCTAGACTTCATGGAGTCGCGCATGGGAGAATCGAGTTCGCCGGCGGAACGAATAGAGGAGGATCGATGGCTTCGACGACCGACTACGCTCCAGGGATTTGTGCCTCCGACCTCACGGACTTCCCGAAGCTGACGGAGGACGAGATGATGATCTTCACCTCCGGCCCATACCAGTTACAGCTCGCCATTTCGTACTTGGCGGAGTTGATGGATGATGACGGCAACGTTTGGATGAGTTTCGTGAAAGCAGCGCCGCAAGTTGTGCGTCTTGATATAAGCTCGCGAGACATGAATCGTAAAGCTTTCCGGGTGTTTATACACTCAGTTTCATAATTATGAGCGTTTTCCACCGTAACTTCCGAACGGATCGGTCGATTTCGCTGAAATTGATACAGCACTCTTGTCTAATATCGGGTCAGACAGTCCAATCGTCAGAATTGCCCATTTCAATTTTTTCGGCGAGAAAAATGCAAAAAACGTGAAAATGCCCATTTTCAGTTGTTTCATAAATATGCGAGCACCCCTAGAGCATCGTTCTAAACTCCGTTTGAGGATGTTTCAGTAATTGCCATAGGAGTATGATCGTGCTCCGTCAATCTGGGAGCAAGCTAAGAGTAGTTTTATTACAAGGTAAGAGCGTGTTTTCGGACGTGACACGTTTGAACGTTCGGAACGTACAATGTCAGAGGGATTACAACCATCAGTAATCCGTGACCGCTCCGTTGCGTCTGATAACCTGGAAGAGACGAGTCGGCATCGATTGAATTAGATTCTCGAGAATTGATGTTTCGAGAGACTGCCAGATCTCGATTATGCTGCTCCTCAACTCGTTTACGCTCGAGTATTGTCGGTTTTCTGCGTAAACACGACGCGCAAGGATGCCCCAAAGGTTCTCGATTGGATTCAAGTCGGGCGAGCAGGCGGGCCATTTAAGTACTGTGATTTCTTCCCGACCAAGCCAATCTTTTGTACTGCGGCTTGAGTGAACGCTCGCATTGTCTTGTTGGAAAACGAATCTGCGATTCGAATTCGAGGCGAGGTATGGGAGCAGGCTCTGGCTCAGCACGCCCTGGTACTCTTCGCTGTTCATCCTACAGGAGGGGAAGACGAGGTCCAGGGTTCCGGATGAGGAAAATGCTCCCCATACCATCAGGGAGCCTCCACCGAAGTTCCGACGAGAGAACATCAGAGGATCTTTCCTCAAATCCCGCCAGTAGCCTCTCATCCCGTCCGGGCCATCAAGATTGAATTTCTTCTCGTCACTGAAGATAACCTGGAATGAGGCATTGGGATTCGTACATTTTCCTCCTCACTACCCGGTTCCCATGCTCTCTTCTTGTGTTGGAGACGTTTTCGAAAGCATGCGCACATCAAGCTTCCCGAGAAGAGGGCGAGCCCGAGGGCAAGGGCCATAACAATCAGCAGACACTCCCTGAGACAATCAACCTTTGCGCTCTCTCGATTTTATCAGAGTAGATCAGGAGTAGATTTCAAAGACTCTTGCTTACCGTGCTCCAGTCTCGATTCATGTTCACGGAAGCGAACTCGAGTCTGTCGATCTTGTGCGCCTGAGTCTGTCGGGGAGCTTTCTGTTGGTTGCTCCTCACAATGTTCTCAGCTGCAGAAAGTGTTCTCCAGACTGTCTGTCGACTCACGGAGAGGTTCAAATCCTTCTTGATTTTCTCACAGCTTTTACTTGAATTGGACGCCAGCCTAACAACTTGATGGACGTTCCTCTCGCTGAGCTTCTTCGGACGGCCAGGATTCCTGGTCGTTCCGTAGGTGGAAGGACTCGCTAGGAAGTGCCGAATGACACATTCCGATCTCTTTATTTTGCGGGAGATGGCTCGCACTGAGTCGCCGCTGTTGGCATAGGCACTGATGAGACCTTTTTCGTACTCGGTCAGACGCTTTCCGCACGGAGCCATCCCGGAGCACAAGGAGAGACGATTGGAAGATGCGGATGCGTGAATCCTGACATGACACGTCGTGTCACGTTCACGCATACAGTCACATCTGTCAATGCTTGATTGGAGGTGACCAAGAGAGCTTCGGACTGAGGGGTCTCCGAGGGATTTTTCGAATCTTACGACATTCGGACCCTCCTCAGGGACGAGCAAGATTTGCGTGCAAATGTTTCCCGGCTCATCGCTTTCGTGGTGTTCGAAACGTTTGACACAAGTTTCCAGGCATCGCGCTTGACAAATTGATCTGAATAATTCCTCCGGATGCCTTCCGCATCAATCTCACTCCGTTATGATTACTCAAACTTCGTGAAACGGAATTTGGAACGATGTTCCAGGGGTGCGCGCATATTTATGAAACAACTGAAAATTGGCATTTTCCTGTTTTTGCGTTCTTCTCACCGAAAAAATTGGAATAGGCAATTCTGACGGCTGGGCTGTCTGACCCGATATTTAACGATAGTGCTGTATGAATTTCAGTGAAATCGACTGATCCGTTCGGAAGTTACGGTGGAAAACGCGCATAATTATGAAACTGAGTGTAGAACACGAGTCCCGCCGGAACGAGATCGGAGATCAGATCTTTTCCCTATGGAAATCGATCGCCATAACTTTGAAGAGCTCTCGTGCAATTCCACACTCATGAAAGTGAGAGTCGAGCCGGCACAGAAGTTCTCCGGCAGGCGTAGAAGCCCAAGTTAATACCGGATGCCGGCACCGCGAGAACAAACTTGTTTCTGCTTACGTTTGCGGCAGGTCGGTCGCAACGCTGAATAAGGGGATGACAGGAGTCAGGCCGAGGAAATCAATCACTTCCACGAGATGGAATTTCAATGGAGTTCGGCTGATTTTAAGTCTATTTGAAGAGATGACGAGCCTGCTTGGACTTTCAGTTTTTTGATGTTCGATGTGACGCCTGAACCGGGCCAAACCGACAACAGTCTGACAATTCAGTGTGGTCGCGGAATGCGAATTCTGGAAATAGACGGATCAAACTCTCTGTGGATTTCAACTCAGTGTAACTCGGATGTGGTTGCGAGATCGCTACAAACGCGATTGCTAGAAACTAACCAAAAGTAGACATTAAACACTCTCTCGCAAAACAGCGCCAATGGAAGTCCTCATAATCGAGCTAGCTTTGACGTGAGGTCACATGCACGCAAAACTCCGACACCAACATCGCTGACGCTCCGAGGTTGTTTTCGAACTTTTTGAAGACACGTCTTTGTGTAGGCGTCGATTTCGTCGGCCTCGCTTCCCTGCTTGAAACGATGGCCAATTTTTATCTCTATTTCTCGTTTTACTATGTTGCGGGTCTTGTTTTTTTATCCGAAGCGCTCCGTCCTCGAATAGTTCCTCTTCTTGCCGATCAACATAGAAGGTGAGTACCGATCTTTTGTTTTCCGCTGACTGAGACGTGGGATCTGAAATCGCATCTCTTATAGCGAAATTTGTTGCCATTCGTGCTGAGACTGGACTTGGTCGCTTCGGGGGAGTTGTAGAAAATGCAATGAAATCTTCATGATATTCTGGAACGGGAATCAAGACCTTTACTCTTCAATATTTCGTTCGATTTTCATGTGTCAATCGCCCGGTGATGATAGGATTGAATGAAGCTGAAAAATCACTTTCCGTGACTTCTCGAAATCGACTGAAATCGGTTCTCTCCTTTCAGCGCCGCCGTGGAATCTATTGAACTCTCGATTGAGCGAACTTGGAGTGGGAGTTTCGTTATCAACGACACCACCAAAGAAATCGATGTCCTCTCCGAAGAAGAGGTCGTGATATCACCCACGGAAAACCTGCCCCCATTTGAAATCGCCGCTTTAAGACCAGGAACATACGAAATGGATGTCAAAGAACAAGATCCGAATTCCATGCGTGTGTGGACAGTTCACTCAGTGCCCTCGTACACGATACGACCAAATATGTTCTTCGAATATAAACTTGACTTTTCGAGAGTTCAAATCTAAAACGGCACAAAAACGTCGAGTCTTAAAAATATAGGAGTCAGGGCGGACCCTCAAAGAGGAATTCCCATAATCTACGGATTTGCTGACGATATCCGAGACGGCACTGTTTTGAAAATTCAGATCAATTATGCGAACTTCTCAACTTACACCATTAAAGTCCGACTTCTCTTAGTAGAGCCCTTGAACTCCAGAAAACTCTGTACGAATTCAAAAAGTCCCTGTTTGAATAATATCAAACTCTGGGTCTAGAACTTCGATAAGACCCTCCAGAATGAGGAGAAGTTCTCGAGCTGTGTGGCCTCGAGATTCGGAAAAAAAGCGTCCGATCTTTTCGGAGTTAGCTTTCAGGACTACGGAAGCGACATGACGTTATTTGAAGCCCAGCCCATCGATATCTACTTGGACAAATACTTGGGTAAGTAGAAAAATAAACGTGAAGAGAAATATAATGAAAAAGCCAGAGGCCAATTTTAGAGAAGACGCGTAATCTCTCATATAATCGCCAATAGTTAAAGATACTCTGCCATGATTCATGATTTCTTTCACAGACTACTTTATCGGCCAATTAGAAGAAAAATGTTCTCCTAAAATCATCGGGTACATCTTGACCAGTAGCTCGGGACTGAAGAAGTTCAAGCCGCTTCCGGATGCTGTCTCTTCTACCACTACAGAAATCTCCTCGGAACTCACGAATATGATCGACGTTGATACGGTGACAGATCCCTCAACGACAACGGAAGATGTTCCGAAGCAGAAAACTGTCGACGCTCCTCCGGTTGTGGTCACATCAACAACCACAGAGGATGTTCTAATGTCGAACAGTATCGACGATCATCCCATGGAGGCTCCCTCAACAACAACGACAGCAACATCAGAGAATGTTCTGACGTCGAAGACTATCGACGATCATCCCATGAAGGCTCCCACAACGACAACGGAGAATGTTCTGGAGTCGACCACTATCGACGATCATNCCGGAACTCACGAATATGATCGACGTTGATACGGTGACAGATCCCTCAACGACAACGGAAGATGTTCCGAAGCAGAAAACTGTCGACGCTCCTCCGGTTGTGGTCACATCAACAACCACAGAGGATGTTCTAATGTCGAACAGTATCGACGATCATCCCATGGAGGCTCCCTCAACAACAACGACAGCAACATCAGAGAATGTTCTGACGTCGAAGACTATCGACGATCATCCCATGAAGGCTCCCACAACGACAACGGAGAATGTTCTGGAGTCGACCACTATCGACGATCATTCCATGAAGGCTCCCTCAACAACAACCACGGAAAGCTTTTCGAATTCGAACGTTCCCGACGTCTATACGGCCGCGGTCCCCGTGGATCTGGCCACGTCTTCGTCGACGGAGTCGAGTACTCCTACGGAACTCGCTTCAAGTGACAACCCTGAAGCGTCGGAAGTTAATAGAACTCGTGATACGACAAAGGAATCCTATTCATCGGTCGCCGAGCATGTCCTTTTCTTCGCTATTTGCGCAGTGGTAGTGTTTTTCGTTCTGTTCGTCGTGGTCGGCTGTTTTTCCCTATAGCACCACATTACGGTGGCTCATTCGAACGCCCGAATTTTTTTAAACGAGATTGAGCGATGGATCAACAGCGATGGATTTACATTATTAACGTTAAACTCCATGAAGTAGAGTCATAACCTTCAACTTGACCTCCCTCGAACGCTGTAGATTTTATATTTTATGAATTGGTGTCGAACTCCTCATCGAGCTCGAAATATCTAACACTGTCTTCAGGAGAACTTTTATCCGAATAAATCATCTCTCCTGCGGCTAATCTAATTCTGCATTCGCTCTCCTTCTCATCTTCCGCAGATACTCACACCTGGAATATTCTCACGTCCAGCTCTGTGACTTCCCGGTTCCGCAAAAACTCGGAGGAGCCATCGGCCAATATTGGTGGGCTCGAGTTCAGCTGCCAAAAAGTGATAGATAACCCAAGATGCATGTGAGCATGCAATCCAATTAGCTAGGCATCTATTCGAGCCGGAATTTTCACTTGAGCTAGAAGAGATTGGAAACAATGTCAGGAGAGGCTCCACGGGATTTTGAAATTGCCTGAAATGCATTGTCGAACTCCTCTTCCAATCATTCACTGAGAATCCCATCATGCAAGCGTCCAAGTTGGTTTTGGTGGCATTTCGAGACACCTTGCAATAACCTGAGAAACTTAGTCAAGACTTGTATTGTACTTTGTTGCTGACAAAAGGCAGAATGGGGAGAAAACTTCATTTTCCGAGCGATTCATGCGGGTGATTTGTTGCCGCTCACTGTTGGTATGTTATAGAATGTGTTCTACTGTCATTCATTGTCAGTGATAGACTGTTCTTATGGAATAGGGTGGTGAGCAATCAATTGTTGGGAGATTATCTAGTCGGGCAAGCACCTCTATTGATTGAATACCGATTTCCTCCTGCGAACTGCCTTGCGGTCAGATTCGCATCCGAATACGTTTCGTTCTGTCGTTCCGTCCCGAACAAATGAGCTCGATACGAAGGGACCCAGAACTGTGATTCGTAGTTTTTCATAGACGAGAACCGCTCTTACAGTGACTTCGATTTGATCGACAATCAATATTATCGTGTACCGGACAAGCCGTCTGAGCGGTGATATCATGTTTTCTTGGCGCTTCTTCTCGGTCGAAAGTTGAACATCAAGCATCATGACACGATAGGAGNGCGGACACTCCGAGAAGAAATGAAATCTTCGACGATATTGGCTATTTTCCCGGGAATCCACCTTGTTAGACCTTGAACTTGGATCCGCGGAACGAGTTCAACCGAAAGCAGAGTTGTGCTCCGAGCATGGCCGGTGTTCCATTAGTGGACGAGTTTTCCCCCATGGCCTTGTTCTTGAGACATGCAAATTTAAGGAAATATCGATTCCCAAGTTTTTCCGACTCAGCTCCGAGAATTTGAGAAAAAATGCCATGATTTGTCATCCGCATTGATGGGAGCGGCGGTGGTACCTTCGACAGTAAAAGAGTTGAAACTGAAGGCTTGTTGTAGCTTAAAAGGGTGCGTCTTCTTTCGAACTAGCAAGAATTGACATTGAAGAATCGACTCAATTTTTCTTGGATGCCGAGATTTAGAGCTGGGTTTACCTTTCCGCTCGAACATGCGCCGGAAACATTCGGTCGTATTCTTGGTGGAAAAACTGGCACTAATACATATTTACACATTTTACAACTACCGGCTCTGGAAGTAACTTTAACGCGCCAGATCCGAATCCCGCGTTAATTTCTGGTTCGTGTTCTGTTCAAGGATGTTTTATCCTCTCCTTGCTCGTCATTCGTATAGCAGCATTTTGCCGATTCAGCTCCCTAATGGAGTCTATCAATCACCGCGGTGAACGGAGGAACGATGCTCTCTTCGTGCTGGAGGATTATCATTGCGACGAACGAACGATCAATCTTCACGTACTCTTCGATTTCAGGCAGCTTGCGTGCACACTTTTTTTTCGATAGTGAACAGAGTCACGGCGGCGGCCTTGATACCAAACTCATGAAATTCCATCTAGAAGTAGAGTCGATAAAAATCATTCGGAGAGCATGCAATGTGCCCCTTCCGATACCTTTCGTCGCTGATTGAACTTCTTCTATTCAAAGGAGGATATGTTCTGCTAACCATTGCTCCGTGAATGGCTTGGGCTATAAAGAGGTCAGGTGTTCCCGTAATTCTCGGAAATTTCGCTTTCCCCGTGAATGGAATTCTCATTCCGAGATTCTGAAGAATGCTCTTGAGGTCGAACGAAGACTTAATTTCAAACTTTGGTAGAGTTGAATCAACACGTTTCTTCTTCATGGAATGCACCGCCGTGGCGATATTCGTCCAGGTGAAGGTCTCGCTCGACAACCACTCCTCGAATGAATCCCTGAATGATTCGTTGGGCAGAATGAAAACCATTGCAGCAGAGGTTCGCCTGAACATCCCGAAACATATGGATATCTAACGAGTTCTGCATCAAGTACGTGCGATGAATGATGTAATATATCTTTTATGTTTCCAATCCATTCTGACTCCTCATTGGAGCCACTGGAAGTTGAGAACTGTGCTTCAATGATCTCCGATGCCCTCGGTTCGTTTTCGATGAGAAAACCATGAAAGCTCATTACAGTAAAAGTTCGTTACAACGAAACTCGTTACAACGAAATTTCGCTCGAACGAAGGATATTTTGATTCTTGTTTGGCTCCCCGTAGTATCAATGTTAAGAAACCCTCGTTATAACGAAATTCGATACAACGAAAATTTCGATACAGCGAAGTTTTTTTTCCTCTCTTTTTGGTCCATCGCTTCGTAGAGACTATGTTGTACCGCTCTCGCTACAACGAAATCGCTCTCAATGGAGTGATTTTTGCGTTCTTCACCTCGGGGTGACCCATGCATGCCGGCTACCTCGAATTCAAGTAACGAATGACGTCGCCACCGTGGTCAAACGTGCCGTAAATTGGAATATCAGTGGCTGCCGTGAAAGATGTACCAGACACCGTTTTCCGGAACCTCGCGAGTGCAGAATCGTTCCTATTGAAGAGTCGGACTGGAAACTTGGTGCAGTCGAAACTTACGGATTTCATAAAATAAAAAACTCCAGCATCTAATACCGCCCCGGTCGGGTGGTAATGCCTTTGAAGTGACTTTAAGGGAACAAGCTGCCCAATTTTTCCTTTTTCTGACATGCATGATACGCCTTTCGTCTCTCCGGCTCAAAATTGACGTTTTTTCCTCGAACATCGTCACAACGAAGAGGTTTTCGAGTCCCCAACTACTTGGTTGCAACGAGCATTTACTGTATTTCGTTAGGAACTTTGGATTCCGTCCTCCCTTTGGGTGAGCGTTGAACAACTCGGACTCGGAGTCGGGTTCTCTTTCATACATGCTCTCCACCCAGGTGCCCTTGAAGTAAACGGCGCTAACCACGGCCATCACTGTAGTCACGTCAAATGGTTCTGTCATAGCTTTGGAATGCACTGACGTGTTTTTTTCCGAAATGAAGGAGTTGATTTCATCCTTCACAGCGTTTCTATTCTCTGGAAGGGATACCCTGATCGTGCAAAAGATACGCTATGGATTCCTGAGAGCCCGAGACGGGTCGTCAAATGTCAGCGGAAGGCAATTTCAGCGACTGTCTGATCTGAGCGGAGAGCTGGTTCCAGCAGAGGCCCTGTCGTGATCGGCATGATTTGATGTAATTTTCATGTTAACCAATACAAGTATCGAAGCAATGTGATTTTCGGAGAGAAGACTTGGGAATAAATATGAGCTCCACGCTAGCCCACGTTCCAAAAGACGCAGTGCAAAGCAGCTTCGCGAGCTTGTTAGAATCAAAGTTTGTTGTCGAATATGAAAACATTCTAACGGGATTCATATATACTGCCACTGTTCCGAAATAGTACAGTTAAGTCTTGCTAACTTAGAACTTCAATTTTTTTCCCAAGTTTTTTGAGAATTGTTTCGCGTGATAGAGCATTTTTGAGGGTCTGCTTCGGTCGTTTTGTCGGGGAAACGTCTTTCCAGAGACCACAGATACAGAAAGGCTGTACTTCGTCATCCATGCAACGTTTTGTAACGAAAGTTCCGGACACGAATCGCTTCTGTGCGTCATCAGTACTGAGTCAATTAAAGTCCGNAAAAAGTGATAGATAACCCAAGATGCATGTGAGCATGCAATCCAATTAGCTAGGCATCTATTGGAGCCGGAACTTTTACTTGAGCTAGAAGAGATTGGAAACAATGTCAGGAGAGGCTCCACGGGGATTTTGAAATTGCCTGAAATGCATTGTCGAACTCCTCTTCCAATCATTCACTGAGAATCCCATCATGCGAGCGTTCATGTTGGTTGTGGTGGCATTTCGAGACACCTTGCAGTAACCTGAGAAACTTGGTCAAGACTTGCATTGTAGTTTGTTGCTGACAAAAGACAGAATGGGGAGAAAGCTTCATTTTCCGAGCGATTCATGTGGGTGGTTCGTTGCCGCTCACTGTTGGTATGTTATAGAATGTGTTCTACTGTCACTCAGTGATAGACTGTTCTTATGGAATAGGGTGGTGAGCAATCAATTGTTGGGAGATTATCTAGTCGGACAAGCACCTCTATTGATTGAATACCGATTTCCTCCTGCGAACTGCCTTGCGGTCAGATTCGCATCCGAATACGTTTCGTTCTGTCGTTCCGTCCCGAACAAATGAGCTCGATACGAAGGGACCCAGAACTGTGATTCGTAGTTTTTCATAGACGAGAACCGCTCTTACAGTGACTTCGATTTGATCGACAATCAATATTATCGTGTACCGGACAAGCCGTCTGAGCGGTGATATCATGTTTTCTTGGCGCTTCTTCTCGGTCGAAAGTTGAACATCAAGCATCATGACACGATAGGAGCTCTTTTCTTGTAGAATTTAGATCGATATCGAACAAAAACGATGAACGACACGATATCCGACTACATTGGAACGAGAAAACATTCATGGTCCACTGATTTACGAGATAATTTATCATCTTGCCACAGGATGTCTGCAGTCTAGCCTATATATTTCCATCGCAGCTAATGCAAAGTGACGCTACGTGAGCCTTCGTCGGATTCTCTTCGGCCCCACAAACAATGTAGATCCTCAGAGGCCATGCGGGCGGGGAGCCGGAGGTACGCCAATGGTGTCACTGGGACATCGTAAACTCATGATTGACGCAGCCGTAAATCCCACGTTCAACGAAATCCCCAAATAACAAACTTTTCGTAACACGAACGACCCAGAAAATGAACCACCCAGGTGACGAACCCTCCAGACAATCAACCGTCCTCCCATCTCACGCTTTCCGCAGAATATGGTCCGAACAATTCCATTTTGTCAGTCGCATCTCTCGTCCCTCGGAGCCGCCGGTCAGATCGAGAAGCATCGATGACCTGCGGAATCGGAGGTTCGAACAACAGATTTCTCATACGAGCGCAAGCAAGCCCACGACTAGCTCGGTCACATTATCAGCTTCGAGCAAGCCGTAACAGATGCAGTTGTTCCGCAAGGAGGATCCGTTAATTTTTTCACCCTCATATAAGAAAATCGCGACTGACCTGCATGCAACGGAACTCCGTTCAGAAGCATGTAGCGGTGCTCCGTTACGAAGCCATGCAACGGTAATCCGTTACTGGCCCCCCGCCCAACAGAAAGGGAGACTGATGAAGAATCACTCGAGCCACGGGGGTTGTCCACTGAGTTGAAAAAGCGATACCGAATCTTTCGCCTCTGTTATCATTCGTCCAACGTTCCTCCGAATCGTTCCAACGTTCCTCAGGTATTCAACCCCAAACGTTCGCTGAAGCTTGAGAGGCATTGTGGCAATCCGGAATCGTTGATGGGGGAATTGATTTTGACCGAATCGAATCTATAGAAAATTCGAGATCCGAATATGGAGTACGGAGACAGTGCAGCGAACTTAGTAGGAGACAACACGTAACTGTCAGGCTCCGCCCTGAATTTGCGTTCGCTGAACATCAATCAATCAGGCATCCATTCATTCAGAGCCCGCAAGCCATCGATTCTTCATCATAGATAGGGCTCGATCTCTATCTCGACAGAAACCGCGAATTTTCCACTACTTTCGGCACGCCGCGAATTCCGGTATTTCAGGTCGCAAAACAGATATTCGGGGTTTGCGGTCGTGAAACATGAGTTTCAAGTTTGGTTTCGAACGCTAACCCACTCCTGTACAGTGCATAAACCCTCAATTATATGTACCTCGATTAAATCAACCCTCGATTGTATCAACCTTCGACCAAAGGCGAATACAGTGCTACCTCGATTATATCAACCCCCATGTATTTCGCCCCGGATTATATTACCTCTTATGACCCAATATGACGCCCACCCAACCCACTGTGCGACCCACTGTGTTTCCTCAGTGTGGCCCACTGTTCGGCCCAGTGCGATCCCACATGACCCACTTCGTGGCTCTCTGTGATGCTCTCTCGATTACATCAACCTCGACATCAATTGGTTGATATAATCGAGGTAGCACTGTACATTGAGCCAAATCGACTGGACCATACTTGTTGGAATCAGTGTAGGTGAGTCTGCGGTCGGTCTGACCGGTCTGACCATACTTCTGAAAGTATGGTCAGACCGACCTCGGAATCACCACCATAGACTTCAGGTCCCTCGATCATATAAACCTTGATTATATCAACCTCGATTATATCAATCCTCGATTATGTCTACCTCGATTATATCTACCTCGATTATATCAACCCCGATTATATCAACCTCGATTAAATCTACCTCGATTATATAACCTCGATTATATCAAACCTCGATTAAATTAACCCTCGATTATACCAACCTCGATTATATCAACCCTCGGTTAAATTAACCCTCGATTATATCAACCTCGACTATATCAACCCTCGATTATATTAACCTTCGATTATATCAAACCTCGATTATATCAACCTTCGACCGAAGGCGAATACAGTGCAACCTCCATCATATCAACTAATTCGTGCAAAAACCGTTGATATAATCGAGGGTTGATTCAATCGAGGGCTGGTATCGAAAAGGTGGATATAATCGAGAGAACCATCGTGGCGCTCTGTGATCCCCGTGGACGCCCCCGAATTAACCTACTAGCAGCCCACGAAATTGACTCTCGATCTGGAGAAACTGGAAGACCGACCTCGGAATCACCACCATAGACTTCGGCTCTCTCGATTATATCAACCTTTTTCGACATCAATTGGTTGATATACTCGAGGTAGCACTATATTTGCAAAGACACAACAGCACGAACAAATGCGGAAATGCGACATAAATCGGATAGATACTACGTTTCTGTGGCATTGTTCGAGTTGAAGATCTTTGCATGTTTCGTTGTCTGAAAATTCTCAATGGAGGTGAACAGGTCTCATATGAATAGAGTTGCGGTGGCGCCCGAGCTACCGCTCGCCAATATCTATGTACCGCATATAACGAATTTGAAGGGTTTCTATAAAAGGCAGCCATCTTGAAATTAACAATTAATTGAGTCAACTCTAGCCTGTTGTCGGTGTTCTCCCTGTCTCGTATATTCTTTCAGTTCAGCATCACAACAAATAGTTCTCGCACCGAACTCTCTTACTTATTCGCATACTCCCCTTTTTACAGTCCAAAGGGTGGAAAAATATGGATACCGTCGGAGGAGAACAAATTGAACTTGCTCTCGTCACTCCACAGCACGCGCGCCCACTCGGCCGGACTCCAGCTCACATGCTCTTAAGCGAACTTCAGCCGAGCGATTCTGTTCTTCGTAGAAATGAAATGCCTCTTATTGGAGCGTCTCCCGTGCAGGTTCTCAGATCTCAAGATCGATTTCGCTGTGCTCACTGACAACGACACTCCTGAATTTTCGACCAAATCTCGCCACAGATCTACAGCTGTCAAGCGTGGATTCGTCTTACTTTTCGTACGAAGAAGTGAGACGGTTCTCAAGGTGACTTTACTGGGTCTCCCGGGTCTTTTTGTTGTCTACACTTCCGATGAACTGTTTCTTCCGATTCTACGATGAAACAGTTTGCCGAGAGATGCCGAAAATCTTGGCTACATTACTTTGTTTGGAACCGCCTTCCAAAGCAGCGGTCACAGCCTCTTTGAAGTAGAGGGAATATTCTCTCGTTTTCGGCATAGTAATTTCCGACAAAAATCGAACGCGGGTCATGATGGCTGATGTTTGGCGCCAAATCCAGCTTGTCAAAACACTTTTCGCCCTCGGGAAATCGCGATTTCTCCGAATTTTCGACAAAGATACGGTTCTTCGATGCAATCAGAGTGTTGAAGTGAAATAAAACTCCCCGAGGAGCAGCGGTGGATCCCAAGGAATCCGCATAGAAATTTTGCAGAGCCGAAATTGTCTCTGTCAAAATACTTTCTGTCGCTATTGTATGTACAATAGCTTCGTGAGAATCGCTTGATAATATTCGGGAAGGAAAATTTCCGGCAATTTAGCGGACCCCCCGACGATCAATGCTGGAAGATCCAACACTCGACTTCTTCTCAATCAACGATTCGCGTTCCTCGCGTATCGAGTCTCCCATTGCGAAATCCCTCGGCGTCATTCGAGGAATCATGAAATCCCTCTCCCATGTTTCAACGTTTGAGGTTTTGTTTTCCATTCTGGCTCCGCATTCCTTTCGCCAGGTCTTTTGTCTTGATAGACAATCATTCGGAACCTCCGTACAAAGTGATGGAAACCGTGGCATGTCATCCTACAGATCGGGCTCCTGTCAACACTCACTACTCCTTTCTTCTCTTCATTCTCGAACTTTTAAATACAATAAAGATCTTGTCTGCCCTCGTTTCCCGGAGCCGTTGATAGGCGAGACCCTTCCAAGTTCCGAAGGTCAGCATCCGACGCGCCGGTGAGACGTTCAGATCAGACGTAAAAGCATCGAGTCGAGGCTACTCCGGCTTTCGTTCCCCGAGATATTCTCGATGTCCCATGCGACCGACGCCTCAACCGACAACAGTCCGGCCGCTCAGTGTGGCCACGGAATGCGAGTTCTGGGAATAGACGGATCAAACTCTCTGTGGATTTCAGTTCCGTGTAACTCGGATGTGGTTGCGAGATTGGAACAAACGCGATTGCTAGAAACGAACCAAAAGTAGACATTAAACACTCTCTCGCAAAACAGCGCCGATGGATGTCCTCATAACCGAGCCGGCTTTGACGTGAGGTCACACGCACGCAAAACTCCGACACCAACATCGCTGACGCTCCGAGGTTGTTTTCGAACTTTTTGAAGACACGGATTTGTGTAGGCGTCGGTTTCGTCGGCCTCGCTTCACTGCTCGGAACGATGGCAAATTTTTATCTCTATTTCTCGTTTTACTATGTGGCGGGTCTGGTTGTTTTATCCGAAGCCCTCCGTCCTCGAATAGTTCCTCTTCTTGCTGATCAACATAGAAGGTGAGTACCGATCTTTTGTTTTCCGCTGACTGAGACGTGGGATCTGAAATCGCNGCTGTAGATTTTATATTTTATGAATTGGTGTCGAACTCCTCATCGAGCTCGAAATATCTAACACTGTCTTCAGGAGAACTTTTATCCGAATAAATCATCTCTCCTGCGGCTAATCTAATTCTGCATTCGCTCTCCTTCTCATCTTCCGCAGATACTCACACCTGGAATATTCTCACGTCCAGCTCTGTGACTTCCCAGTTCCGCAAAAACTCGGAGGAGCCATCGGCCAATATTGGTGGGCTCGAGTTCAGCTGCCAAAAAGTGATAGATAACCCAAGATGCATGTGAGCATGCAATCCAATTAGCTAGGCATCTATTCGAGCCGGAATTTTCACTTGAGCTAGAAGAGATTGGAAACAATGTCAGGAGAGGCTCCACGGGATTTTGAAATTGCCTGAAATGCATTGTCGAACTCCTCTTCCAATCATTCACTGAGAATCCCATCATGCAAGCGTCCAAGTTGGTTTTGGTGGCATTTCGAGACACCTTGCAATAACCTGAGAAACTTAGTCAAGACTTGTATTGTACTTTGTTGCTGACAAAAGGCAGAATGGGGAGAAAACTTCATTTTCCGAGCGATTCATGCGGGTGATTTGTTGCCGCTCACTGTTGGTATGTTATAGAATGTGTTCTACTGTCATTCATTGTCAGTGATAGACTGTTCTTATGGAATAGGGTGGTGAGCAATCAATTGTTGGGAGATTATCTAGTCGGGCAAGCACCTCTATTGATTGAATACCGATTTCCTCCTGCGAACTGCCTTGCGGTCAGATTCGCATCCGAATACGTTTCGTTCTGTCGTTCCGTCCCGAACAAATGAGCTCGATACGAAGGGACCCTGAACTGTGATTCGTAGTTTTCATAGACGAGAACCGCTCTTACAGTGACTTCGATTTGATCGACAATCAATATTATCGTGTACCGGACAAGCCGTCTGAGCGGTGATATCATGTTTTCTTGGCGCTTCTTCTCGGTCGAAAGATGAACATTAAGCATCATGATACGATAAGAGCTCTTTTCTTGTAGAATATAGATCGATATCGAACAAAAACGATGAACGACACGATATCCGACTACATTGGAACGAGAAAACATTCATGGTCCACTGATTTAAGAGATAATTTATCATCTTGCAACAGGATGTCTGCGGTCTAGCCTATATTTCCTTCGCAGCTAATGCAAAGTGACGCTACGTGAGCCTTCGTCGGATTCTCTTCGGCCCCACAAACAATGTAGATCCTCAGAGGCCATGCGGGCGGGGAGCCGGAGGTACGCCAATGGTGTCACTGGGACATCGTAAACTCATGATTGACGCAGCCTCAAATCCCACGTCCAACGAAATCCCCAAATAACGAACTTTTCGTAACACGAACGGCCCAGAAAATGAACCACCCAGGTGACGAAAACCGTTGATATAATCGAGGGTTGATTTAATCGAGAGTTGATTCAATCGAGGGTTGGTATCGAAAAGGTGTTCATAATCGAGAGAACCATCGCGATGGTTGGCGCACTGTGATCCCCGTAGACGCCCCCGAATTAACCTACTAGCAGCCTACGAAATTGACTCTCGATCTGGAGAAACTGGAAGACCGACCTCGGAATCACCACCATAGACTTCGGCTCTCTCGATTATATCAACCGTTTTCGACATCAATTGGTTGATATACTCGAGGTAGCACTATATTTGCAAAGACACACGAGCACGAACAAATGCGGAAATGCGACATAAATCGGATAGATACTACGTTTCTGTGGCATTGTTCGAGTTGAAGATCTTTGTATGTTTCGTTGTCTGAAAATTCTCAATGGAGGTGAACAGGTCTCATATGAATAGAGTTGCGGTGGCGCCCGAGCTACCGCTCGCCAATATCTATGTACCGCATATAACGAATTTGAAGGGTTTCTATAAAAGGCAGCCATCTTGAAATTAACAATTAATTGAGTCAACTCTAGCCTGTTGTCGGTGTTCTCCCTGTCTCGTATATTCTTTCAGTTCAGCATCACAACAAATAGTTCTCGCACCGAACTCTCTTACTTATTCGCATACTCCCCTTTTTACAGTCCAAAGGGTGGAAAAATATGGATACCGTCGGAGGAGAACAAATTGAACTTGCTCTCGTCACTCCACAGCACGCGCGCCCACTCGGCCGGACTCCAGCTCACATGCTCTTAAGCGAACTTCAGCCGAGCGATTCTGTTCTTCGTAGAAATGAAATGCCTCTTATTGGAGCGTCTCCCGTGCAGGTTCTCAGATCTCAAGATCGATTTCGCTGTGCTCACTGACAACGACACTCCTGAATTTTCGACCAAATCTCGCCACAGATCTACAGCTGTCAAGCGTGGATTCGTCTTATTTTTCGTACGAAGAAGTGAGACGGCTCTCAAGGTGACTCTACTGGGTCTCCCGGGTCTTTTCGTTGTCTACACTTCCGATGAACTGTTTCTTCCGATTCTACGATGAAACAGTTTGCCGAGAGATGCCGAAAATCTTGGCTACATTACTTTGTTTGGAACCGCCTTCCAAAGCAGCGGTCACAGCCTCTTTGAAGTAGAGGGAATATTCTCTCGTCTTCGGCATAATAATTTTCGACAAAAATCGAACGCGGGTCATGATGGCTGATGTTTGGCGCCAAATCCAGCTTGTCAAAACACTTTTCGCCCTCGGGAAATCGCGATTTCTCCGAATTTTCGACAGAGATACGGTTCTTCGATGAACTTAGCAATCAGAGTGTTGAAGTGAAATAAAACTCCCCGAGGAGCAGCGGTGGAATCTGTGGAATCCGCATAGAAATTTTGCAGAGCCGAAATTGTCTCTGTCAAAATACTTTCTGTCGCTATTGTATGTACAATAGCTTCGTGAGAATCGCTTGATAATATTCGGGAAGGAAAATTTCCGGCAATTTAGCGGACCCCCCGACGATCAATGCTGGAAGATCCAACACTCGACTTCTTCTCAATCAACGATTCGCGTTCCCCGCGTATCGAGTCTCCCATTGCGAAATCCCTCGGCGTCATTCGAGGAATCATGAAATCCCTCTCCCATGTTTCAACGTTTGAGGTTTTGTTTTCCATTCTGGCTCCGCATTCCTTTCGCCAGGTCTATTGTCTTGATAGACAATCATTCGGAACCTCCGTACAAAGTGATGGAAACCGTGGCATGTCATCCTACAGATCGGGCTCCTGTCAACACTCACTACTCCTTTCTTCTCTTCATTCTCGAACTTTTAAATACAATAAAGATGTTGTCTGCCCTCGTTTCCCGGAGCCGTTGATAGGCGGGACCCTTCCAAGTTCCGAAGGTCAGCATCCGACGCGCCGGTGAGACGTTCAGATCAGACGCAAAAGCATCGAGTCGAGGCTACTCCGGCTTTCGTTCCCCGAGATATTCTCGATGTCCGATGCGACCGACGCCTCGACCGACAACAGTCCGGCCGCTCAGTGTGGCCACGGAATGCGAGTTCTGGAAATAGACGGATTTCAGTTCCATGTAACTCGGATGTGGTTGCGAGATTGGAACAAACGCGATTGCTAGAAACGAACCAAAAGTAGACATTAAACACTCTCTCGCAAAACAGCGCCGATGGATGTCCTCATAACCGAGCCGGCTTTGACGTGAGGTCACACGCACGCAAAACTCCGACACCAACATCGCTGACGCTCCGAGGTTGGTTTGAACTTTTTGAAGACACGGATTTGTGTAGGCGTCGGTTTCGTCGGCCTCGCTTCCCTGCGTGAAACGATGGCCAATTTTTATCTCTATTTCTCGTTTTACTATGTGGCGGGTCTGGTTGTTTTATCCGAAGCCCTCCGTCCTCGAATAGTTCCTCTTCTTGCTGATCAACATAGAAGGTGAGTACCGATCTTTTGTTTTCCGCTGACTGAGACGTGGGATCTGAAATCGCATCTCTTATAGCGAAATTTGTTGCCATTCGTGCTGAGACTGGACTTGGCCGCTTCGGGGGAGTTGAAGAAAATGCAATGAAATCTTCATGATATTCTGGAACGGGAATCAAGACCTTTACTCTTCAATATTTCGTTCGATTTTCATGTGTCAATCGCCCGGTTATGATAGGTTTGAATGAAGCTGAAAAATCACTTTCCGTGACTTCTCGAAATCGACTGAAATCGGTTCTCTCCTTTCAGCGCCGCCGTGGAATCGATTGAACTCTCGATTGAGCGAACTTGGAGTGGGAGTTTCGTTATCAACGACACCACCAAAGAAATCGATGTCCTCTCCGAAGAAGAGGTCGTGATATCACCCACGGAAAACCTGCCCCCATTTGAAATCGCCGCTTTAAGACCAGGAACATACGAAATGGATGTCAAAGAACAAGATCCGAATTCCATGCGTGTGTGGACAGTTCACTCAGTGCCCTCGTACACGATACGACCAAATATGTTCTTCGAATATAAACTTGACTTTTCGAGAGTTCAAATCAAAAACGGCACAAAAACGTCGAGTCTTAAAAATATAGGAGTCAGGGCGGACCCTCAAAGAGGAATTCCCATAATCTACGGATTTGCTGACGATATCCGATACGGCACTGTTTTGAAAATTCAGATCAATTATGCGAACTTCTCAACTTACACCATTAAAGTCCGACTTCTCTTAGAAGAGCCCTTGAACTCCAGAAAACTCTGCACGAATACAAAAAGACTCTGTTTGAATAATATCAAACTCTGGGTCGAGAACTTCAATAAGACCCTCCAGAATGAGGAGAAGTTCTCGAGCTGTGTGGCCGCGAGATTCGGAAAAAAAGCGTCCGATCTTTTCGGAGTTAGCTTCCAGGACTACGGAAGCGACATGACGTTATTTGAAGCCCAGCCCGTCGATATCTACGTGGACAAATACTTGGGTGAGTAGAAAAAAAAAACGTCAAGAGAAATATAAAGAAAAAGCCAGAGGCCAATTTTAGAGAAGACGCGAAATCTCTCAAACAATCGCCAAAAATTAAAGAGACTCTGCCATGATTCATGATTTCTTTCACAGACTACATTCTCGGCCAATTAGAAGAAAAATGTTCTCCCAAAATCATCTGGTGCAGCTTGACCAGTAGCTCGGGACCGAAGAAGTTCAAGTCGCCTCCGGATGCCGTCTCTTCTACCACTACAGAAATCCCCCCGGAACTCAAGCATGTCATCGACGTCGATACGGTGAAAGATCCCTCAACGACAGCGGAGTATGTTCCGAAGCGGAAAACTGTCGACGCTCATCCGGTGGATGCTGCCTCATCGACAACGGAGAATGTTTTGAAGTGGAAAACCGTCGATGCTGATCCGATGGGTGCTTCCTCATCAAAAACGGAGCAGGTTCTGCAGTGGAAAATTGTTCTTACTCATCCGATGTATGCCACCTCATCAACAACGGAGAATTTTCTGAAGTGGAGCACTGTTTACGCTCATTCGGTGGATGCTCCCTCAGCAACCACAGAGCAGGTTCTGGAGTGGAAAACTATTCACGCTTACCCGATAGAGGGTCCCTCAACAAAACGGAAGTGCGTCGGAAGTTAATAGAAATCGTGATACGACAACATAATCTTAATCATGTCCTTTTCTTCGCTGTTCGCGCGATGGTAGTGTTTTTCGTTCTGTTTGTCGTGATCGTCTGTTTTTCCCTGTAGCACCACATTCCGGTGGCTCATTCGAACGCCTGGAGAACGTTCAGCAGCCATGGATTTACATTATGAGCGTTAATTTCCATGAAGTGGAGTCTTTCTCTTATTTTATGAATTATGAAATTTTATATTTTATGAGTTGGTGTCCAACTCCTCGTCGAGCTTGAGAAATCTAACACTGTCTTCAGGAGAACTTTTATCCGAATAAATTTCCTCTTGCGGCTAATTCAATTCTGCATTCGCTCTCCCTCTCATCTTCCGCAGAAACTCACACTTGAAATATTTTCACGTCCAGCTCTGTGACTTCCCGGTTCCGCAAAAACTCGAAGGAGCCATCGGCCAATATTGGTGGGCTCGAGCTCAGCTGCCGAAAAGTGATAGGTAACTCAAGATGCATGTGAGCATGCAGTCCAGTTAGCTAGGCATATATTGGAGCCGGATTTCCTACTTAAACCACAAGAGATCAGAAACAATGTCAGGAGAGGCTCAACGCGGATTTCGAAATTATCGTATTTTCTCTATTTGTCGGGCACTCTCTAATTCGCGGACACTCCGAGAAGAAATGAAATCTTCGACGATATTGGCTATTTTCCCGGGAATTCACCTTGTTAGACCTTGAACTTGGATCCGCGGAACGAGGCCAACCGAAAGCGGAGTTGTGCTCCGAGCATGGCCGGTGTTCTATTAGTGGACGAGTTTTCCCCCATGGCCTTGTTCTTGAGACATGCAAACTTAAGGAAATATCGATTCCCAAGTTTTTCCGACTCAGCTCCGAGAATTCGAGAAACAATGCCATGATTTGTCATCCGCATTGATGGGAGCGGCGGTGGTACCTTCGACAGTAAAAGAGTTGAAACTGAAGGCTTGTTGTAGCTTGAAAGAGTGCGTCTTCTTTCGAACGAGCAATTGAAGAAACGACTCAATTTTTCTTCAACGACGAGATTTCGAGCTGGGTTTACCTTGCCGCTCGATTGTTTCAATTTCAGCAAATAAACGAATAGACGAACCATGCATTCATTAATATCCATACAATTGTGCTCCGCGGCGGAACTGAAAATATTTTCCGTGGTTTTTTGGAGTGCGACTCTCTGCGAATTTTTCAAGCATGCTCGTAGAGACTCAAAAATGTGGAGAAGCGTATAACATCTCGAGTATTTGTTCGAATTCGGAATCGATCTCTTAATCCAGTCCATCCTGATTCCCTTTCTAGTTATACAGCTGTTCTTGAACTCAAGCAGCCCGGCCGTAACGTATCTCGCCGCGCAGCTCAGACATCTCGAGGGAAAAAATGGATGTCGCGCTTGACGCAGCTGCAAATGTGCCCAAGGTTTACATCAGATCCAGGATAATGATAAATGGTGGAGAAGTCAGCGGCTTCCGCTCTGAAAGTGAGATCGTCCATTCAGGAGCGACTTGGTGAAACTTTCGTGTTTGTACAGATTTCTTCTTCGATTGTTGCGAAGTCTTCAAGAATATTATTTGAGCGTCCTTCGAGGGCAGTCGATTCCTGGAAGCTCTTCGTATTCAAGCTCGGGAATTAGACTCTGGATTCATCTGTATCGACCGCCGCGACTGATCTAGTTTATTGTGCTCTAGACTCTAGGGAATACAGAGGGAAAATCGGCGTTTCTGGATTTCCTTATCAAGTGTTCCAAGAATCGAGAGTCGCGCGAGGTCACACTCGAGGGTCTCCCTCGTGACAATCGATTCGGAATTGCTCCTCACATTCAACTCCGGCATGCTATTATGGATTCAGTTGCGTTTACTATCTCAGCTATGTCTGGCTTTTGCCGCTGTGGGCAACGCAGGAAGAAAATCTGCGCGCCCAGTGAAGCAAAAACCCATCAACTGGAACCTCAGCTACTATTCGGAGCCATTCAAACTTTGCAAAACTTTGCGCAAATTCAACCCTGTTGAGCAGGCTAGAGTTCATGGTGTAGCCACTGACATATTCCGAAAATGTGGGCCGTCCCTCATTGTCCCCTACGCTACGAAATATCAACTTCCCGCATTCGGTGAGTCTTTGAGATTTCCAACAAAAAANGCGGACCCTCAAAGAGGAATTCCCATAATCTACGGATTTGCTGACGATATCCGAGACGGCACTGTTTTGAAAATTCAGATCAATTATGCGAACTTCTCAACTTACACCATTAAAGTCCGACTTCTCCTAGGAGAGCCCTTGAACTCCAGAAAACTCTGCACGAATACAAAAAGTCCCTGTTTGAATAATATCAAACTCTGGGTCGAGAACTTCGATAAGACCCTCCAGAATGAGGAGAAGTTCTCGAGCTGTGTGGCCGCGAGATTCGGAAAAAATGCGTCCGATCTTTTCGGAGTTAGTTTTCAGGACTATGGAAGCGACATGACGTTATTTGAAGCCCAGCTCATCGATATCTACGTGGACAAATACTTGGGTAAGTAGAAAAAAAAACGTGAAGAGAAATATAATGGAAAAGCCAGAGGCCAATTTTAGAGAAGACGCGGAATCTCTCAAACAATCGCCAAAAGTTAAAGACACTCTGCCATGATTCATGATTTCTTTCACAGACTACATTATCGGCCAATTAGAAGAAAAATGTTCTCCTAAAATCATCGGGTACAGCTTGACCGGTAGCTCGGGACTGAAGAAGTTCAAGCCGCTTCCGGATGCCGTCTCTTCTACCACTACAGGAATCTCCCCGGAACTCACGAATATGATCGACGTTGATACGGTGAAAGATCCCTCAACGACAACGGAAGATGTTCCGAAGCGGAAAACTGTCGACGCTCATCCGGTGGATGCTCCCTCATCGACAACGGAGAATGTTTTGAAGTGGAAAACCGTCGATGCTGATCCGATGGGTGCTTCCTCATCAAAAACGGAGCAGGTTCTGCAGTGGAAAATTGTTCACACTCATCCGATGTATGCCACCTCATCAACAACGGAGAATTTTCTGAAGTGGAGAACTGTTTACGCTCATTCGGTGGATGCCCCCTCAGCAACAACAGAGCAGGTTCTGGAGTGGAAAACTATTCACACTTACCCGATAGAGGGTCCCTCAACAAAACGGAAGTGCGTCGGAAGTTAATAGAAATCGTGATACGACAACATAATCTTAATCATGTCCTTCTCTTCGCTGTTCGCGCGATGGTAGTGTTTCTCGTTCTGTTTGTCGTGATCGTCTGTTTTTCCCTGTAGCACCACATTCCGGTGGCTCATTCGAACGCCTGCCTTTTTCCAAACGACATGGAGAACGTTCAGCAGCCATGGATTTGCATTATGAGCTTTAATTTCCATGAAGTGGAGTCTTTTTCTTATTTTATGAATTATGGAATTTTATATTTTATGAGTTGGTGTCCAACTCCTCATCGAGCTCGAAAAATCTAACACTGTCTTCGAGAGAACTTTTATCCGAATAAATGACCTCTCCTGCGGCTAATTTAATTCTGCATTCGCTCTCCTTCTCATCTTCCGCAGACACTCACACTTGAAATATTCTCACGTCCAGCTCTGTGACTTCCCGATTCCGCAAAAACTCGAAGGAGCCATCGGCCAATATTGGTGGTAGCTGGTAGCTCAGCTGCCGGAAAGTGATAGGTAACTCAAGATGCATGTGAGCATGCAGTCCAGTTACCTAGGCATATATTGGAGCCGGATTTCCTACTTAAACCACAAGAGATCAGAAACAATGTCAGGAGAGGCTCCACGCGGATTTTGAAATTATTGTATTTTCTCTATTTGTCGGGCACTCTCTAATTCGCGGACACCCCGAGAAGAAATGAAATCTTCGACGATATTGGCTATTTTCCCGGGAATTCACCTTGTTAGACCTTGAACTTGGATCCGCGGAACGAGGCCAACCGAAAGCGGAGTTGTGCTCCGAGCATGGCCGGTGTTCTATTAGTGGACGAGTTTTCCCCCATGGCCTTGTTCTTGAGACATGCAAACTTAAGGAATATCGATTCCCAAGTTTTTCCGACTCAGCTCCGAGAATTTGAGAAACAACGCCATGATTTGTCATCCGCATTGATGGGAGCGGCGGTGGTACCTTCGACAGTAAAAGAGTTGAAACTGAAGGCTTGTTGTAGCTTAAAAGAGTGCGTCTTCTTTCGAACGAGCAATTGAAGAAACGACTCAATTTTTCTTCAACGACGAGATTTCGAGCTGGGTTTACCTTGCCGCTCGATTGTTTCAATTTCAGCAAATAAACGAATAGACGAACCATGCATTCATTAATATCCAGACAATTGTGCTCCGCGGCGGAACTGAAAATATTTTCCGTGGTTTTTTGGAGTGCGACTCTCTGCGAATTTTTCAAGCATGCTCGTAGAGACTCAAAAATGTGGAGAAGCGTATAACATCTCGAGTATTTGTTCGAATTCGGAATCGATCTCTTAATCCAGTCCATCCTGATTCCCTTTCTAGTTATACAGCTGTTCTTGAACTCAAGCAGCCCGGCCGTAACGTATCTCGCCGCGCAGCTCAGACATCTCGAGGGAAAAAATGGATGTCGCGCTTGACGCAGCTGCAAATGTGCCCAAGGTTTACATCAGATCCAGGATAATGATAAATGGTGGAGAAGTCAGCGGCTTCCGCTCTGAAAGTGAGATCGTCCATTCAGGAGCGACTTGGTGAAACTTTCGTGTTTGTACAGATTTCTTCTTCGATTGTTGCGAAGTCTTCAAGAATATTATTTGAGCGTCCTTCGAGGGCAGTCGATTCCTGGAAGCTCTTCGTATTCAAGCTCGGGAATTAGACTCTGGATTCATCTGTATCGACCGCCGCGACTGATCTAGTTTATTGTGCTCTAGACTCTAGGGAATACAGAGGGAAAATCGGCGTTTCTGGATTTCCTTATCAAGTGTTCCAAGAATCGAGAGTCGCGCGAGGTCACACTCGAGGGTCTCCCTCGTGACAATCGATTCGGAATTGCTCCTCACATTCAACTCCGGCATGCTATTATGGATTCAGTTGCGTTTACTATCTCAGCTATGTCTGGCTTTTGCCGCTGTGGGCAACGCAGGAAGAAAATCTGCGCGCCCAGTGAAGCAAAAACCCATCAACTGGAACCTCAGCTACTATTCGGAGCCATTCAAACTTTGCAAAACTTTGCGCAAATTCAACCCTGTTGAGCAGGCTAGAGTTCATGGTGTAGCCACTGACATATTCCGAAAATGTGGGCCGTCCCTCATTGTCCCCTACGCTACGAAATATCAACTTCCCGCATTCGGTGAGTCTTTGAGATTTCCAACAAAAAAATGTTTGCGCCCCCGTTGCTTGGGCTCCGTCGAAGTTTTTGTGACAGACGTGTATCGTGGTACTCTGATTGCTCGGATTGCACGCCGGCATCGGACTCAATTTCCGAAGCGGCTGCGATTGGCCACGAGACGGGAGCGCTTCTGGGTCCCAGCCGGAGAGCAATCTCGGCGTTATTTTTGAACCATTCCAAAAGACTGCACATCAACGTCAGAATAACATCACATAACATCAACACCGATTTTCAAAAAGCAAAAAGAGCCGAAGGGTGTCCACTTTGACAGTGGGTTCCGACAACGATGGAACTTATCCTCGGAATCGCATCAGAGGAGCTTCACAATCAATGTAATACTTCTCATTCGAAATTGCAGCCATACAGAAATCGGGTGATTTCGTTTGCTTCATTTGTACATTCGGTTCGGCTTATTTCGGAACTTACGATGCGGCCAACGTATACAACGACACGATCAGCGATCAGATGCTCCATCTACTGAACAGATTCTGCGGGGCGATGGAACGAGGAAATTTCTCAATCAAGGTGAAGCACAGGAAGCAGCGTTTCAGGATCCAAGCGCACATGTGCCACGGGTTCGTGTACGATGCGATCGAATGCGCGATTAGAAAAGCTAGAGTTCAAGACGGCGAGTACGCTAAATACGCAGTCGGACATTTCATGAAAATGCTCCTTTAAAATGTGCATTGAGGATGATTTCAGATATCTGGCGTGTTTCCCATCTTCCCGGAGCTGTAATATAGGATCGAATGTTCGTACCTCGTACTGTTGAGAATAATGCTCCTACGAGATCATTGGGAAGTTGAATCGAAAGCGCCGAACTAGGCGAATGGAATCCGAGAAGCTCTTCTGCAAGATCGAGAAACTTGATCAAATTCATATCCGCATTGAGCAGTGTCGTCACGTTATCGAATTATTGACGGGAAGCCAACGCATCAATGAATCTGAGAACCTATGAAGGTGTGATTCACCCTGAAACTCTGAAAGATATCAAACTAATGACTTCCGTCAATATTCAACGATGCCTTCTTCGAGGCATCTCCATCAGAACTGAAAACTACGAAACACGTTCAATACAAGTAGCAATCTGCGGCTACGAGGTAACTGACTAGTCACTTCTTTATGTCACTTATATAGTTATCACTTATAGTCACTTATAAAGTTCACGAAGTGAACTTTCTATCGACGCCTTAGGACAGTTTGCCCCGAGTGAAAAACCCCATGACGTCAATTCAGACTTCAAATGAGGCCGTGACACCGGAAAAGGGTATATCCGGTTGAGGGCCTAAACTCCGAACATGGCCGGAAACATTCGGTCGTGTTCTCAGTTGAAAAACTGGCACTACCTAATACATATTTACACATTTTCCAACTCCCGGCTCTAGAAGTAACTTTAACGCGCCAGATTCGAATCCCGCGTTAATTTCTGGTTCGTGTTCTGTTCAAAGATGTTTTATCCTCTCCTCGTATAGCAGCATTTTGCCGATTCAGCTCCTTAGAGGAGTCTATCAATCACCGCGGTGATCAGAGGAACGATGCTCTCTTCGTGTTGGAGGATTATCATTGCGACGAACGAACGATCAATCTTCACGTACTCTTCGATTTCAGGCAGCTTGCGTGCACACTTTTTTCCGATAGTGAACAGAGTCACGGCGGCGGCCTTGGTACCAAACTCGT
>JAJSRV010000071.1:211971-229281 GCA_021527715.1 Neoseiulus cucumeris | reverse complement strand
ATCTTCATGACGCCGAAAGGAATACTGATGAGTACGAACATACTCGAAACTGACGACTGTTCATCACAACCGTTGATCATCGGAACAGCTGAGGGCATCTCTCTACCTCATCCGGAGGACCGTTGCGCCGTCCTGGTGGATATCCAATCCGTACCTTTTGACGAGAGTATCGGCTTTCTTGCGATGAACTTAATTTTGTCGAACAAGAAGCTTGTTGAACGGAATGGGTCACTAGCGATATTCGCTTGTTCATTCATATCCTTCCATTCCCAGGAAGACGATCAACGTAATTTCGAAATGAAACGGCAGATTTGCGTGATTCCTGCTAGGAAATTCCGACCATCAGGAAAACTTTTTGTGTCTGTGTTCTCGTACGAGACCTGGACCACGATCGTTTGCGGATTGACGGTCGTTTGTCTCCTGGTTTCGTTCCCGAGTTTCGAACCCGAGTGTGAACTTGGAGATTTCACTGATTTCATCTATCCTAACGTCGTTTGAAATCAAACGGTCATCTGACTCGGGACGATTCGCAAACTTCCGTTTCGCAGCATTCATAATAGCTTACTTCATGACACAGATCGTCCTTTTGAACATATACAAAAACGAAATAACATCCGAGCTGTCTAAAACTCACGTTGAAACTCCGGGATTCTACATTCCGGGCAAGGGGTTCCACACGCCGTTTCCGGACCTTGAAGGACATTTCCAATCGCTCGAAACCTCCAAAATTTTCGCTATGGTGTCGATGACGAAACGTGAGCCATACTGTGACAGCAGTCGGATGTCGATTGAGAAACTCCATTTCATCAAAGCTTTACGTGTCGCAGAAAGATCGCAATTCACTTCAGCTCAGAGACTAGGCTGTAATGACTCGCTTCATCAGCCCGATTATATACGTTCGTTCCAGAAGTTTGGTCTAATAACGACCAAGCCCGTAACCGGTCGTGAAATCGGAAGGATACGTGATTTCATCTCAAACGGCATTTTTGTTGCTTTCGCCAAAAGCTTTCCCGGCGACCCCCGTGATTTCTTCACATGGAAGGGCGTTCGATTGTTTGTCGGACACTTCTTCGACGCCTTGATCGACGGGAAGGCCGCCTCCTTGCTGAATCAGAGTCAGATGATGATGATGCTGAAGATTTTCGCTGTATTCTTCGCAATTTCTTCCGCTGTTTTCCTTGTGGAGGCGAGAAATTCATGGGGTTTACCATCGGCTTGATCTCTAGAACAGTGGTTCCCGAAGTTTTGCTCCCGAGGAACACCTGCAGAAGGTTGTTCCAACCGAGGAGCACCGTTCGAAGATCTCTCAAACCGTGAACGCAGTGTTGACGACCTTCGCTGTTCTCATCATTCTGAGACTTTTGCACGTTTTTGGTTCTTATACTCCGTTGCACGCGCTCAAAATGTGAAGACCGCAATGACTGCTGTTCGTTCTAAATCACTTATTCATTCACTGCGAGACATGTGCTGCTTTCCAGAACTCTCATAGGAAAAAGTTTGTGTTTTTGTGTCCACTTTCAATGAGACTGGTAGTTTTGGCTAGAACTGTAATTTCCGCGAGCTCCGAATTATTGCTCGGGAGCTCCACCTTGAGATTTTTGAATTTGATTTTTGTTGACGAGTATTCAACAAACCATAGAGCGGACCCCGTCAGACTCAAAGGTGTAGATAAGCAGGGCTAGTCTGGCATATTCAACCACGTCACCGTTCTCACCGATTTTTATAAACTTCCGAATGTCAAAAGTGATGCTGGACCTGAACTTGGATGCGACGACGGCATGTTCCGCACATCGCTGTTTCGTAATGTTGATGAATATGAAGAAGTCTCTTGCTGTGTCCACTTTGCTCCGTTATATTCTGGTGTTCCGGTTACTAATCACTAACGTTATGGTTGATGGATACGGTCAAAATATTAGCTTAGGCGTTCAGTGTTTCTACCTAAGTCCTTCTGGCATAGTTTATGTACATATATGCCAATCCCCTTGAATAGATGAACACTCCGAAGAACACGGGTGCCGAATAGCTGGCTAGTTTTAACGGAGAATTCCGTTTAACACTCTGGACAGGAGGAAAGTGTGCGCAGCGGCGGCGAAAGCCACCCTTGTGTGAGTGAGAGCGGGCGGCGGCGAAATTTCACGACCTCGGAAAAGTGCATGCAAGACTAAATGATATACCACTTCTGATAAAATCCATTTATTGTAAGAAAAGGCAGTAGCCGCCTAAAATTATATGAAAAAAAAATTTGAGAGACGCATAAAATCATTCTTCTCCTCAATCTTCAACTTTCTTGATTTCGGTCACAACCATAGAGTATTCCCATCCACCTTGAAAAGCGATCAGCATATTGTGGTAACGTATGATCTTCAACTCGTCTGTATGAAAATTTCTTAATGCTCTTCACGTCAAACGTACCGGGGAGCCCTCCCATCGAGCTCTCAACTGGCACTGGATCTTTAGGCCGGTAAATCGTTCCAAGAAATCATCCAAGTTTTCAATCCCTTTCTCTACTCGTTCAGCCAGTTCATTGGCGTCCATGCCGAACAATGTCTCTACGACCTGCAAAACCCGCCACATTGAATCGCTATCACTGTGAATTTACTGTGAAATATGATTTTATCTTTTCACGGTAACCCAACTGACCTTGGAGAATGCAAGTACGCTGACTTCGTCGTGAAGATCCGCTAGCCTCATATTCACGCAGTACTTTAAAGTGAACTTCTCATTGAACTCTTCGCATTTCGGACAAAACCAGCTGCCATCGGACGCTTGTTCCACCTTTTTCAAACACTGCTCCTTCGTGCAAGCGTTGTACCACACACTTGTGGGATCTATGAACCTGATTTTTGCGGTGCTAAAGAACTTGAGCGCTTCTTTGTTTGATTCTCGTCGCATTTTCTCAAGTCGGGACATGGCTTCGTCGAACGATAGTGGTGCTAGCTCTCTTTTCGTTCCAGCCATGATTTTCGCTAATGCGGTTTTGTGATTTTCGGTCCACCACATTGAAAGCTGAGCAGCTAATGGACCTTGAACTTCATAATCGATTCACGACTCTGATGTGAAGACCAAAGAAATTTTTCCGCCAAATTCTTTGGTGTTATCTCGAGTGACCGAGATTACACAACATTCTCTTTCTTGGATCTCTCGCATGTGCTCTTCCCAGAATACTAATATCCCAGAATACCCAGAATACTACGCCATACCAACCTGCACGGGTGGCACCAACCATCCAAACAACCCTGTTACATCGAACATGGAACACCCTCGTAACACGGAGTCCTGGACCACCGGAGACAGAACCCATCCCCCAAATCTACAGCCACCCATAGAAACACACGACGCTGACGTTTTCCCGCCCAAACCATCCCTAGTACCAGTGGTACTAGCGCAACCGGTTTTTTTTTTGTGAGCGGTTTCGATTGTTCCGACAGCACTTCCATCGCTATTTGGACGTTGCATATGAACTCAAACATCGTTGGAGGCGCTTAATGTGTAATCACAATTGCTTGCTACCCCATCATCGGCCGTCGGCTCCGTATGCCCTGGTGGAAATTCACCCGCTTTCCCGGAGCGTAGTCCTACACGGCTAAAGGTTCAGTCGCTGACTGAATTTCACCACCGGTTTTTTTTCTCTCAAGGTGTCGGCTTTGACTGTATGCATGACTGTATATTTTCGAAAAGTCCGGCGTGAATCCGGAACTATGTCTTCTCTTTGAGAACGGTGGTTAATTAACTTCGCGAGAGCTTCGAGAGTTTCAGAGTTTGTCACGCCGACGCCGACGTCCGCATCAGTTTCGTCCTCTCAGTCGAGTCTAGCTGGTGGTCTCTCGATGTGCCGCAAACGTCCAATGAAGTTTATATTCGAATCCTTGGCGCTCCAGATAGTGGTCCATGAGAACATGAGTCGATCATGATAGAGCACCGCATAGTTTCCTTGAAGCAGGCCTCTGTAGCCAAATGAGACTACTATTTCGGAACGGAGGGAGTGCATCGTACGCGCACCTTGATTCGGAAGAGACAGAAACCCGCCCTCGTTGAAACTGAATTGGTGGAATGTCAAGGCAGCAACGCGTCTAGCATGGGTCCAACATCAAATGGAGGAACTGGTGAGGTTAGGTTGGTTCGATGGCGACAGAGCGAAGCGACTGAGTAGACTCTGGATCCAGCGTTCGGTGAGTATGAAGGTGATTTGAGAACTTAGCGATCGGCATGCACTAGCAGATGCCTGGAAGACAGCGCACCGGAAGCCAGTCGGCGTAAGCCCTCGTAGAAACTCGTGAGTCTGTGGCCGCTAAGACGGCGGCCTATTACACTTATATCCGCGTCGGCGTCGAAAATGTTTCTCATTCGCCGCCGGTAGCTTTCGGTCATCGGGAATGATTTGTGGACGCAGAGACGATTTGTCTGGTTAATGGCGATTCCCTGAGACGTATATTTCCTCTAGAGCACCGTGCCAGCTGGTAATGAGACATCACTTACGTAATTGAAATTCGTCAGACCGTTTCCCGGTTCGCCCTGATCTCACGTCACAAATCAAATCCCACGTTTCTAGCAACTGATGCAAATTGAATTCCCGAGGAAACGGAGTCCGGGGAGAGCTGACACCAGGGAGGATCACAACCATTACAGTGGACCCCTGAGTTTAGACGATGAAGAAACAGAATTAGAGCTCACTTTGGAGGTGAAATCTCTCAGGCCGCACTCAACTTTATCCTCGTCGATATCACCGAGTCCGAGAACCACTTTTATATTGTTGAAGAAGGTGTCACCTACGGGTCGCAGAGATACTGTAGCCACTCTTTGTGCACTAAAAAAACGAGCTCAAATCAAGAATCGTGGGTTCCAGATTGATGGTATTTTGAAGAAGACTGTGAGAGCGCTTTTTTGCTCGAAGCTCTTGAACGGCTAGGTTTGATATCCAAAACCCTCCTGTTCTAACCCCTTCGACAAGGGAGGCGAGGACGAATGCTCACGGACCTTCAGCTCCCAAGAGACACATGCTGAGACACATCAAGAAGTTATGCGCGGAGAAGACCATGTTGTTCTCCATGAGACTCGGCAATTTCTTTCATCATCCGTATACTGAAGTCCCCGACCGCAGCGTTGATCCGAAGAAAATTCCAATTGAGTTTGTCTTGTACTGATGGTCGAGTCAAGAATGCTGGAACACAACATTTGCCATATTCTGTTTGTATTCAGGGATCGAGGATCTTCACATGTTTCCAATTCCTAGCTGATCTGAGCATCTGAAGGAAGCGCATAGTTCGGAAGAAACCTCGTTATTTCGGCTCACTGGTTGATGGATCCGTACAGGACTCTCTTCGGCGACGGATGCTCTCACGAAAACGACTGAATTGGATGATTCCTGGATTGTGTTGCGTGGCGGCGCTACCAGCTTTTCGAGAGATCCCCTTTGATTTCACAGATATTCCTTCGTTATCATCATCACGGTCCAATTGCTTGCCGACCGAAGTCGCGTCACCGTGTAGCTCCGTCTACTCTTCAAAATCGAGCATTGAATAATGTCAACTCCAACTTCCTAGAGGTCTTCATACATTTTCGATCCCACTCGAAACGGGCTCCTTTTCTCAACAACAAGACTCGATATGCTTAGGTAATTCTTGATGAATTTTTGACAGACCCCCCAGAAAATACCGTCCCTCGTGTACATTCTTCGGCCTCAAAGTTTCTTCAGCTGTCGCTAACTTTCTGGTGCTCGGGGGCGACCATTTTTCCGAGATTCTTCCGATTGGCACGCGCGCACCCGTGATTCGAAAATGGCGCTGCGGAAAGACGCACCTTCGACCGCCGCACAACGGGCCGAAGTCACTTTTCAGGTGGAAAAACTTATTTCTCGTTTGAGAGGAGTCTGTGTGGCTTAGGAAGCAAAGAATCACGGACTCGAAGGCTAGATAATAAACTTGGAGACAGCTCAAATCGGCTGCTATCGCAATATCTCACTAACCGGCGAGATAACGAAGCGCTGTTTGTGATATATATTTGGCAATTATTATTGGAACTTGCTTCCGACGTTCCGGAAGAAAGGTATTGTTACGAGATGGAAACCATGACGGCGTGACTGGTAATGCTCAAGTCAGAGAGCGAGCAGCCCATTCGAGGACTCCAGCCTGTTCTTCGAGTCTTTCGATCCTCGTAGTTCTCCGGCGTGCGACTCAGAACAGTTGCCAGAACGATCGCCAACAGTCAACGTCGACGGAATGGAGAGAAAAACACTGAAGTCAACCGTTGTCGTTTTTCGGTCTCCGTTAGAAGCTCGTTCCGATCGGGAACTTGCGGAGCAAACGGCTTTCGGCGCCGAGGATTCCTTTTCATGTTTTCCCTGTCACTTCTCCATTGATGTTGCGGAGATGATTTTGAGGACGCCTCTATTCATTCTGCACTCTTTCCACGTTCCGTGGGATCCGAAGATGTTCTTCATAAACTGCTCGTTGAAAGTCTCCGGAAAAGCGGCCGCTGAAACCCGTTTTCTATGCTCGACGCCATTTTTCGGAGTCTCACAATTTCCTAGGACCTAATATTGCCGGGATGTCGAGCCTAGTCGAAGGCAACATCTCATGATAGGGGGATGATGAAGGGGTAGTATATTATGGTGTCATTTTTTTCAGGTGCCCATAGATTCTTGCCCTCGAGGAGATCAAGAGTCGTGACGAGCTTGAGGTCGTTCAACGGGACGCAAAGGCGAGGTCGGAAAACAACGAGAATGGACAAACTGCCCCCCGAGGTCAGTAGAGACCGCCCCGATTTCAACCAAAGTCACAGTAAATCTATTCAAAGAAGCAGAGAGAGTGTCTGTTGTTACGAAAATAGTATAGAAGAAGTTCTTCCCCTGAAATCGCCGGAGAATTCCAGTTCTTCTAGAAACGATCGCTTCTAGATCTTATTCGAAGTTAAATTTTCTTCTCAAGCTGCTCGAGCGGGTCCTGATGTATCTGCCTCCGTCGGATCGCCTGGCCAGCGCTCTGACGTGCCGCCGCTGGGCTCAGGCTGTCTCCTCCTCATCACTGTTAAAGGATGTCTGGCTTAAAAGTCCAGGACTTGAGCAGAGCTCCTTTGAGGCCATTGTGATCGGAAGTGAACGACAATACAGAAATCTGCACCTCTCGATGGGTATCTGTCCGCCTGCCTAGAGATTCGTATGAAATCAACGAACGCACTCACAGATAACTCCCACTCGTTCTCTCCCCAGTTGATTTGGAAAGCTACGGACCCGAATTCTGGACAAGGATCGGTAAAAACCTTCGTAACTTGGAGCTTCAGGAATGCAGTTTGTCGAACAAACTTTTCTTCAGAATCGTCGACGATTGTGTGAAGCTTGAATCTGTTAAATTTCTGTATCCGGATCGATGTGAGTACAGGACTCTCTCCAAATGAAAGTACGCAGGTCAATATCGATTTCTGAATGATTTTGATTTTCAGGTACCGCAGTCGTGTTCAGAGTTCTCTCCCCTCTGATGATCTTTTTCAAATCAGTATCTTTTTCGCGGTCCGAAAAGCGACGGGATCTGGTGGAGATCAGTTTGTCGGGACCAAGACGTCGTATCACGGAACTGAAATTTACTCCAGCTATTGAAGGAGAAGGAGGTTTGGCACGACTTGTGCGAGCGTCCTCGACAAGCTTAAGAAGACTTCGCTGTCATGGCATTCGTTTCACTCATGAGTTGTACGAAGCGGTCTGCGAGTGCACCAAATTGCGTCATTTGTCGCTTCAGAGGCCAGATCTCCGGTTTGACGATAACTACCTGAGGAAGCTCCTCCTGAACGCCGTGGATTTGAAAAATTTGACACTGTTTCATTGTGCAGGTCTCACAGGTGAAGATTTGGTTGCCATTCTTGAACATAAGGAACTTCGGGAACTCAGACTTGTTGGTTGCCAAATAGTCCGCACAAATGGACTCCTGAGCATTCTGCGAGAACTTTCACCACTCGAAATCCTCGACCTAAGAGGCACTGCCATAGACGTGAGAGTTCTTCTGAGCGTTGCTCGCCTGCCGAATCTTCGAGAGTTCCGCCTGGATTTTGATTCCTTGAATTCTGAGTGCCTCGAAGTAATCTTCGAAAACTTTAAGAATTTAGACACGCTCCACATGACCAACTGTCACAAACTGTCCGACTCTGATGGAAAAAGGATCCGCCATTTGGAAGAGCTCAAGAGCTTGAAAATCGAGGACGGTTTCGGATTCACAGATCTGACTTTTAAGAATGGGATCGGATCAGCAGCTATGAGGTGTCTTAGCCTACGGGGCTGCCCTTTGACAGACGTAGGTCTCGCCAGCATTGCTGCTCATCACAGTCGTCTGAGAACCCTAAGTCTCTACAAATGCTTGAACGTCACAGATGCCGGACTCGTGACACTGCTCCGGAGCGAGCCCCTGCTCGAGAGACTCGAGATTCTCAGAGGCAACTCTTACGGCTTCGGATATAGTAACAGGTTGACCGACAATGTTCTTAGAGCACTGGTTGATTTTTGTCCCCGGCTTCGTGTTCTTCGTATCGACAGCTACTACTCGATGTGCGAAGACGCCATAAACCGTTTCAAAAGGCGAAGACCCAGGGTCGAAGTTTCTTGTGGTAGTTGATGATGTGAATTCGTGCCAGTATCACATACGAACATTTGGTTATTCAGTTCGAAGTTGAAAATAGAAACTAGAAATGAATACGATGGTGTCGTAAATAGGGTGGTTATGGACTATGTTTTTCTTGTTTTTCTCCCATAATTCTGGAACTTCCATATTCTGGAAGAATTGCATATTCTGGGGTGCTAATGGAGACCCTTTTTGGAATCTAGAAAGACACATGATAGGCTCGGTCCCGTTTCTCTGAAATCTCTTATCTGCGAGATTTGACACTCTGTAGAAACCTCCCTCAAAAACCTCCTAGATGGAAATCTCGTCGAATTTCACGGGTCCTTGTAAAGTGAATCCACATGCGTCCGAATCTGAAACGTTGATTTTCTTCATTTCTTTTCGACTGTTGATCGAATGGAGATGGAGACTCACAGGAACATCTATGATTGGAGCGGATCCGCATACAGAGGGACGCAGACAGAAAACGAGATTCGACATTTGAATGATAGCTTGATTCCAGGGGGTTCTAAAAAAATATATATATATAGTATACATCAGGGAGATATTTCTGCAACCGCTTCCAGATGCCACTTCGAACTGTCTGCGGAGAGCTGTCGAAGCATGTACGGGAAGGATTCGTCCACTGAAACCCAAGCACGGAAGATCTCGGATTCGCGAAGACACCAATTTACGAAGCTAGCATGTGACGGAAGAAACAAGTTTGCTCGCTCTGCATGCATCGATTTAGGAGGCATTATCGCTGACCACTCTGACCGTCTCTGATACCAACTCCTGGCAGCTTCAGGATGTGAAGGGAGGTCCGCGTCCCGTAGTTTGCCTACCCTTAGTGTTTACAGAAAGCTCAAACAGTCTGGTGGAGTGAATTCTCACATTTGGAAAAGAAACATTCCAGTTGATAAAGTCATCAAGGCGTGAGGTACATCGGGTGCAAAAGGGATGAATCATGATGATTCACGGATTTGGTCAACTAAGGAACTAAGGAACACAGTGTTCGCCATGATGCGAGCCTGGTTCAGGAATTACACTGTCATCGAAGAATGTCAAGTTTGCGGTTCATTCCGAGAAAGTTGCAATCACCTCTCATCGATCAAGGGGGAACTAAGCTCGGGAAATGATCAGAGTTCTTCAAGATATCGAGCCGATCGAGTTAGCACCTCATCAAAATGAAATCGTCGAAGAATTGTCAAAGAAGTTCTGCTCGCATGAGTTTGAAACTTGGGAGGAGTCGACCGATAATCTGGCTCCAAAGATGTAGCTCCGGTCCGTTGTGAAACAAAAATTCAGTGCCAGACCGAATGATGCCAGAAGACGTCATCATCAATCTCTCAACAGATTATTCAGAACATTAGTGTTCATTCAGAACAAAAGGTTAGCATACAAGCGACCGCAGCTCAACAAGTTTGAGAGTGTGTGCTCGGTGGAAGGATTCCGAGATGAAACAGAATTATATTTAGAAATTCAATAATTCATCCAACTTAAACTATAAATGAGTGATCGTGGAAGCTTTCCGAAGAAGGATCAAGTTACTGGAGTGACTCGACAACAGAGGAGGAGGATCCGCGACCTCGAGAGCACGACTGATAAGAATCTGCTGAGGGATGAAGTATTTCGTCCCCGCCGAAGGAAAGACAGCATTGATTCTGTTACCAGGCATTGGCTTTGGCAAATAAATTTGCATACTGCATGGGTTCGAAGAGAAAGGACATTGGTCGAGGTGTTCCCCGAACCGTGGTGGTAGGTTCACAAGTTGTTTATTGCGGGTCGGTGCTAAGTTTGGCTTTGGTACCTGCGTTAGGAATGTAGCCCACGAATGGTTTGGTCAAGTTCGGGAATTTTGGACGAGGATATTCAGACGCAGATTTGAATGATGATTATGCCGTTTTCCGATCGACGTTTTGCCTGCCATGAGAGCTGTGGAGTCCACCCTTGAGGGAATCGACTTTTAATATTGACCTGACCGCCGCTCCCAAAACGCTCTCAAGTCAACATCGCCGACGCATCCGAGAGTCAGGAGGTACCAAATCTGGGAATTTCCCCGAGAGATGGAATTCGGGCACTGAACTGAAGACGATGACTGTTCGTATCATAATCCACAAACAAGGCGTTTCCACCCGTTTTTAAAGCGGTAATTAGACATCAGTTAAGTAATTGAAACTCGACAGACCATTTTCCAGTTTGCTCTTATCTCACGTCACAAATAGAATCCAACGGTTCCAGCAACCGACGACAACTGAATTCGCGAGAAAATGGAGGCTGAGAAGGGCTGATACGAAGGAGGATCAGAACCATTGCAGCGAACTCCTGGATTTAGCGAATGAAGAAACACAATTAGAGCTCACTTTGGAGGTGATATCTCTCAAGCCACACTCAATTTGTTGTCTCCCGATCAGTAGCTCTCGAATCAGGAATTTCGACTTCAAGTTTGAGAATCTGCTCCTTTAAGCGCATTCGAGTTCGTCGTGAAAGCCAGCACGGACAGCTAAGTGAATCTCTCGCATTTAGAGTCTTTCAAATGTATCTCTTGAATGAGTATTCGGCATCATATCACCTCGGATGAATGGTTATCGACAGATTCGTGATTTCAGGCCGTAGGCCGTGGCTCAATCCTCACTTTTCTAGCCTCGTCGATAAGGGAGGCGAGGACTTTGCGTGCGGTTTGGTTTCAGCTCAAGAACAAGGGGAACATATGCCTTTTTGTCCGAAAAAGTCGTGTCTGATTGTGTTTTGAACCCTTCGATTTTCATCAGGATCTTGTTTGCGATTCTTGGTGGTTGTATGGATGAAAAAAAAAAGAACTGGAGAAATCGGGGCTGAATGATTTCGAAGAGCCTCAACCAAATTTTCGAAGAAAAAGGCATAAGCTCCCTTTGTTCATTCTAGAGGTGGAAGCAAGCCGCATGCAAAGTTTCAGCCAAATCCGAGATACCCAAGTGGCGAGGTCTTCTTGTGAGAGGGATAGATCTGCCGGCTGTCATGGAATTCTCTCGGGTCCATTCGCCCATCAGATATGAAGCTTTCCGCAACTTCGGCAACCCCAGACCCGAAGATAACTCTTGGCGTTGCATCAACATGTTGCGACATGATTTCTGTGGTGAAGTATCGAGAGTTTGATCCAAGCAGCGTCGAGAATTCGCTTTCGTAGGGAAATGGAAGCTAGAAATTGCTGAATTTTCACGATTTTGTCACTTTCCGCGATTGTTCGAATCTGTATCGTGATTTTGCCACATTTCCATCGCAAAAAATCTACAGCCCGGGTACTCATTCGCCAACTTTTGTGAGTCGGTTCCAGATTCCAAAACCTATGGGAATCAATTCAATTCGCGTCGAACCTCCCAATCTGCTAGGAGGCCGCGGGAACGATGCGTGGCCAGTAATTCGCGGTCCGAGAAGATTTCTTCGGGCTTCATTTGACAATGAGATCAATAAGATCTTGGAAAAAGTCAACTGATTCGAATGCGCAAAACTCACGCGCCATGAGGCCAGGAGAGATGAAGTGCCTGAAGACAACTTTGCGGGTAGTTCTCAATTCCAAACCCCAATCATGCAGGTGCGCATCCCCAAAGTACTTCAAATCGGGAACTCGTTTTCGTTCTTATTCCTGGCCCCAAAGAGATTGGACCACGCACTCATCAGATCATTTCTTCCCATTCAAAACTTCCAACCGGAAAGAAGTTCTCTCTCCAAAAAACTAAAGACGATTTCCCGTCAAAGAGATGATATTCTGAGTAGCATGATCCCCACTCGGATTAGACTACATATTGGCGTCTGTAGAAAAAGGATCAACCAGAAAGATTAGGATCGAAAATTCGGGAGTACGAAAGCCAGCACTCTTACACCAAGTTCCAGTCAGAATCGTGGTTGACAGTGCCTTTTATTTTCTCGGCCTCTTCTACAAAAGCATTGCCCCATTGTCCTTCACGGATACCGCGAAATATTCTCTCGTGTTCAACAAAATATAATGGGAGAATGATTCACCTAATCTCCTTAATTTTATGCCGTTCTCTCATCTTTTATATACTAGTATCTTTTTCGAGAATGTTTTCAAGATAGAGTTCATTTTATTGATTACTCTCAGTGCCCTACACTACTTCGTTTCGAAGAGCCCTAAATCATTGGACGCGGATGTCCATTCGCAGCCAGCAACATCTGACTGCACTCTTGGTTACAACTTTACATAGGGATTCCGTAGCGCTGCTTGCAAGACTTCAGAACATCATTGAATCCTTGGCAAAGCGTAAGATCGTGTTGGTTCTGAGCGCACTCGACGAATTGCTTCATCTCGAAACTGCAAGCGTCGCCTGCCACGGGTTGCTGTTGTTGGGCGACTGGGGCTGCTGCGGGAGCGACGGCAGCGGGTGCCTCACTCGAACCTCCAGAGAAAGCTCCGGTCATCGCGTGGCCGAGGGTGTGTCCTACTGCTGATCCAACTGCAACTCCAGCCGCTGTCGTGGCCATCTGAGCGAACATTCCCGGCTGTTGTGGCTGTTGCATCATCGCCGTTGGCTGCTGAGGCGCGTGGGCAACCTGGGTAGGCGCCGGGGCCGGTGCGGCTGCTCTTGCCGGGGGCGCGGGAGCCTGACGTCGCCTGGAAACAAGAAGAGCTTGAAGTCAGGTGGGGGTCTTGGAGAGGTTTTAGGATAGGGGTTGACTGACTTGGAAGATATGCTAGTCTTTGCCAGTTCCACATGGATGAAAAGTAGTCGATCATGCTGGAGTATCAGAAAGTATCACTCCGGAAAGGTTCCGATGCCCTTCACTCGGATCAAATCAAAGTCATTTGTGAAGACCTGACCAAGATTCCCGGATACGCACGGAATTCCGTAGGAACTGATCAAGACCCTCGGTCGCCAAAGCGCAACGACCAACGACTGACCATTTCTGTATCTAGATTCTAGACCACAAAATCTCGGACTCGAACACTGACCCCCGACAAATATACATCTAGAAGGGTGTTCGAGGACGGCTAGTTAGATTCAAAGCCTTCGAGGAAGCAACGGCGACAAGCTAGGAGCATGAGAACACTTACGCGATATACAATACTAGGAAATAAAGCAAAACGGAACATACCGAACCATTATTCACTGATGTGATCGACGTTGATATAGCACAAATTAAACAAGTCAAGAGAAATCACTTGTAAGAATTTTTCGAGTTGTATCTTGACTCAATACGTCTTAGTACTATGAATCGCAAGGAAAACGTTAGAGCTTTAAGAGCTTCAAAGCTAGGAGAGCGCTACCTATGTTGTTGGGTGAGGGTAACGAGTTTGGACGAGTTCTGGAAGACTCGAGAGATTCGAGTATCTTCGTCTCCTTGCAGCGCGTCGCTTTCGAGAGAGGTCGGGAGAACGAAAATTGTTCTAATATTACAATGTCTTTGGATCACGTTTCTCACACGAGAAGAATGAAGGATAGAATTCGAAAGCGAGGGGATTCCTCGTGACGTCACCTAGCAGACTTTGACCTCCACCGTAATCAATCTGGAGCTCTTCCGCGACTGCTCAACGCCGACGGCACCTTGTGCACGGTAAGACATAGTTCTCTCACGGATTGGACAATATACTATTGGAACACAACTCTGGAAAATTGGCAACACCGGGTTCAATTGGGGCAGAAATGCTCAAGATGGTGGTTCTATGATGACATTCATGATGAGTTCCTCGAAAACATGTGATCTTCTGAAGGTTTCGGTCATTCCACGCGACTCCTTATCAATCTGTTCCAGGCACAGATTCCCGGGAACAGGGAACGATTACAAGCATTGCGTCAGAAAACGACGTCGCGGAAACAGGTTCAGAGACGCTCTGGCAATGATTCAGAGCGAAAATCAAGGATAATCTAAGAGATTTCGCGCGTCGAGAAGTTCCCATTGAAAGCTGTAATCACGTCAGAAACAGTGTTCTCCGAGATTCAATGCTGAGGAGTCGAAGTGGTGTTCGAGGAACACCCGACTCTGGCTCTTTTCGAGAACATTCCACGAAGTAAACCTGTACCTCTGTAGAGCATCAGACTCTGTCGAAGGCATGTCTGGACATGTTCACAGGAAGCGTACATGTGTACTCATGGTGAAAGTATCAAGGAATTTAGAAATGACGTCGTATATTCTGCGATTATGAAGATACAACACGCAAGCGCTCCATGCGCAGAACCACATGCTCACGGCACGATCGCCATTCACGGAGGAAAATGTTCGAAACTACGGATCGGAAACTTCTACATGTTCATCATGGGGTATGCGATTGCTATCAACTCACATAGGTGCTGCGGATCGACGTTGACGAGCCATTGTTGCACAGAAAACTTGTAGTTTTACGTTTCTCGGCGGAATCTGCTGCTCTACCACACTGTGTACGTCTTTGTGACTGACCTCCGGTCGAACGGAAGCGATGCATAGAAGGTTAGTTCCTTCTCAGAGTTGCGTTAACAACAGAAGACACAGATGATCTTTTTCCCTGCAAAGCATCTTGTTTGATTTCCTTGGAACTGCAGAAGCATTTTATCAATTTCAGGAAGATATGAGACGGGTAGGAGTCGGAAAATAATCTCGGAATCCCGACCTTCTATGATTCGGGCGAACTCTACTGCCCGCGCGAATTCAAAATCGTCGAACATGTGCTTTGAGTTCTTCTCTGTAGCGCCGCCACTGCGCGACTTCGAATTCGGACTGGGAGCACCCTGCCAGTTATCAAAACGGAACCTGGGTAATGGTTGATTCTATTTTGCCTAGTGAACTGGCCCTCAGTCCAAACGATACACGAGTCCGTGTCACAAACGTGCACGGGGACTCCGTTTCTAGAGTGCGTTCTCCTTTGGCAGTATTGATTCTTTGTCATTGTGTGAGCCCGAGACGGAAAGTTTGGAGGACTTCCCCCACGGTGATCCTAACTGATCCTTACTCTAATTAGGAGCCGCGAAGGTCTGCGAAAAGCATTCCCAGCCCTTTCTTTCTCAACCTGGAGCTTCTTGATCGTGAGGGTTCTTCCTCTCGAAACATTGCTCCCTCGTAACTTGCTGAAATATCTCCGGAGGTCATCCCTGCTCTTACCTCAGGGGCTTCCATCCCTTGAAAGAAGACTTGAATCTGACTCGAGATGGCTAACATTTGAGAGTACCGGAGCTATGGTTTCCATTTCAAGTCCTCAATTCGCGACACAATGTTCCCGATGGCTCTGACCCGTGTCCGTTGCTGCATTCCGCTCCTCCTCGCGACCGAACGGCAGCTTCCAAGATGTCTCGTGAGCCAGAAATCTCTGCGTCACTACTCCAAAGCAAAAGATAGAGGAAGTCGGAAAGGTTTGGGCCGAACTCTCTCTCATTCCCTTTTTATCGTCGAATAAATCACTGATCGACGACTCGGTTTAATGAAGACGATTTCAAACTCGAATTCTTGCTTCAGGGGCGAAACCGAAGATGGAGCTGCGGGATGAAGAGATGGCGGAAGTGATCAATTTGAACAGTTTCCGCTCCCAACTCGAGAAACCGATTCAAAATCTAGCAGCTTCTTACCAGAAAAATTTGACCATCACGAACCCTGCAGGTAAGCTTTCTTTCGGTTTGAGAGCCGTACCGTTCAGCTTGATAGATACATTTCATGAGATGCTGCCCTCTTGAATCATTTTCAGGTGGATTGGATACTTTGGAGGTCATGTTCGACAACACGACCGTACAGCTATGTGAGGTAAGAGTGACGGTTCTCGTTTTTCAACGTTTTCGGAATACCTCTTCATTCGCAAGTTCTCATTACCGCCTTCGTCAGCCTAAATGTTCCAATTTTTTACATTTTCATGCGTCAGGTGGCTCAGATGCAGAGGAAAAAGAATCTCGTCGTTCTCCAATTCGCTGCTTTCCCTGAAGCCATCAAACCTGCAATCAAAGCCATTGAAAACTCGGGTATACCCGCGAGCATACAGCAAGAAGGAACCACAGTGTATCTCCACCTGTCGAAGTAAGTTGATTTATGAATTTTCACCTCCAAAGTAGCTTTCCTCAGTTATAAATATTCAATCAAAGACCGAGTTCGGAAGCAACGAAAGTCATACATAATGTTCATTACTAGCATGAACCGACAACAGCGAGAAGACATGGTCAAAAGCGCGAAAGAGCTTTTTCACAAGTGCAAAGACGCGCTGTTGAAGGTGAGTTGAATTTTTTGAACGCTCTCACAGTGATATCTGCGGTCCGCGCCACCTCCGTCTATTTTTTCCAAACTATTCCGACGCAGGTTGTCGATGGAGACGTGTTCCCAAATCACACGTTTTATCATTCGCTAATTTACCATCCGTTCTGTGGTTCAAATGCTTTTTCACGATTACAGTTGGAGCGAAAGACTGCGAAGGACATTCAAGCCCAAAAGGAAGTTCACTCGACTGATCTCTGCTTCTGTGCATCGCAACAGGTTTGTATCCCCTCACGGGACGAGGAGTACATTGACGAAATCGATCCTCCAGTTACTTCAGAACAGATCCGCGGTCAGCGCTGCTTAATAATCACTTTGCGGAACACAGATAATCTGAATCAGAGCCGCATTATGTTGATCGGAAATTCACGTTTTTGATCGAACGTTATTCAATATGTTTCAGACGAATTTCGAGGTTGAGCAAACCATCGTTAAGGCAGAAGAGATGATGAAAGCCAAGCAGAAAGAACTCCTGGCCGAATCAGAATGAGTGGATATCACTAGGATGAACTTGGATTGCGTTGCACTTGGA
>JAJSRV010000071.1:190271-211123 GCA_021527715.1 Neoseiulus cucumeris | reverse complement strand
TTGGGTGAACATCACAAGTGTAGTCTTGGCTTGGCTTTCTCGGTCTCCTTTTTCTCCTCCATCTTCTTCTCCTCTTCTCTCAAATTTTCAACCGTTCCTCTCTGAGTGATAGTTCAATAGAGGCCGATGAATGATAGGTCTTACAATTAGTTGAGCATCAACTCTCGGAGCGCGCTTTTTCGGAATGCATCCATTCGTGTTTACCCCCTATCAGGCGGAGTGTAGCTACACAGCGTCATAATTTTGCGCCGTTCTGGGTTTTGTTTCAGTGGGTCTGTTAAGTCTGTTTCTCGTTCTCTCCTTCTTTCTCCATAACACCACCTCGTACTCTCTCAACCACACAGACGAACAACAAGACTCATAGTGATATTTCCCTAGAACGACTTGAATTGGGAGATCAAGTGCTCGTTCTTGTGCAGCATACAACAATCGGAAAAGTCGACACAGAAGCCTTCCGGAAAACCAAGCATCTCGATCGGCCTGTTTGCGGAAGAAATCAATCCAGGCAGTTTTCGTTTCGGCGGATATCTACGCCTGGAATGCTGTTGTAGTTTGTGAACGGTGAGTGACTTAGCATAGATTATGGGAAAATCAGGACTTCGTCGGACACGGTCACAACCTGAAGCAGGACACTCCGTGCAAGACGGTCCCAGTTTTTCCTGAGTGTTGAAACGAAAAACATGTTGGCAGATTGAGCCTCATTCAGAAATAGGACGACGAGACAAATCGTTTTTCGACCGAAAACGCTACGATTGGGAGTTTTGATCCTGCTTGACTCAGCTCTTTTTCCTCGACTAATTTCCGATTCCATCGACTTTCAGAGATCTGCACTGAAGAAGAACTGAAGAAGAACTCGCTTCGGAATAGCTTTTTACTCTGTTCTGCGAGATTCTGATCAAACCTGCAAACATGATAAAGCTTTATCAAGCAAAAAACACCTCTAAAGAAGAGTCCAACAAGAAAACATGCGCTGCACAGCTTAGAATCAACAAAGACGTGAACGAGTTGGAACTACCCCCGGGTTGCGAGATCGAGTTTATGGGTAAGCCGAGATTAAATTCAGTCGTCTGCGCCAAACTTCGAAATCGCTGAATTGGGTCCTCCAGTTAGTCGGTCGTTCGATTCTCTGTTTCACTTCATGCTGAGATCGTCTCGGAGAACGAATTAATTCCATCATGTTTTCCCTTCCAGATAAAAACGACTTTCTCAAATTCCGCATATCGATCGCTCCCGATCAGGGCTTCTACAAGGTTGGTTGCTCCGTCGAAGTGGCGCGGAACGTTTCCTTTGCATATTTCTTGCGGCTCTCCCTCATTGTGGGTGCTAATGAAGTGTTTTCTTCTCCTCAGGGTGGAAAGTTCTGGTTTACCTTCGAAGTTCCATCGAACTACCCCCATGAACCTCCTAAAGTTCATTGTGAAACGAAGGTAAGCCAAACTCAAGTTGGATTTCTCTACGCGAAACATCGATCTCAGGTTGTCAAAATAGATCCGACTTCATCCGATCGATGTTTTTGAACTCTGACCTCTTCTCGCACAAAATCACCCATGCCTAAGGATTACTGCATATTAACCGCGAAATCAATACTTCAAATCTTGAGAATTTCGTTCCCAACAATGCTTTGGATCGCTTTATGTTCGTGAACATCGAGTTTCCATCGAGATGAACGGAATTTCAAATTGGCATATAGTGTGAAGTGGTCCCCAGTTTAGAAATCCGATCCCGAATCTGGAAAACGCAACATCCCGAGTGTGCGCTCAAACACGGAGTGAATCCAATTCGTTAGTTTCTTGCATGCATAGAAGAGTATTAACTCTCCCAATGTTCCGGTTGATTTGCTGAAATTATCGGCCTATCGCCAATCATTACGTGTGGTGGTATTCAGTAAAGGATCACAAGAACATCGCGAGCGGGATCCGAACTTACCTGTTTCCTTTCGGCAGGTTTACCATCCTAACATCGACACAGCCGGCCACATCTGTTTGAACATACTTCGTGAAGGTGAGTTGCCAAACAGAGTGTTGAATGCGCCTGATCCTCATAAATCTCATCAGTTCTGGATCTAATCTTTCAACCATTCCGTTTACAGATTGGAATCCCGTGCTGACCATCCAGTCAGTAGTACACGGCCTTTTGTTCCTTCTGCTCGATCCCAATCCTGACGACCCACTCAACAAAGAGGCCGCGCAGGTTCTACAAGCTAATAGGTTCATACTTTTCTTCTTCTATGGAAACATCATGATCCCTTACCAAAAAGAGCTATCGTGTCGTTGTTCCCGCACTCCACTATCGCGAAGATCAAAACTGTCCTCACAACTTTTATCTTTCTCTCAGGAAACTATTCGAACAGAACGTGCGTCGCACCATAACTGGATCCTCTACTATGTATAAATGAGAAGCGTGACATGGAGATATCGGAGGAGGACGGCATGTCGAAGATGCAAGCATCGTACTAGAACGTGAACTCAAGGTTCATTTCGGGGAATAATAAACTTGGGGAAAGAAATGATTACTGAGTCTCCTTTCATAGACTTTTGGGAAGAGGTTCTTTTGGCGAAGGTTCGTCGGGCAGCCTCCTCGATGATTCGATAAAGCTTGCTTGCAGCGAGGTATTGATTCAATTACCTCGTTTTACGAATTCGTTCTCGGGAGTGAAGGAACTGAAAGAATGTTGCTATTTGGCTCCTCGGATTCCCAGGCCGTAAGCCGCTCGGCGGAACTCGTAGGTATTCATCCTAGATTCGGGAGAACGTGACCACACTCATCCGTTCACGGAAGCGAGACTTTACCTCGATTGGTTCTGAGCCGGATCAAAGTTTGAGGGGAGGGAAGTGAAATCGAGGAGTGGAGTCTCAGGTTGAGAGAGGTCAAACATCCGCGGATCATGCAAGGCGCACGATCTCCGATCATCGTCAATTCTGAAGCTGGGATCCACGGACGAGATGCTTCTCGGGGAATGTTCGCATGATTTGGGCGCCTTTCCATACTCCGTCATAGAGTAGGAAGGTCCTTGCCCTGATTCAGCTGTTTATCCGAACTGAGCGCTTGCGAACCACCACATTTGCCTCCAAGACGGTTGAAACACGACAATCTGTAACGACTCAAGTTTCGTGAAGAGAATTTCCATTCACGCTTCAGCTCCCAACTTGACATCCATGATGAAATCTCTCGTGACCGTCAAAACGCTTAACGAGTGAGAATACATGATATTGATTCGACAAAAGCGATTTAGACCAAACCGTGTCGAGATTTGAGACAAGCTTCTTAGAGTGCGGCGATCGACACCGAGTCACGATTTGTCCAATGATGGAATTTGCATTCGCCAGTACAAGTTAACTCTTGCTTCGATTTCTCGAGAGGCCGTCACAGGACTACCTTTCAAGAATTTACTCTGATTCTAGTCGAGTCCACAAAGTCGACTTCGATCAAACGCTTGAAGAATGCTTGAACCGTCGACCTCGCACCTTTCAAACGAGAGCATCTGAAAACAGATGTTTTCTGTTGATTAAACTTGTAATGCAACGCCGGCCAAGGGAGGAGCGTCCATATGCTCACCCTTTAGCGAGATGTTCGGATGCAAAGCGTGCGAAGAAACTGGCGTCATATGTTCCCTCCAAACTGGCCTGTGACCTGAAACTCTGTCATATTCAGTTGTCAATGCAGGCCTCGCTATATATACGACGCGCGGAGATCATTGTTACACCTCCAGACGAACAACTCGGACTATGAACTCGTGCCTTTGTGCTTGTGTTGTGCTACTGCTGTTAGCCTTACAGATCCAAGACGCACAGTGTGAGCAAATGGCTGTCTCATTTTTCCAACCCATAGATGTTTCTTTTCTTATTCCTATCTTTTCATTTTGAACCAATTCTCATTTTCTGGTTCTGATCTTTCCCTCGAACTTCTTGGTCGAGGTCAAATCGTCGAATATTATTATCCTATCCGAGGCCCTCCGGTCTTCGTTCTTCGTATTTTCGCTCCGGTTCCCGCCGTATATATATTTCCTCTCGTATCAGACATCAATCCACGTCTATCAATTATTTCAGCTCACTGTCCACCTGTAGTACACTGTCCGTGCAGAACAGGACTCGATCGATTCGGCTGTCGCCTCTGTCTCTGTGAGTGATGGCCAAGTTGCTCGAATCATGAATGGAACAATGATTTTTTTTGCTTCCACTTCCATTCAGTTCCGGAATTGCTTTCAAGCTTCGGAAATTTCCAGGTTTTCCGTGTAATCTCTGCTGTCCCGGAGCACGGTTTTCTGACATGGTATACTGGTCCGCCATCGGCACATGGTGCCCTAGAAGCTGCTATCTAGAGCGACCCGGGATCTTAATCGATGGCAGGGCTCCCTACTGTCCTGCAGGATACAACCTCTACGACTACTTCTTCAAACGTTAGGGTTAGAAGAGAATTGGATTGAGATTGCGCTGGAGGGAATCATCAATCAAGAAGAATAAAACCTGAAAACCCGAGTCTCATTCAGAAACTCCGAGCATAGGCCTCCCGTGACTCTCTTCTATACAGATTCGTTGAATGAGTGCGGATATGCAAGTCCAGAAAGTTCACCGAGCGCTTTCTTCTCAAGGTTCCGTTACAGCTGTTTCGCCATCAGAACAACACACCTATGCTCTTTCTTGATTCACGAGCGCCTGGAGAACTTCCAGACGTGGTCTTCGACCAGGGTTCCATCGCTCTGAAAGCCCGCGCTTGTGGAGCACGTAATGAACAATCGTTGGACTCTTCAAATTCGTCCGGATCTCTTCGGTCCATCAACACTGAACCTTAAAGAATCATTTAAGACCGCGGCGATAAGCGAAGACGCTGCCACTCGAACTATTTGTGAATCTCGAATAATTAGAGCGACAATCAATGAATGATCTTGATCGTAGGAAAACAAGAACGAATCTGTTAAGAGGTCATGTTGTCATCAAGAGCCATAATTTAGGATTTCGCCGAAACGGAGTTGACTCAAGGATATCATCGAAGGCGTTTTTTTTTTTTTTTCGATTCTCTGAAACGCAGGTCTCCGAAGACCTTAGTCGCGAACTTGTCGCCAGCATACAAACGTCCGCATCGAGAGTCGAGATGACTGTTCCTTGGGCAAACCTCACGCTCAGGATGTGCTTCCAGCCGGTGATGAATGTTCCGTGGTATTGTGATGTTGGAGCAGAACTTTGAGAGGATCTAAACGAAATCTAATCGATCAATTTCTCGTCTCTTTTTATGCTCGTAAATATAGACCGCCGGATACGCAGCCGACGTAGGAGATGGATTGACACCGGTCGGACTCATAGGCTCCCCTTTCACCAACGTTACGGCATCGATGGGCCTGCGCTGGGAGCGAATCGTTATTCCCGACGTCGATTGGGGTGAATGCTTCCCGAACAAAACTTGCATCGGCTGTCTCCGCTATCTGGCTTCCGGCGTGAGTCTTGAGCGAAAGTCGACGAGAGCTCACCTGTTCAGAAGTTGAGCTTGTCTCTGCCCTCTGATTGAATGAGTCGCTCAAAATACGAAACATGTCATCGTCCATCCCAGTCAGATTTTCTTCATTTTCAGGAAGCAGATATATCTCTTGGACCATACATTCTATCGCCTGTGATGGAAGAATCAGTGAAAACTCGGTGGCCTCTACTCTTACAAGACTTCGTGATAATTCACGGCATGACGAATCAGTTTCAATCTGCTGGAGCATTCACAATATTCAGCATGTTTTCGCCCCTGGTAAACCGAATTCGATGTTCTCGTTGATCATTGCCGAAAGATTCTCACTCACCTCAAACTAGTGATCATTTTATAGTTTGTGAATGAGGAATTTGTCTCTTCGGATTTCGGAATCGTAAACTTTCATTCTGGTAGGTTTGGAGTCTGATGCTTTCGTGTATGATGGTGCTCCCCGCGGTGGCTTGGTGTATGGCGAGGTTCGACAACGTGGATGGGGGAATTTCTCTAGGGGAGCACTGGTTGACTTTCCTCGAGCAGCTTCTGCTGGAAGGTGAGGTCTCCTCCTTGCATGAGAAAGACTCTCAATCATAGAACGAGTTTGCTTACCTCCCTTTATTGTGTGAGGGTTCCGGAACTGATCATAAAATCATGCCCCGCAGCTCCCGCGGTACGCTACAAGTCGAGCTCTCTCCGAGTGCTTTTCGGGGGATGGATGCTCTCAGCCCTCGTTTTCAGTATGCTTGCTAGTGCAGTTCTGAAATCATTGATGTCTGTGGCTGCTCCCACTCCGCGTTTGGAAACGGCAGGCGATATTCTCAAACGGAAGCCGGAAGACTTGACCGTCGCCATTCTGGCAGGAGGAGGAATTCTCGAGATCCTGGAGGAAAGTCATTTTCGAACGGTCGGCTCCAGATTGACCTCCGCTTTGGAATTCTATGAAACTACGTAATCGATGTTTCAAGCGTATGATGATCGTTCTTCTTGTTTCTTGCAGAAAGCTGATTTCAAACCCTTGAACGACTTGGGAAAGTTCCTCGTCCGCAGCAACGGTCTCCTGTCCGATGCCAGTTTATACAGCAGCAGAGCATTGCTGAAACGACTCGAAGCTGGACGATTACTCTACATCCTTCCATGCGAGATGATCGGTTCATTCTTGTACTACTCGATCGAAGTCGTTGAGGACATGGATGGATACGTCTATTGCAGCGAAGGTCCCCTCCTGAACTTTCACCTCGGTTGGGTTTCCTCGAGGATCACTGACGAACTTCGCGATCTTGTTTACAGAGAGATGGAGCGCAGGTGAGGTCTTCTCATCGGTCCTCCTCCGTGTTCCTCTTGTTCCGATGCGTCCCTGTTTCCACATTACGCGAGGTACCTCTCGAGTTTCAGGTATCGCTGGATGGCGGAGTCGCCGACTCGTTATCTCAGGCATTACGAGGTGGAACATCCGGAGCTGAGCGAAAGGATTCTCAATCGCCAAGAGAAAAACTCGCAACAGTCGATCCCGCAACCCTTGGGACAAGACGAAATCGCGGGCACATTGCTCCTCTTCGCGATCAATTCGAGTTTCTCGGTTTTGGTTTTCTTCGCCGAGATCCTGTTGGCGACAAGGGGACATTGTAAATGATGCCTTTGTGAAGCATTCAATTGTCCGAGAGAGAACCGATGAGAACCAGGTCGAATTGCCGGATTTAGTACCATGTAGTGTATAGTTGAAGCGAGGAACATGATCCGTTCCTCCTGAGCACTTGGATCGTGATCTGAGCTTCGTCGACCGATGAATAAATCAGAGTGAAGAGCTTCCACAATGATATCCAGTTTTGATTTTTCGGCGAAACAAGGCTATCAGCAGCAGCTGCCCCTGGAATTTGATTCTCTGGAGGAAGCCGAATTCCCACTTTTTCTGAAAACAAAATGAGGCTCTCTGGATGTCTTCCAGCTTTGGGTATTTCGCAGCATCGTATAAAAATCTCTGTAATAGTCTCCTTGAGAGGCCGCGTCGTCTTTCATCAAGGTCACAGAGGCATGCTCCTCCCCAGAAGATGAAGATGGAGAACTGAGCCTGTGACGACGGTTTAATATGTATATCAGTGCAGACACCGGCTACTCTCGGATCGAGGAAGAAAGTCATGACGGAGTTTGTGTAAACGAGGTCAACGATGTAACACTGGAGCAAAACGGCAGTGGCGATCATCAAATGGGAGTACCGCCGCACAACGAGCTTTAGTTCAACCGTTGAGATGAGACTCAACACAATCGTGATCAGTGCGTTCCAGAAGCTCTCGAGCTTCATTCACGAGAGAAGAAATGGAGAGAAGGAATACAATCCAAACTTCCCACTTGAAAGGTTTGACCAAAGCGGAGACGTCCGGCTCGCGGCGACGAATAGACTCAAGGAGTGAAGCTGATATTTCCCTTGCTATGGCGAGTTTAGAGTGAAACTAGCCTTGATCGCAGTGGAACTGCACTTCACTGTGCTGTGCAGATGCCCTTCGAAGAAGCCGAGGACCAAGACCTGTCTGAAAGACATCGACTCCATCGAGCAGGACTCCTTCGTCGGCGCACACGAATCCATCAACGAGTCTGCCGACAAAAAAAAACATGTTATCGAAAGATTGAACGCAGGCGAACTTTCAATTTCGATTCGGGTCCCAGAAGAGCGTACTTATGAACGCTATCCTCTTCGTCTTGTGGTTGTGGGCGAAAGCGATGTGCAGTAAGCAGTTATGACGAAATTTTCCGAACGGCTCCGGAGTTGCTCGTCGATGCGCCGTCTCGAAAACGGACATCGCGGAAATGACAAAAACCAAGTTGCTCAGCAAGACTTCCAGATACAGGGGCTTTGAGACTTCGCCCGATGTTTTGACGGTTTTCGAGTACGGCAACGCCAATAACTCGATCGACTCGATCAATGAAACCGTCGAGGAAATTAGAAATCGGTGGCTTTCCTTACATATGTATCTGCCGGCACCTTCTTCAATAATATGAAGTCCTGACCTCTGGACCACAGAGGCTGCGGGATGGACTCCCGCGAACTTACCTCAAATTATTCAATGGGTGAAGGCAAACTACTTTGTTCGGAACAATGCCAGCAACATACGATAATTTTATTACAACAAGCCAACAAACTACAGAGATCGACACATCAGGATGAATGCAGTAAATCACAACGAGATTTAGCCACCATATTATCTCTATCAATACATTTAAAAACTGAAGCGAACGGCGGGAAATTGGACAGGCCTCTGTTTACACGGTGGAAATTTTCTGGATGAGTATATACATTACGCCAAGAGAAATCAGTCGAGGCATGACATCGAACGTAGGCTCCGGTAATAAAGAACACCTCCTCAAACGACAAGTCGGATTTTGTCGGCAGCTTCGTCAGCTGTTTCTTCTCCATATACCACTTCAGAGCGTCGTAGGCTATTTGCAGAGACAGATGATCGGCTAAGGCTTCATCGTAATACATATCCGACCTGGGTCCCCTACCGGCGTCGGGCGCCTTGTAAAGTTCGCTGAAGCATTCCAATGCAGCCTGTAAGAACGAGATTCACAAGGTACATTCATCAACGCATCGAAGCTCTTCTACCCGGACCTATCATGGAGAGGATTCTGGGATTCCCAGCGACATCAAGGTTGAAGGAGTCACCGACAATCTGAAGGGGATCTGTTTCGATACAGGATCAGCGTTAAGGGATTTGTTTCGTTGAGTATCTCACCGTATATGCCGAGTAATAAAACGATGCGGTGCGGTTTTTCGGTGTCGTCGTGTTGTCCGCGAATTCTTTCAGTGAACTCGCAAGAGCGTGCCCGAGCTCATGTCCCACAACCCATCCCATGGATCCGAGGAAGGTCCAGATTGGGAGAGTTTCGACCATGAAAGGGAACTCCAAGCGTGTTGCCGGCAAATAAACGTCGTCCGTCGAGGGAATGAACATGAAGGTCACAAGCTAGAAGAGAATGGGACCGAGCCTTAGCGTCGAAATTGCCTAGAGTTGGAACATTTTCCGCTATGGAAAAAGCAATTGTGGTCACTCACGAGGTCCATGCTGACATTCCGATGGAAAGGATAGCCAACCCGAGCCAACCCGAGTGCCTGTTTCGCTCTTTTGACTTCAATCATATTGTGTACTAGGTCGTAGGGCGACACAGAGAATCCCAGCTCTGTTGTCTCATAGCTATCTAGCGATTCCGGGTAGAAACCCCGCGCTCGAACTCCCACCAAGTACTCAAGGACGTGAAGCCGGGCCCGTGTGTCAAGGTTTTTCAGCTCGAATACTCGCTGAAATGTTTTTCGATATCATCGAACCACCAAAACATGTTAAGCCTCTGCCTGAATTAGAGCCGAGAACAGCTTCCGGCTCCAGTCCCTAGTCTCACCTTCGCAAACAAGCTCTTGAAGAGCGAAAAAATGAAGCGGGCGATCTTCACTGTGTAATCCGAATGGGTAGCGCGTGCCACCATCGCCGCTGTGGACCATTGGAATGAATTCTGCGTCTGCGAATTGGAAAACTCTTCTGAGCTTCTGAACTCTCGGGAGTCTTGTAGGATAAGGATGAGGTTCACGGAATTCGTGAAGAATTACCAATTCGTTGGTATTGACTCCTGTTTCATGAGGAAGAACACTCACCAAAGTCGCACAGTATTTCACGGGCTTGGAATCAACTTCGACGTCGCAGTTACTCAATATAGCACAACTGGTTCTGCTGATGATTCCCATGAACTCATCTTGGATAATGTGCAGTGCGATGAAGTCGATGAACATTTGCAGAAAAGACGGGTCCGTTGTCACTATCACGAGCGGTTCCAAGAAATGGAGAGCTGCTGTCAATTTGTGTTTCTTCTTAAGGTTTCCGAGGTTTCCCATGTGTGGATTGAATAAGTCGAAGTACGAAGTGTTCAACGCGTGCGAGCGTTCGCTGAGCACGACGGTTTCATATTTGTTCATTTGCTTGAAGAAGCTAGTCATGCCACTCTGAACTGCAATGAAATTCCTCCCCAGTCTCAAAAGCGTTTCCTTGTTGACGCGAATCCGGAAGGCGTCGAGGACGGAAGCGAACTTGGTGATTATTTCGACATCGTAGACGGTATTGAGGCTCCGGCTCAAAAGCCCGCTTTGCCAGAGCTCGACAGACTCTGCAGTGTTCTCTGGTACAGCGGTCGTTGATTCGTCGATCGCGAATGATTTCTTCAGCCAGAATCTATTTGTTCGGAATCGAATCTCAAAAATAGGATGGATTCCAAACTGTAGCGCCAGCTTCATGAGAACCGAGAAAGCAGTTTTATCATAATCAATTTTCTCATCGAAGAAAGGGAGGCCGATCTCATGGAAAAACTTCCGCAGCGTCAAAATGTTGAGGTCCCAATTGATCTTTTTGGCTGCGCGAAGACAACTTCCGAAGAACTGTGTGGGCTGCATTTCAGAATCGCGAAACTTCACCGACGAGTTTCCGGCTTGATGACGAACTCGTTCGAGTTGCTTCAAGAGAATAATTTCGACGGCTTCGTAAAGTAATTCTGTAGTTCCCGGATGGACGGCTTTCTTTGAAGAGTCCAACTGTTTCTTCACGTTTTGAAGCCATCCTGAGCACACGAATGTGAAGAAATCCGCGCACGGATTCAGGCTGAGATTCATTGATTTTTCGAAAACATCCGCCACTTCTTTGCACACCGCCGAGTCACAGGTTTCCTGACTCTTCGTCGTTAATACCACAAAACATATGATGAAGAACGTGCGTGATACGAATGTTTTCGCTGTGATGAAGGGACTCCCGCCGATCATCTTCGGATGACATTGGTAGTCTTTGAAATCAGAGGGGGCATCTGATGACGAATTTCCGCATGGATCCCCTCTGAGCCGGTCTAGCCACCATTGAACTTCATTGTTCCACCACAACAAAGAGCCGTTCAACGGGACAGAGATCGAAAAAAATGCTCTCATTCCCCTCCGCGCCCCTTTATGCACGTCACTGTACAGAGCTACAGAGGGTTGGAGGCTATTTGTCGAGGACAACTTAAACGACAACATGATTTTTGAGCCCGGAATCCTGATCACGATAAGTTTTCCGCAAGTTTCTGTCATGCCTATCATGTGTCTTTTCGAATTCCAAACAGATTCACCATTGCACATTTTTCTCCAGGACGCTCTACCGTGGGCGTGAAAAAACCGAAAAATCGACTGTGGCACCACCCTGTACAATGAAATTGGTAAGGCCGAGGACTGAGTCTTGTAGCGCGCCTTGGTTGATCTCCGAGGGCAGTAGAGATCCTCCATCAGATGTCACCGAGATGATTGGATCCGATAAGTAAGACGAGATATAAGCGTTTGCATTATCAATAAATGATGGATTCACTTGATGTTCTTCGTCCCATCCGTCGATAACAAACTGAAGCATTCCGCTGATCGCACACTCGATACACCGAGCCGGAACAAAGTCAAGCAACATTGCTTGTCCTTTATCGCGCATCATTTCAAGCCGTGAGTCACCGCAGGAGTGGTGAAATGAAAAAATGCAACCACGTGGAGACTTTTTGGGGGAACATGTCAATGAAGGATACTTTTAGACTGACGGATCAACGCGAATGGGGACCTGATGATACCAAGAACGGACCATTCTGCAATCTTAACTTAATAAGAGGCTATTTCTCAGCTGGTCAGTGCGGTTTTCTTTCCTGTGGCAGACAGTGACGGATTATTTGCATTCTCCCAAGCTTCTAACATCTTTTTCAAGCTGAACACCATCTTCGGAGTGCTGTCTAATTCTTGAGTAGGCGATACGTCATGTCTGGTGGCAATGTGATTTCCACATGTGAATTCAGTTTCTCCAGCAAATGATCCGACGACGGCGAAATCGCCTCCATGGACAGCGAATAATTTGATCTTCCCCCACGAAATGGCAAAATCGATTCAAGCTGTCAAACTATTGGCGGACGTGAAGAAATTTATTTCGGATCAACAATTTGATGAGAGAACGCTGTTATTCCGGAATACTCACACGAAGTCATAATTTTTTCATCACAATCTTTTGGTGGACCACAAGAAATTCCTCCACGGACCTCCGGTTGTGTAAAAGACAGACTTTGACGTTCCTTGGGAAGCTCCGTGAAGAGACACGAGGAAACTCCAGAATCCGGAATCAGTCGTTACATCGACGAACGATGATTTCTCTAATCGGTATCTGCTCCTCGCGGCTTCCTGGTCGCGGGTAAATATCTTTGATAACAGTCTAGGGTCGCATCGCTCCTAGTCGGTGATGAAGGTGATCGCTGGTTTCCAGACTTTGAACGAGGAGTCCCAGATGATGAACTCGCACTCGGGCTTGCTCCGCGATGTACGCCAGAGCTCGTTCCCTGTTCTGTACACTCCTCAATCGGAATTCCCTCGGCGGCGGGACCACGACTGTACTCACAACGAGGCGTTCTCCGTTCTCGCCTGCTTGCCGCGACGCTTTTAGGAGCCAGTTAGCGATCCGGATGAGTTTTTCGGTTCGGAGCTTCAAATAGAGGCAACGGGTGTAGTTTCGCTTGTAAACGTCGACTTCGGTGAAGCAACTTGATTGCCAGCGGAACCAGCCGACTTCCTCCGCATCAGCCCGCGCTCGGACAAGCTCTGCTCTCAAAAGATTCACGGGACACTCGGGGAACTGCGGGGATTGAACAGAAACTTAGATGGGGTATAACGCACAGTGGGGTATAAGGATCGAAATGTAGTTCAAATCAACAGAATTATGCTATGGAGAACTTACAAGAGTCACTTGGTTGATGATGCTCATTTTTCAACAGTTGAAGAGACTATTCAGGCTGGTTCAGACTTCTTGAGTTGATTTGAGGAGCCTCTGAGATTGCACCGTCTTTTATGTGAGTGTTCTCGAGGGTGAAGACAGCGAACGGTACCCCTCTCTTACTCACTCAAACCCGAGCCTCCAACTCTGCTGCGGTTTCTCGGTCCGGTGCGGAATTTGAACCGAAATTACCGGGGGAGGAGGAATCTCAAACTTCGAACCTTTCAGGTCAGCTCTCGATCTCTGTGGATCTTAATTACGAGATGAAAATTGAAATATTTCGATAATTGACTGCTTCCGACAACACTCGACATGCCTCTGGTTACCATGACTCTGAATAACGAATCTAATGGTTCGATCAAAGTAACCACGAGATTTGGAATTTTTCCTCGCTGCTCATCCTTTTCGAACGAGGTGACCAGCGGGAATCGACAGTTATGTCGAAATATGTATTCAGTTCAAACACCTAGTCTTCTTCTTCTTGCATCGTAATTATTTCGGTCATTGTCTTTGAGATTCACGACATACTTGCTGGTCGAGCTGCAATATTTCATCACTCGCAAACTCACTCCGTGACCTAGTTGTAACGGGATACATGAGTGATCTGCTCTAGACGATAATTGTCAGCTCTCCTAGATAACATTTGGGTCTAAGTCTTTGGGGTTGATTTCTGATTCCGGCCCTGTCGAAATGTCCGAAGGTTACTCGTATCATCTCCAAACTATAAGTCCAACCAAAACCGAGCAAATTCTTAAGGCGTCTCGAGACGGCGAGATAAGAAGAGGCGATTTGGGCCTTGAGGTATGACACTCGAAGTGAACTTCGAATCAACAATGAATTATATCGCTCCTACACATGCTTCCAGAATCCGAGACTAAAAGAAGTAATTTTCGCAGGCCATGCTGGGCAATCTCAGGTCCGAATCGCCACGATCAGACTTCGCGACAGCTCTGTACCGTTCTCTCTGCATAAGGATAATGCAGAGACGAGGCGTTGTGTCCAGGATGGCTCGATTTTCGCGCAGGACGGACCTGGACCGGCATCTTGATCGATGGTTGCTTGAGGTGCGCGAGCAGATCGTTGCGGAAGGCAATGAAAGGTTATCGCGTACATTTATCGATCCCGGAGACTTCTCAGAGGAAATAGCGAGGCACCAGAAGTCTGCAAAGAATTCCAAAGCTCAGCTCGATGCCACAGAAGAGGAGGAGGAAGAGAGACCTCAAGATGTGTACGATAGATTCGAAAATAGCGATTGCGACGAACAGCCGCGAGGTGGTACGCCAGCGCGCGCCGACAAAATGTTGAAGTATCATCGTAAGGGGCTCAATTCTCTTCCTGAGAAGCTTTTGCAAACAATGAAGATTCTACAAGCGACTAGCATCCCCGCCGAGCGCGCCTTTAGTAAAGCGCGACATTTCCGAAGGTACTGCCAAGAGCGGCAAGTCGACGAGCGTTTCTCAGATTATCTTTTCCTGAAAGATTTTCTTTCAAAACATCGTCCCTGTGACGAGCACTTCGCTCGAAACAGGAAGAAGCGCCCAGTATGATCATGTTGGAAGTACGTATTGCTCCATTCCGACGGAGCGATAATTATCTATCGAGGTGGATCATCTGAAAAATATGCATGTCTTTGGGAAACCTGTTGATAAGAACCCTGAATAAAATACTGCGAAATTGATTTCAGTCAAAACCCCACTATGTATGGTCATCTCATTCGATGTTCATTAGGTGGCGGAATCGTGTGATTCCCGAATTTTCCATGTCCTTCGCTGCTAGGTAGGGAATCCGAAGGACCCTTTTTCGGGTGTCTCGATGAGGTCGACGATTCGGAGTCGCTCGCGGAAACACTCTCTGAGCAACCTTTGATTATTGTTGAGGACGACAAACGTACGTCAAAGGCTCTAGGATATCACGCTTGAAATCTCTCCATGGAGACTGCCGATTCATGGTTGAAAGAACTGGAGGCGGTCTCAATTTTCCCCCACGATATTAATAATTTTTTCCGCTCCGCCGTAGCGCGGAAAATATTTCCGCGCCGTGCAGAGCGGAGAGCGGAAACTATTTCCGCTCTAATGGGAGCGAAAACTATTTCCGCTTTCCGCTTCGAAAAGGATGCCTTATTTGTTGAGAAAAATCAGGACCCTGATTTTTTTTTGTGTGAACACGTGTGCACACAAGACCGTGCGCTCGCAACGCTTTCTATTCTGCTTTGTTGATGGCTGCGTTCATTCAGCGATTGTATACGCGACGGCGCTTATTTGAACTCGATTAAAATCACACAAAGATACACATCATTTTATTCATACAATCAGGCAGAGATCTGATTGAGAAAACAACTTCTTTGATCCGCGTTTTTCAATTGGGTTTCCTAGAGACCACGTCCAAATCGGCGTCAGGAGCTTGCCCGGTTTTCTCGAATGCACAGACCCCGGATGTTTGGGTCAACCTTTCCAGAAATATCATTTAGCCAATCTTGAAGATAAGATTGGGCCATTCAAGAAACGTATTTGAGCAGACCACCACTTCACGGTCAAACATTCCCGGGAGTATGCCAAGACAATACTTCAACGATTCTCAAACCCCTGCAAAAACACTAGAGGTGTGAAGATGGGGACTACTTTCAGATGCGTTTCCCGCCGGGAAAACGCTCCGGAAAGAGCCTCGCACGTAGCGAAACACCCAAGAACATGCTTTCACCTCTGTTTAGCCCATCAATCGATGTGGATCATGCGGATAAGTCTTGTCCCAAAGTGGTCTTCATTCTCTCGGATCCATAATACCACTAAGCACGACAAACCTTGCTGAGGCAGTCCATAAACTTGATTCTTCCAGCAAATATCTTCCACAAGAAGTGGAATATCGTGTGGCGGAACGTAAGATAGACAACAGCTCCCGTAGAAGTCGGTAATGAGCGAGCCCTGACCATTATGGAGGGTTGGAGAGAGTTCGTTAGTCCTTCCAGTGTTGAACAGTTTCCGACTCATACCGCAAAGTTTTCGGATTCCGATTGCAAAAGCCGCGCGTTTCGAGAGCCTCTCACCGTCGGTGCACCCCGATTGGGCCCCTGAGTCGATTGAGCCCCGGTGCTAATTGGACCCCAGTGCCAATTGGGCGCTGGTTCGAATTGGGCCCCGGTGTCGATTGGGCCTCGGTGTCTATGGTGGGAGGAGGTTTTTCCTATAGTTCAATTAGATCTTGGAATGAGTTCAGTGACGGAATGATCATACCTCATTTAATCCTCCGCGTTCCTCCACCAGGCTCTGGCCTCTGAGCCTGCCGACTTCGATTCCTTCAATTCTCATCCCATTCCCGCGGGAATCCTCATTCTGTACCTCCGCTATACACGCACCTCTTCCTGCCTCCACAGCTTTCGATGGCGGGGCCCAAACGTCATCGGGGCCCAAATAGCACCGGGGCCCAGTTGATCACGGGGCCCAATTAGCACTGGGGCCCAATCGGGATGCGTCGCTTCTTCAATATTTCCAAGCGCACTCACCGCGATTCCAGGTACGTGTCCCGAGCCAAAGACACAGCGTAAAACGATGAAGTACTAAATAACTTTTCCTTTCGAGTTACCCGAGTGTCACATTTCTAACTGTAGCCCAAATGAAGGTGTTTTATCTATCAATCAACCTGAACGGAAGTGCGCCATCGATGCACATAAAACAAGCGACAATAGTGAGTGCAGAGCCGATGAGCATCTCAAAAACTACTTCGACATTCGAGAATCCTACGGCAGAGAATTTTTTCTGTTCATCAGACATAGAGAATGTGTGATACTTCGCTTCAAGAACCGCGGCTATGACAACGATTCTCTGCTTGATAATATCTGGGTTAGCTATGTGACCTCCTAGGGCCTTGGCTAACCCCTTTACCCAAACTAAATCCTGAAGATGCTCGATGTCATATAACGATGCTTTCATATGATGGAATTTTATCAAATCGTGCTCCAAAATCCATTGTATGAGTTTACGATGTTCATGAAATATGAGTTGTCCACCCGCCATTCGGCCTGCAGAGCACATTTGCTGTACTCCTCTATGACCAACTAATTTTTCGAATACTAATTTTTCATTCCAGCGCTGTAGCTGGAGTTTCAACAGCTTCGGGTCATTGCAGAGAGTCAGGTATTGGAAAAGAAAAGCAAAAGCGCTCCACTTAATCATACCGATTGATGATACGGAATGTTTTGAGCAACCTTTGCGGAGATTTTCCTCAATGACCGAACCTTGTGAATTGCTAATTTCCCCCAGCCTTGCAATACTGAAGGTCAATCCTGTGTGATTGGTGAGGAACCCTGAGTCAGAGCTGTGAGTTTTTATTGTGGGATTCATCGAGAGAAAGGAGATGGAAATCGAGAATTCCTATTCCCGGCCAGTTGATGATCAAAGTCGAGAGGCTCTTTCGATGCTGCCATGGGAAAAGTACTGTGGCAGTTGAACCGCCGTTCAGCGCTCGGAAAACCCACGTCTGGATACTTTCGAGGTGAGAGTACATAAACGTCAAAACTATTCGGATGCGTGCGATGGCTTTTTCGTGGCTCTCTCCATTGAAATATCATTCCAAGATGATTCATCGCTTCCCCATAGCTCAGCCCATTGGCTCGGAAGCTCGGAACTGATTTCTTAGCGACGGTTGAACCAGCTATCACATCCGTCCGAATGCTTCTGAAGTTCACGCAGCCTCGCGCCGAAAGTAACCGGACGGGGTTTTCTCGAGTGCTGAACGGTGGTAAAACTGCGAAGGCACTCTCCCAGTGACAGCACCGAAAAAGCCTCTCGACTTTGATCACAAACTGGCCTTTTCGGTTTCCTTCTCGCTTTGCTCGACAAATGCCGCAAAAAAACGCGCTTAACATTGGAATCAGGCACCGCGGGCCTCCTGTCCGGATACTTTTGACGGGTACTTGTAGTTCAATGAGAGCCGCCATTTCTACTCTTTTTAGCCGCGACAAACTTACAGTCCTTCCTACTATGGTGCCCAAGAGTTGACGTTTAGGGCGTTCTGGATGCCTTGAACGCAACTCAAACTACCAAGCGTCCGTAGCAGCATCACTTGGAGGAAAATGATGTTAAAGGATTGACACTCGCTCACTAATGCCTCGGAAACCTTCTCAGAATTATCGGGAAGCTAGGGAAGGGCGTTCCTCAGAATACAGAACGATCTATAGCAGTGGTTCTCAACCGGGGGTCCTCGGGACTTTTTTGGGGATCCGCTGCCGAAAATTTTACGGACACCTGGAGGTCCTCGAAACGTTCCGGCGATCAGAATTCCGGTGATTTCGCAACCAACCTGGAGTTGAATGCAAGAAAATGAAGCACAATTGCATGTTCCCGTGTCCATTGGTCCAAATCGAAGATCATATCTCGGGGTTCTTATTACGCTAAATGTTCTATCGTGAGTGCTCAAAATATGTCTGTTGAAATCGACCCTGGACGTAAATGTTGATTGCCTCAGTGATTGATTCGTAGCCTTCGGTATAATTTGTACTGCGTCTTTGGATGACCGTGATCCGGAAGATACTGCCGCATTTCCTTCTCACGGTTACCTCGCTAAGGCTAAGTATTGGCGTACAGTGTGTAACGCTTTCTCATTCGACTATATAAAGCCCCAGTAAAACAGCACGGATTGGGGGAACCCTAGATTCTGCAACACCGAATCTTTGTGTCTTTATTTGTTAGCCATAATCCTCTACAGGTTCCAGTACATCGTTAGTTCCACTCTCAGCCACCGAACCAGCTAGTGAGTCTGTTGGATCGTCTCAGATCCCAACAGTTCTACGTGGATTGGACTAGATAGTGTTCTCAGAAATTGCTATGACTCCTGTATACCTTCGAAGAGTCGAGAAGGGGGTCCGCGCAGCTTATCGCGGACCCCCCGGGGGTCCTCGGAGGAAAGAAGGTTGAGAACCACTGATCTATAGAATACATCCAGTTCCGTCAGCGAATGACTGAGGAGGAAATGCGCGGCTGTTCTCTCCCGCATGCCCATTTGGCAGCAGCCGACTATCTAGGAGGCAATTAACGAAACTGTACATTGATGTGAGACGAGAAGCGATGAGCAATAAAGCAAGTGGTGGTTTAATTCAATCGAAAACCAGAAAATTCGCTGCCGTGACTTCAAAAGGCCCGGAGCGAATCGAAATATATCAGGAGTCAAGAGTTTTCGAGGAAATCCATCCAATAAAATAATTTCTAGCGCTGTTTTGAACGGTGGCTGCTTTGTGTCAGTGAATTTCAAAATTCATATTTTCACTGTTATTTCTGGCGCATCTTTGCATTCATATTGTCGAATTTTTTAATGTTCATCGGTACGGACTCTCCTGATGACTCATTATCGACTCCAGATCAAATTATGATAGAGATTTACATACACCCTTCAAAATGTACTCACGTATGTGCACGTCTTGAGCAGCATCCGAGCGTAGAAACCATTGCCATGGAACGCGATGTCATGAAATCGTATCACTATCTTCCGGGTAACATTGCCGAAGTACTTCCCGGGTTCGAAGCCGCTCTCGGGCCTGTTCGCGTCATACTTGCTGACCATGTTTTCAATCCTGATATTTGCCTCAACTCGACCCGATCGCTTGAGTATTAGGCTTGAATGCAAGACCTCCTCATCAGCCTCCGCAAATATAACGAAGGTGCTCCGATAAAGGTTCAAGAAGTTGGGCGCACGCGAAATCATTTTGATCGCAGGACGAAATCCAAATGGAGTATGGTTGGGGTCCGATTTTCCACGTTTCCGGATTTGGATGAGAACATGCCTATCTAAATGCAGCTGTAGGATGTTCTGATAGACGTTCTGGCAATCACGGAGACCGCACTCACCCTTGTGTATCCAATCATTGAACAAGTAGTTTTCCTCTTCCCACGATATCGTTATCTCTCTGTCATTTGGTCTCAGTGGGAATTGCTCGCTCGACAAGTAGACGTGAGCGTTGGGTAGTCTCCATAGAAAATCGAATGAATGTTTCTTGTCTCCTCTCTCGAACAATGAAAATATAAAGGTGGGACGAGAATGAGCCGGGATCTGCGAGCAAATTGTTTCACAAATCGATTGAACCTCTTGAATCGGGCTCCTTAGATCCTTTGATCTCTTAGGCGAGTTCGGGGCACATATGAACGATTGCATGAGACAAAACAAGACACAAACTTTGAAGACTGGTCCGGGAGCCATCTCGACGGAGTAACAAACTCCACAGACTGCCTTCTGGGAAACGACGAGAAGAATGTCGGTGTGTTTTCGAAGGAAGGCAGTCATGGTGAAATATCGAGCGTCATGGTGCGATCAAACGACTAAGGATGGATGTGTTCTCTGAATCGATGTACAAAACGAGTTTTCCGCCGATGTTTTATGTTTCTTGAGTGGAAAACGACAAAGAATCAGTTTGAGTGTGTCGTTAAGAGGAGTCGAATCAATATCTTTGAGAATTCCTTGCGAGCGAGGATTTCAGAGATTTTTCTATATGCTGTAAATATTCTAAGAAACGGACACGCCCGTCTATTTCTCAACTACCTGCTGGTGAGATCGGCCGCTTATGAAAGACCGCTCGTTTATTTTTTGGCGGGAAACGCCTTCAAGTCCAGCGGGGGAACCCGCAAACTGAGGTCTCTC
>JAJSRV010000071.1:170519-189691 GCA_021527715.1 Neoseiulus cucumeris | reverse complement strand
TTTGCGGGAGATCGTCTTGATAAAACTCGCGCAGTGTTTTGTTGAGAAACTTCTCCTTGATTGCCGAGTCGCACTGCAGTTCGATCATCTCCATCTGGAATTCTGACGGAACGGAGCAAAGGCAATCCTGTTTGATCACTGCGTTCATTCTATCGGTGAGAGTACTCCGGAGCGCCTTCGTACCGCGCACGGCGGGGTACCGGGGTCGGCAGGTCTGCCCGCTTTCGCCAGATTTCATCCGCTCCCAGCGGTGGCGTAGCCAGGGTTGTTTCTTCAAGCTTTAGCTTGACATTTTTCTCAAACTCGATTAAGCTAGCTTAATGCGGATCTGAGAGCTCATAATAGTATAGCTTTCGGGATATTCTCGGCCAGCGTTCCAGCTCTAGGCTGCAATACGAAATGAAATGCCGAATTCCTCATGTTCTATATCTCTCGACGGGTCTCGTCATCAACGTTTCGAAAACATTCGACATACAGGTGCAGGTAGTCTGGTCACGAAACTAGAAAGCATTTGAGCCAGAAAACATTAATGTTCAAGTTGCACCTCATCGAATTGAACATCTTTCTATTAGGTTGTCAAATAAGTCCGTGCGGTTTTGAGTTGCCCACTCTCTAAAGCAGTGGTCCGCAACCTTTTTCGTCCGGCGCCCCCCCTCCCCCGCTCCACTTCACAGGATCCGACGCACAGTGGTCGGAAATCTCGGAAAATCATAACTTTCGAACGCCTCGACCGATTTTCCTGAGATTGTTTGTGGGAGTTCTGTGTGGGGTAGGGCAACTTTTGACCATATAACGAACTCCGAAAAATTTTGCAAAGATGGCGAAATCGGAAAAATTCGCACTAAATCGGCGATTGCGGCTAAACGGCTCGATGGATTTTGAATCTGCGAACGGCATTGGAAAGCTTAGCGAATTTCGCATCTTTTTCATTTTAGAAAAAAATTTGCCGATAACTCCTCGAACTCCTCCGACGAGAATGTGAACTTCAATTCGTTCTGTTTCTTTGGAAACGATTGCCGCCTCTGATAGATTTGACACCGTAGGCTCTAGCCTAATGCAGCCTATGGGTAAATCCGGCCCTGCTCGTCAAGTCAGTGATTAAATTCATTGAAATGCCATGGATACTTAAGAGAACGTGTTCGTACAGCATCAGGAAATGCTATTATATATCTGTTTGCACTTGGTCACGGGTGCACCTCATTGTTGACGCGGTCAGGTCAGAAAATCCCTCTGGCTGAACAGCTTTACGCCATTTTAGGGAGGGATAGAAAGAGGTGTGCATTTAAATGGGCCATAGGCAGCTGTGCTGACTGCTGACGTCATATCCGTTGCGAAAATTTATGTAGGATTGACGCTCAACGGAAGCCTGCGTTAAAACCCATCAGGAACAAGGCAATTCCCTGAGAACTTGGAGAATTGAATGATAAGCATCAATCACCTCAATGCATTCTGAGAAGAGCGTCCATTAGTTCCGCAAACGAGATGAAAGGCCCCGCGCACGGCTCTTCATATCTGCAGCTCAAGATCATGCAGCTCGAGAACTGCAGCTCAAGATGGTTCTCATGGAAATTGCTTCTTTCATTCGCGACATTAACAATCGGCCACGGTCGTGCAGTTTTTCCGCATTTCCGTCTTGGCCTTTGCAGAAGACAGAATCTCATCAGCAGCTCATGACAAAAACTATTCGGAGGATCTTTGTGAGCCTTTGATCTAGGTTTCTCGTGCGAGCGCATAATCGTGAGTAGTAACATTACCGATAAAGCGTACCAATACCCATTCAGGAAAAATCGACTGGAACGGAGCTCCCTTGACTCTGGAACGACCAATGTGTGACTTATTTCGTTCTCGGTCAGCCTGATTGACTCACGTCCTCAAACCTGTTTGGTGCACTCATCCCGTGGTTGAGTTCTTATTGCTCCTGTAAGAATCATTCTGTGAATTCTTGAACATTCACAGTGGCACCCAATAAAATAGAGACATCCCCCGATAACGGGCATGATTTTCCACCCTCCGTATCTCGAGCCAAACTAGGCAAACAGGAGAGCAAATTGTTAAGAAAGAAGGTAGGTCTCCGATGCTGATGGCATTCCTGGACAAGTTTCACGCGCTAACATCGAGAAAGTCGCGAAAAGTTTACTTTTCTTCCGATCGCCCCACCTCTCTCCTCATCGCCTTGTAACTCCGTTGCATGTTCTTGAATCAAAATTTGAATTCTCCAATTCTGTTGAGTGCTTGTGAAAGCGGAGGAATATAGCCATCGATTAGTTTTTTCCATTCCTCTAACTCGACCGAATTATGTCGTAGAAACGCCCAGGTCTTCAACACCAAGTGAGCGTTCAACAAAATTAGGCGATTTAGATTTTAGGATGGCTCTATTTTTATTGAGCGCCATTTCCGGAATGAGAGATCCGCTTTGCTTTCAGATGCGCTAGACGCTAGACAGAATTTTGAGTCGAGATTGTCCAACAGCGGCGTAGCAAGCCGATGAAAGGAGAGGCGAGGCGATCGAAAGAAACGTCGACGTTCTCGCGAATTTTCTTGCTAACGCTTGGCATGTGTCCTCGAACGCTATCTGCATCCGAAAGCTCTCCGAGTTGGGCAGATCTGATCTCTCAAAATTCACTTTCTTCATTCGCCCAACACAAAGGCCGTTCGCTGGTAGTACACAGCAAATAACTATGCAATAAAACACGAGTGCACATTAGCCTAGCGACGAGACTCCAAGCATTTCAGGATGGATTTGCTCGAAATTCTCTGAATGCTTTCGATTAGGCCTCGCAGCGGTTTTTAACCGCGGTCAAAACGGCGGTTAACTGCATATTTTTGCGGTTTTCGATCGCGGTTAACCGCATTTTTGTTGCGGTTAACCGCCAAGGGAACCGCACGCAGATGAGTTGCTGAAACCATTCCCATTGATGAGAGGGACACGACGGCGAAGTACTGTCACTGAGGACTTGGAGCAAGAGCTGAGTTTCTGCAGAACCGGTGCCGGGCTCAAGCGCTGTCATGATATCTTAATCGCAATCCCGCCAACATCTGCTCAAGCGGAGCGAGATTTTAGCACAGTGTGCCATCCCCTTGGAGAACATCGTGCGAGTTTGACTCCCTCCATCCTGGACTCGATTTTCATCATGCGCCGAGCGTTCTAAAAGATGGTTGTTCAATTCGAGAGATCCGCCGATGTCGAGAACCTTATCAAAGTTCATCGCTAACTCAGTTTGAATGCATAGTCATATTTGCGATCCGAGAGCTTCGAAGAGACTGACTGACTGTTCCGTTCCCGTTCTATGTCATCCTAGTTAATCACTAAGTCAGTTTGAATTCACAGTCGTACGGCTAAACGATCGGTTGGACAGATTCCCCGTTCCCGGAGGGCGGACCGGATTCCGTCAGCTTTGTTCATAGAGGGACGGACTCTAGACAGCTGTAGCAAAAACTGGTTGCGGTTTTCTTGCGGTTAACCGCGGTTTTTGCGTTGCGGTTTGCAGTTAACCGCAAGAATCCATGTTTTTGTTTCTCGGTCTCATATCTTCACGAGGTGTCATCATCGCCGTGTACTTCCATCAAACTCCAAAACCTCCCCAAACGTTTCCGTCTTCCTGAAGTATGGTGATTCATTTGCCCCTGGGTCAGAGCGATTCAGAGACCAGTGGCGGCGCCAGGCCGAGGCAACTGAGGCTATAGCCTCGTCGAGCTCAGAATTCGACGAGGCTAGCCTCGTCGAAGAGTCTTGAGCAATAAACTAGTTCACTGGTAAACCGGAGCAGTTTGAGCGTGGTTTGTTTTCTCGAGTCAGAATTCGGCGAAAAACAGCTGAGCGCAAAGCAATGCTGGCTCACGGAATATGTACGCTAACACAGCTGATAGGAAAATATCATTTTTTTACTGAGAGGAAGATGGTGAACGCTTCGATTAAAGAGTCAACTACGTGCAGTGAATAGACGAAACCTTCCACGTCACCCCGGAATACCCATATTTGTTTTCAATTCAGGGAGAGAGAAAGTTTAGCCTCAGCAAAAAAAAAGTCTGGCGCCGCCACTGTCAGAGACATCGAATTATTTCATGTTTGGAATAAGAAAAATAATCTGAATATTCTCCACAGGAGGTCAAGGCCTTAGCGGGCGGTTTCACCGTATTCTCTGCGATCATCCGCGTGGAAAACTTTCAGGTGAGACTCCGGGGGGATCTTGATTAAGCTATCGATCGCTTGAACGCTGTCCAATCAGATTCGCTTCGGTTGTTGAGCTTCAGTTCTCAAATGAGGGCAGCGGTCGAGGTCTGTGTTCCTCGTGTGAAACTTTAGTAATCTTGAAACTTATTCATAATAGATTTCTGTGTTTCGTTTGAAGAGAATCTCGCCCCTCTTCACGGATCTGATCGAAGTTGTCATGATTCCGATTCGAGCGGGCTTTGAAGGCACCGATGACTCAGATTTCCACTGGAATTCGATCACAGGGCCTGACAGCCCCATTCAACCATTGTTAGTCCGGTTCTCGCAGTTTCCTAGCTATTTATTGGCCCGAAGGAGCGATTTGTCTCCAGTACTCGTCTCGAAACGAAATTCCGTCGGATGCCTGCAGAGTGTTTTGAAGACTATCGTGTTTTATGCAAATGAGGAGCAATCGATGGAGTTCCACTTGAGCGCATTGGATAATGCAGCGATTCTGATGGTGGATTGGTGTGTGCGAGTGTGTGTGAAGAAGTAGCAAATCTAGGCAGAGCGCGGCGGCCGACCGGACGGAACATTGACGTTTTCAAAAATGTCGCCTCCTCGGCATGGTCCCTCCCCCCTCTCCCATATTTACAATCGGCTCAAAATCGGACAAATAAGACTTATGGTGGGCACTTGTGGGTTCGGCCCTCACCGCGAACAAGCCGCCGAAATGGCGCGTTCCAGCACCACTAGAACGACGAGGAATAAATGAACTCGGTTACCTCGGACACTCAGTCACGAATCGATGGTATTTCAATTCACAATTGTGCTTCTCTGCTTTCAGAAAAGATCAATCAAGAACGAAGACGGACTCCGACAGCTTGATCAGAGTTGTATTCGCCGCGAGTGATAGGAACCGACCTACACCAGAGGGTCTTCGCCCGTGAATTATCGCAGACCGTGGTCTGCTAAATACCGTGCGAATCCTTGCCTAAAAAGTCTCAAATCGTAGAGTCTAACTTTGCCGATGAAATTATGATTGCTTCCCGCAGTTCCAAGTGCGGATAGTTATTACTAAGTACTTGATCACGAGCTATCATGTTGTTACCAATATCTTGGATGATTCTTCCCCCTTTTGCGTCGACTTTTCTATTCAGAAAAGAAACTCCGAAGATACTCAATCCATTTAATGTACTCGCCGAGGCCGAGGATTTCGCTTCCGGACGAAACTTACTGCCGACACAAATACTGATTTTGGGCATTGACGGCGTCCTCACAAGAACAAGTGCGAAGCTCAACTCAAGCTTACTCTTGTTGCCACTCTCAGAATACACTCGAGGCTCGGGGATGATGTTTTCTCCTATTTATCGCGAGGTTTTACTCAGCAACCTGGATGTCATTGTCATCTCGTCGAGGTCCATCCTCTGGGAATCTGAGAATCGCAATCCAGACCCGTTCCAGAATTTCCGACACAGATGTTTGCTACATATCGTCATCGACCGGAGCTTCCCGCTGGATAAAATGGCTTTTTTCAGTACTTTGTACTGGGGCGAAGACGGAAATCGGATATTTGGTTGCATTCGATACTTCGATCACATGGTTTACCAGCTGGAAAGCGTGTTGATGTCTTCTTGTGTGCGCACCGAAATTACTTGTTCGATCGGTTCCATTTCTTTCTCTCGAGTTCTCTTTCTTATCAAACTGTCCAATTTCCTCCTCATCACGGTGAAATGTAACTCCACGGTGATCAAGACACGTTTCATCATGGGCCTTCCAGTTGAGGATGATATCTTCGCCCGCCACTTGATGACTCGCTACTCATTGTCTGAGCCGGATGTTCTCGAATGTTTTTCTTTCATTCGACGACGTGAGCCTGATGTTTCGGCTCTCATCATGCCCTTCACGCCAGACGTCTGGGCCGTATTCTTCCTCATGATGATTTTTTTGATCAAAATAATTTCTTGGCTCAAACTTGAAACTTTCTGGAGTGCTCTGAGCAGCACGGTGACAGGTATGATCTCAGTCGTCGAATTGAGAGTGGTCATTCGACGACCTTCTCATTTACTCATCGTCGGGTCGCTTCTGTCGCTGTGCTTTCTCGTCCATCATATCTACGCGAATTCCATCATGTCCGTTTTCCTCGACCCGAGAGTGCCCGAAGTTTGTGGAGAGCTACAGGACTGCCGCGGATTAACGGTGTGCTCCTCCACTTACATGGTGTTCTCCCTCCTTTTGCAAAGAACTTGTGTTTGTAATATGCCCCGGAGACAACAAATGCAACTTGGGAGGCCGCTGCGACGAGAAATTTGTGATGTCAGGAAAGCCTTGGTTATCAATGATGTTTCATCAAGACTCAGTATCCTACAAAAGACATCTTTCGATCCTTTTCAAACAGTCCGACTTGAAGGGCCACTATTGCTAGGGATGACGAGAGTGAGTTCGACGATCGACCGTCTTTACCGCTCTGGACTTCTTTCACTCGACCACTTGAAGATACCGAGAAAGGACGTTGACGAGAGCTCTAAGAGAGCACCGAGCGAATCGAGAATGAGACTCTTACGCAAAATTGGACCTTATAATTTCCTGGAATTAGACTCTACGAGCGATTGGTTCGACGTGGAAAGCTTCCGGAAGATTCAACCGATCATCATCATCAGCTTCACTCTGGCTCTTGCGATGGGCTGCTGTGAGCTTTTGACACCGAATTTGCTTGCGGGCGTCAGAATCAAGAACTGTGCTGCTCGGAAAATTGTCAGATTCTTGGCTTATTTGAACCCGAATCGGGTCATCGTGGTGATTGTGCGATCATTCTCGCGCCGTTTATGTTCCCGGCAACAAGCGACGGACTTGGAATTATAACGGTCGTTCAGGTGTATGAGGTAGTTGACGTCAGTCCGGAATCCGGAGAAGTGGAAGTCTCGTTGAACTTTTCGCCCTTCATTGAACTTGTTTCTCTGACCAATGAATTATTTTCAGTTGCCGTGGTAGCCCATTCCTTCCCTCGGGCGTGCCCGTGTTTGAGTCTTGTTTTTGTCGTCGTCGTCGTTGTTGTTGCGATTCCAGACCCATCTGTTTGAATAGTTGTAACCATCTATGATTATTAGAGCTATGAAGTTCAGGCATTATGCCATAAATGTCTACGCGTACTCTTTTCGGCCGTTTTTCAGCTATTTTGCCTCACTCGGATTTTTGATGCCATAAATTCCTTTTCCGGCATTAAGGCATCGATTTTATGGAATCCGAACAGGGAATTGAGGTTCCCCACTCACAGACTGACGATATCTGGCTGGAGGAAGGTTTTCCCTAAATGCTCCGCCGATCCCAACATGATATGCATCACCTGGCTCACGAAGCTCGCAGAATATGCGAAGGGACGGGTTTTTCTTGAGTGCTGAACGGTGGTACAGTCGAATCCGTTTATAAGAGAAACTCGCATATAAGAGACCGCTTTGAGTTTCTCGAATTCAGTCCCATAGTAGAAAATTACGTTATAAGAGATACTCGCATATGAGAGAAATTTGCATATAAGAGACCTCAGCCCAGATCTTATCCCCATAGGACCCCATGTCGGTCTGGTCCATGGGGTAGGGGGTCCATAACTGGTACATTTCATATTCATTTGATACAAAAAAGGTAGCGGTAAAAAGTGACGATTCGACATCCCTTACAGTTGGTTTTCACGTTTTTCGTGCTACTTCGCCCGAGCCTTCACACTTTTGGGAGGCCTTTACACACCTACGGTACAAGGTTCAAAATGAAGCGTAATCTGGAGCTCCAGTCATCGAAAAAATCAACGTCGAGAAAAGCTCCTGACTTCAATTTCGTGAAGATCTTCAATCTGCTTCCTCTTGACATCAAAAACATCATTGAAGACCCCCACTCATCTAAGAAAGCCATTGCCAAAGAGATAAGAAGACATTCAAACAATGCGAGAGCGGAGGTCGTTGCCAAACTCTGTGAACCCTAGGTACATAACCGTGTCTGTTGCATAGTTACCACTCTCAGGCACTTGTGACAGTCAGTCGTCCGACGATACTCTCCCCTCCTCCCTTCGCCTCCCCCGGGCAAAAGAATTAGTGTGAGCATAAGAACATTCTCCTCGCCAGCAACACGAGCCCTCGGGCTCCGATAAGGAGTGATAAATGGGATTTCCGACTTCATTCTCAATAAATGTTATGTTTTGAACTAAAGAAAATGAGCGACGCTGAACACAGATCCATCACGGGAATCTCAAAACGACTCCGGCAAATATGATTCCCTAATGAATTCCATTAAACATTTGCTACCATCGTAGGATAAACATGAAGAATGAGAATGGGGTTCTGCGGATTCGACGAATGGGTCTGATTGTGAGAGTGTCTGCGTCAGTTGTCCAGAAATCTGACAACCACTCTATGCATGCCGGCGAATGGTTCTGAAGATCCCGCCGAAGTATTACTGCGACTTCAGCGGGAAATTTTCCGTCATCAAGCGATGCCCCTACTGTTAGCGATCGAAATTCGACCTATGTATGGGAAATTATGCTACTTCGCCCGAAATATGCATTTCCGATCTTGATCGCCCTAAGCATGCATTTTTATGCAAAATATGCACCGTCACGCTTTATATATAGGTATGGAATGGATAGTGCCATCCTCGTTGTCAGTATTTATGTTCCTCTGGATCTTGTTATGCGTACGTAACCCGGAAACTTTTGCTAGATCGCAGAATAGAGGAAGCCTCAGGCCCGAACAACTCATCAAAGAGTAGGCATCAAGGTACGAACGGCATACCCAATAATCCCAATAATCCTAGGACCCGTTTTGTGGAATATAGCCTATAACGACCTTCTAAAAGAACATTTACCGACAGGAGCAGACCTGACCGCTTTCGCAGACGATATTGTACTGAGTGTCAGAGGCCGAGACGAGGAATCTGTAGAAAGACGGGCTAACGAAGCTATAGAAATCATAAACACCTGGATGGAGGGAAGATCTCTGGAACTGGCCCCCGCCAAATCCGAGGCGATCGTCCTCACGAAAAAGAGAAAACTGAGGCCCATCAACATATTGAGTAAAGGAGAACAGATAGAGATGAAAAGAGTTGTGAAATACCTCGGAATCTATGTATATAGACAGAAAGATGAGCTTCTTAAACCACATGAGACTGATCACCGAGAAAGCTAACAAAGTATCGAACAACCTGAACCGCATCATGCCACGGACACACGGGGCAGATGAAGGCAAGAGGAAGATGCTGACATCAGTGGCGTGGCCAATAGTCAGTTACGGATCCTCAGTCTGGCAGGAAGCTCTACTCAAGAAACAGAACCTTAATAAGCTTATCGCGGCACAGAGGATCTCTGCGGTGAGGATCTGTAGAGGATACCGAACAATCTCGAACGAGGCCCTGTTTGTCCTCGGTAGATGCGTACCATGGGACATCAGACTTATTGTCATGCGGGACGACCGAGAGAGGAGAAACAGACGTGAAATAGCACCAGAAAGGTCTTTCGAGGACCGGTGCCTACAACTCTGGGAGGATCGATGGAGAAATAATACCAGCAAGGGACAATGGACGAAACGCCTCATTCCCGAACTGGAAAGCTGGTACAGGAGAAAACATGGCGAACTAACCTATCATCTAACACAAGCGCTGGCGCTGTCCCGTCACGAAAATTTCCGAACGTTTCTATTCCGGATCGGGAAAAAATTGACTCCCACAAGTGTACACTGCGATATAGGAGTGGAAGACACGGTGGAACACTCACTGTTTAACTGTGATAGATTTACGGAGATCAGAGATAGGTTCAGACCAGATACAGAGCTGATACCTGAAAACCTTGTTTCACTGATGTTAGAGAGCCCAGAAAATTGGAAAGCAATGCGGAGTATGATGAGAGATAATGACAATAAAAGACGAATACGAACGAGGACTCGAACAGGGACTCGCCCCAGGCTTCTGGCGGAATACGCCAAGCTAAAGAGAGAGACGTAGAAGTCTCCCGGGAGGGCACCGATGAAAACTAGCATGAGTGTACCAGTGCCCCCCCGCGGAACCATGGAAGGCACTGACACCCACTTGACTGAACAATAAAGCCTTTCAATACTTAAAAAAATAATAATAATCCCGCCGACCCCGCTATCCCCGTCCGAGCTTTTCGGTCCTGGTGTTGCTGACTTCGTAGCTCCCAGCTTCTGCTACCACGAGTAAATCGCTTTGCTTGGGGACCATTTGATTGTTTCGAGTGGCGAAAGCCTCAAGATAGGTACATTAGCCTGGGATAATGTCCGTTCGGCAACGACCTAGTCGGGCTACTGGATGGAAAAACAACACTTTTGGAGAGTCGTGCAAGCGTTCAAGGATACTGATCCATCCATACTCTAAATCAGTGGTTCTCAAAGCCTCCCGACTCATCGACCCCCGGGGGGTCGACCGTCCAGCCCCAGAGCGTACCCATTGAAGTCTATGAGGGACCCGCGGGCCCCCAGCGTTGAGGGGTTCCGCGGGCCCCTCGGACTTCAAGTTCGGGGGTCCACGGACCCTCTGCGGGCCCCGGAAGCACCTCAGTTGACAGTAAGCCGAGGTCGGTCATAGACCCCCAAGATCTCGGAGGCAGGGCCATCGACCACCTGGGGGTCGATATCGACCACTTTGAGAACCACTGCTCTAAATAAAGAGCGGATGTCTGTCGCCTTAAATATGCTCGGATATCTATCAAATCGCGACACTCGGTGGGAACCCCACTCAGGACCGTAGCGCTCCCATCACGGCAGCGAACTTCAATCCGGGCCCCCAGATAAAAGCATCTGAAGAAGTTCCCGCCAGATGGCGCTGTTCATTCACGGCTGCTTTAGAGAGGGTGCGGCATGACAGCTGGAAGCAGATGGATTTCGCGGCTTCCCGCGGTCATGCAGGCGCCTCAGTACAATGTGAGAATGTGGATATCAATGGCTGATTCATTAAATCCATGAGTATCGGATCATTCGCCAAGGTGAACTCCTAAAATTGTTAAAATTTGTTAGATAGTGAAGATCCGTTGATTCCGTGAAACGCACACAAGTTTATTCGGGATCTATCCTGTCCTCGCTTGTATCATGACTGAGACTAACTCTGCCGCCTTTTTCCTTTCCTAAGCATGCATTTCTGCAAGCGCGCATAACTTCGTATATTGTCTGATTCTCTCGACTCTCAACAAATTCCTTCACAGTTATCCAACACACCACTGATCTCCGACGCCACTCATCTCTACACGCGCCATGAGAGACTGCGGCAAGTCAGGTATTGTAGCTCAAGCAAAAAAGGAGGATTTTGTATATGATGCGAACCATAATAAACTCCTATCACCTTGAAAAAAAAAGCCTCTGAATGAATGGATGTCTGACTGATTGATGTTCAGCGAACGAAAATTCAGGGCGGAGCCTGATAGTTAAGTGCTGTTTCCTCCAGAGTTCGCTACACCGTCTTCGTACTCTGTATTCGGATCTCGAATTTTCCGTTACGTTCTAATCATTGATTCAATTCGGTCAAAAGCAGTTCTTTCTCCAATGATTTCGGATTGCCACAATGCCCCTCAAGCTTCAGCGACCTATTGGAGCTCAATACCCGAAACGGTTCGGAGGAATGTTTGGAGACTGCGGTTCAACCAGTAACTCGCATATCAGCAAAAAAATCCTCATCCGTGGCGTTCCCCGACGGTGAGCTTCTAAAGAGCTGACCGTACACACGCTATGGTCGCGACGGCTGTTTCCAATTTAGTAGGTGCGAACCCAACACACCAGTCGTCTCGTAGGAAGGGAGTTCACAATTCACAAGTGATCAATAGGATCTCGGGGAGGCTTTCTACATCCATGTTTAAAATCTTCACCATTCCGCGCATCGCTGTGTAGGGGGTGTCATTGTCAATATTGCGCTTCTCAGGATGCGTACCCACCCGCTCGCTGGAAGAATGCTTGGCGTCCGTAAGATGCACGGCCAGGAAAATTTTCACAAACTTGGCTGGAGTCTATCGTTTGGCAATATATGGGTCCGCATGCCTACCGTTGTAATAAATCAGTTTCGTGGTGGGTTGGACGGAGGGAGAAAAATAAGATCACCCCACAATGATGCATTTTGAGCGAAGCATGACTGATTTGTTACGAATACGACATCACAGATTCCTCGCAAGGTTCCACATATCAGCACTTGCAGATCTTCTCAAGACAGTCTTTATGGAAATTGCTTCCTCCGTCTCTGATCTCGACATTCGTTCGAAGTTCTGTAGCTCCCCAGCATTTCTTTCTTGACTTCGACGAAACTTAGTATCTCATCAAACATTCATTGCTGTCGACGGAGTTTTCTTTTCAAAAACTGTGAAACTGTGTTTTTCTGTGAGACCTCAGGCAAGTGAACAGGTTTGGATTTTTTTTATAAAAAACGTATGCTCCTTAAAACAGTCGGTGTGTCCCGAGTTTCTCGCGCATCTGATTTCAAGCAAAAGGACAATATCGGTCCAGGGAAGTAGCTTCGAGAATATCAATGGGCCATATGATTTGTTCCTTGCGGTCACGGCCGATTCGTTGCCCCGATACTCTTAGGGGTTGTCGCTCCGTGGTTCAATCCCATTTCCTCCTGAAAGCGAATATAGTTCGTAGAGGAGGTATTGGTATGGATATATTCCGTGAATTATTCAGCACTCAAATTTGTCGATGAAGAAGAATGCTGAGATTTGCTGCTTATGCAGGACACAGCGGACTTCCGCTCACAGAGAGAGCGACGGTTCACGGAAACGCGATTGTCAATTGAGACATAGGCCCCTTAGCGAGATTAGAGCAGATTCAGAATGAATTATTCTCTGAAGTCGTGATATGCTCTGAATGCTTCCAATCTCAGATCCTGTCCGAGTCCGCTCCTAGGTGGCACCATCGTCGAGTGTGTCCGTCGAAGTCCGAAACTTCGTCGGACGTTTCCTTGAGTCTTTCAGCTGAGTTTTAATCTCTTCTGCACCGAAGCGATTCGGGAATCCCGAAATATACCATCGTTCGAGAGATGAAGACTCAATATAGGCTCAGAACTCCCACGAGTGGCTGGAGACGAACCGGAACTAGCTTTTGAGGGGATCCTCAAGTCCAATTCGGGTCGTTACAGGCTTCACGCGGTGGCTCACGCCGATCAGACTCTCAAAGTCGGAGTCCGAAATGAGCAGGTGTATGGTGTTTGAAGGATGGTTGATCTGGTGACGCCGCGAACGTGAGTATGGATGGAGAAACTTTTTAATTTTCACAACACAATATTATTTCCCGATTTGGTGTGATATTTTGTATTCCAAGACCGCCTTCCCTCACAAAGATACACCAATTTGTGCAGTAACTTTTCAATTGATGCATAAATCAGCTGAATTCACTCGATTGCCATTGGTCTCTATAGCAGCTCCCCTTTCAAAATGTCGCTTCGAATCAGAGCCATGATATGTATCATATCAGATCATCCTCGGACTTGCTTCCTTTTGAATCCGAGATTTTTTCGCAGAGAGCCTCGATTTTTTGACCGTCCCATGCTTAAGATCCCATGAGAGAATCTAAAAATCGAGTTTTTACGAAGAAATCAGTAATCAATCCGGCTGAGTCGGCTTTTTCTGACCTACTATTACCATGTGACACTGACACAACCAGAGTTCGCCGCATGAGGACACGCGCGAGCGCTCGACTCTCGAGGTGACCGAGGCTTTGCGGAAAACCATCTGCCGTCCAGTGTGCTCTCGGGGCGAAGCACGACCGGGAACGATAAACTATTATAGAACCGAGGCTGGTGTGTCCCCTCGCCATCGGTCTCTCGGGCTCTTTGGAGCACACGAAAAGAGAAATTTTCTCTTCTCGAATTGCGGGAGAGTCCCACCATCCTCGCCTACTCCGCCAGAGGTGTCTAGAGTGCGAAGTAACAACTCTAGAAACTCTCTATTTACCATCACAGATTCGGGTTCGCCCCGACAGCATGTTCCGAGTCTGATGCTGAGGTTCATTCTGGTCCTCCACCTGTTAACTGTTCTTCACTCCGTCGCTGCCAGACTTGTGCCTTGGTTAGCTCGGTGACTCATACTTTGAACACGTCTCGGCCTTGTCCTTTGCGCTTCCGGCTCTCTGTGTCGACTGTCAATGTTCAGGCGGACCTCAGTTTACTGAGCGCGACCCCTGCTTGGGAGGAAAAGTGAGCTGGAGCGCTGCCTCGCTGGGAGTGAGGCTGTTCAATCCGAGTGCACTTGGTCGTCGGAGGATAGGTCTCGATGCGACCTCTCTCAACTACTTCACCGTTTGGATCCCGCGTTTTTCGAGGTGGTGTCTCTCCATGACGGAAACACTGACCTCAAATATCAGCTTCGTTGCGTTGAGATTCGGCACCAGACGGAGGTCATGCCTCTGATTCCTCACCCACGGCCGACGTCACGCCGAGCAGCTTGGCAAACCGCCGCTGTTTTCAGCTGGAATCCAGCACGCTTTCGCGTTCGTGACTGGATCTCATCCTACCACATCTGCTTTGGAGGTACTGAACTATTGCCTCACTCTCACGCCTGACATCTTATGGGAAATTATTGAAAATTCAAGACTGATCGGCATCCTAAATATGCCTCGTTTGTCATCAAGACGCTGCGTGACCGGACCATTGGGCAAAACGTACTCTCTTGAAGTTATTAGAGGGCTCTGTCAATCATGACACACTTAAGGAATGTGAGTTTCGAACGGACTAGGGGGTAGTGCCCTCCCCTGATTGCATAGAGGGCTCTATGGTCGAAATTCCCATAACCTCCCCCACCGCTGATTGAAAATTATTCACGTCAATACTAGATTCCTACGTCCTATATACATGTTCAACTCACTCTTCAAAAACCTATGATTTTATTTGTTGCTCTAAAACATGGTTCACCCTTCCGGGACCTCAGTTTACCAATTCGATGACTATCCGCACTAATGGGAAGAGAGATTTTCCCGGAAATCCAGCAACCTCTCAAGAAAACCTAGACATATTCAGTTCTACCTGGACGCCGTTTGAGGGTGGAAGTTGTGTTGCAAAACGCCTCATCATAGATGACGAAACATAATCTCTCTATCCCCTCAACAGAGCAATTTCGCGTTCACACCCTGTCTTACATTAGGTATAAATGAAGATCTTTCAATCCGCTGTGACTTTTCGCCGCCGCCATGGAGTTTTCCTGATTTTGGTGGATATTTTCACCGATCACCTTCAACACGATGAGACCGAAAAACCGCACTGCCGTAGACTCCGCGACCCTTCCCCACCCCTCTGTTTGCAATTTTGGTTTCCTATGATCACATTCCCCTGGCTCATCTCATGCGGAAATTTCACCGTGATCGTGCGCACAAAGCATTCACCAGTATTGATTGATTTTTATCGAGATCGGAAAAATGTTCTTATATGGTATGATACTGATTTTCAGAAGTCGTTCCCCGAATCAATGGAGTGGAATCCGCCCAACCAACGGTAGTCTTGTGAAAATTGTTTCCGCCGCCAGTTGTCGGTATCGTCCATCATCGAGCTTGCTTGCCGATTATTCTATTCTCGGGTTTCGAGAACACTTTGCGAATATTTCCCTCTAATAGTAGAATCTATTTATTGGTCCTGCAGAGCGGTTCCTGAAGATATATTTTCGATCAATTTACGGACACACCACGCAGGTCTGAATAGAAAAAGCTTCATTTTATTCGTTCTGAGCGTATCCTTGTGGAGAATAATGCTGTTGTCAATATCTTTGATGAGTCTTCTACTCTTCCCTTTGAGCAATCCATTCAAAATGGAGACGCCGAAAACGCTCGATCCAGTGAACATTTTCGCTGAGGCCGAGAATTTCGCTCTCCGGCGCAACTTGTTGCCAACACAGATACTGATCTTGGGAATAGACAGCGTTCTTAGACCAACTATTGTGAAACTCAACGCGATTTTACTCTTGTTACCCCACTCGGAGCATACTAAAGATTCGGGAGTACGATTTTCTCCCATTTATCACGAGGTTTTGCTCAGTAACCTGGAGGTTGTAGTCATTTCGAAGGAATCCATCTTTGACGGATCTGGTGACCTTAGCCTAGGTCCATTCCAGAACTTTCGACATCGATGTTTATTACATATCATTTTGGATCGAAGTTCCAAGTCCGACAAAATAGCTTTTGTCAGCACACTGTACTGGGGCGACGATGGAACTCGGAAATTTGCTTGCATCCGGTATTTCGATCACATTGTCTTCTGGCTGGAAAGCGTGTCGATGAACTCTTGTGTTCCCCGCACAGAAGTTTGCTCGATCCAATCCTTTTCTTTTAAACGAGCTAAGGTGTTAGTCATATACCAGAACTTTCTACTTCTCACCGTGAAGTGTAACTCCACGGTAATCAAGACACGTTTCACCATGAACTTCTCGGTTTTTAAATATTATTTCGCTAAGCACCTGATGACTCGCTATGCAGTGTCTCAGCTGGACGTTTACGAGTGTTTTTCCTTCATCCGACGCCACGAGCCCGATGTTTCGGCTCTCATCATGCCCTTTGCGCCGGAGGTTTGGATTGTGTTCTTCTTCATGACAATTTCGATGGTCAGAATAATTTCTTGGATCAAGCTCGGAGAATTCTGGAGCGCCCTGAACAGTACGGTTATGGGTCTGATCTCAGTCGTCGAATTGAAAGTGGTCGTACGACGGTGTTCTGATCTCGTCATTCTCGGTTCGCTTATGTCCCTGTGCTTTCTCGTTCATCACATCTACTCGAATTTCATCATGTCTGCTTTCCTCGATCCGAGAGTGCCTGAAGTTTGTAAAAAGATACAGGACTGTCGAGCAGTAGCAATGTGTTCTTCGCCTGTCCTGATGTACACTCATATTAGCTCTGGAACTTGTATGTGTAATATGGATCGAAAACAACAAATGCAGCTCGGCAGGCCTCTGAGACGAGAAATTTATGATCTAAGGAAAGATTCGAGGAATGATTACGCCGGATACGGAGTCGGGATTCTCCAGAAAGTACCAGCTGATCCTTTCCACAAAGTTCGATTTAAAGGAGGATTATTGTTGGTGTTGTCTAGAGTGGGTTCGACAATCGACCGTCTCTTCCGTGCTGGATTGCTCTCATTGGACCGCGTGAAGATACCGAAGAAGAACTTCGAAGACGCCTCTATCGGACACCGGAACGAATTACAACTGGACTATCTACGCCGACAAGCGAAGGACAATTTTCTAGAATTTGGCACCGTGGCCGACTGGTTCGACATGGAACGCTTCAGCAAGATGCAACCGATCCTCATCGTTAGCTTGATCCTCATCCTTGCGGTAGGCTGCTGCGAGCGTTTTTCACCATTCTTACTAGCCGGCGTTAATATCGAAGACCATGCCTCTCAGAGCATCGCTTCTTTCTTCAAGTGTTTGAAACCGAATCGGATTTTTATGATAATCAAGCGGCGCGGCGCTTTCTCGTCCAGTAATGCATTCAGCCACGAGAGAGATAAGAGGAATAAGGATTGTTGCCTAGACGACTCGGATCGTTCAAACGCAGCGACCTGGCTGAAACGTTTGTCGGACTCGCTTTCGCAATCGATGTCCGTTTCCGGCTCATTCTTTCTCCCAAGGCGCAACCTCTACATGATTGTCTTCATCGTCGCTGCTGCTTCCTATGCATCATACACAATGATCATAGTACCTAATCCTGCTTGTGTGAAATGATCCCATAAGAACACCTCGTTAAGTGGTGACGGGCGCAAAGTGTGCTCAGTGAAGAAAACTTGGAGGAGCCGTCCGAAATTCAGCCTGGCAAATGACATGTCTGAACTCTAGTGGACAAGTCTCGTCTCTTCTGCGAATTCCTTTGCCGCAGCCTGCGAGGTCTTGCGCTGGCGCCGCCATGGTCCCCATCTGTCTCAAAGGTACGAGCCCTGCGCGGTCCTATGACTTGACACATGGGGTCTAGTCAGAAAGCTTGAACGAGAATGAATAAAACTGCGGAAATCGATTCAATGTGGAGTATAAGTCCTATCATTGTGTCCGTGTATCATTCTACATAGTGTTCAAAGTACAGAGGAAGCTCGAATATGTGGTGGGAATGATCTCTCTTTCGGCTCGGCTATTTTGCGTAATATGAGGGCATGCTCTTCTAGTTTTCAGGAGAGTGCTCTTCAGTCCGAGGGTGCTCATCTATTTTTCAACATATCTTCGAGATGCTCTTCTATCAGAGGGTTCTCTTCTATTTTCGATTCTTACTGAGAGGAGGCTCAACCAAACTCGCTTGGATCGCTTGACTGTGGGTATCGATAGTAGAACAGGTAGGAAACTAAGTTGAGTTCGGGAAAAATTGAAGAAGGCTTAGTTCAAAGGAAGAACGCATTTCACTACTTGTCGTGCATGTGAACGTGGCGTTCCGGGGCTTTCTTCTTTGAGGAATGCGAACAAATTGTCGAACTGAGACTCACTCATGTTATCAACATGGTGATCGAGCAAAAACTTTACTCGAAGTTCCTCGGGGAGAGCTTCTCTCATGCCAATGATGGCAAGTGGCTGATATGAAGTCGGCGTTGCTTTCAGGGCTTTTAAGGCGTTGACGTGTCCCCATCCTGCTAGGAAGAGATCTCCGAGACGTTTCAGGTCATCAGCCCTTGACACGGCGAACTTTTTGTGGAGATCGCGAAGGGCTTGCATATGGTTTGTTTTGACGTCGCTTACAGCTGAGTAGTGTTCATTGAGATCTTTCCATGCGAGCTCGAATGCACCATCCACGCCCGCGTAGTTGAGTACGATGCGTGAAGCTGAGGTTTTCCTCTTGATGGAGCTCAGTAGATATGAATATTTGTGATCTCGGCTGAGTTCCTTTTGTATTTGTACTTCTCTTTCGAATATTATTTTCCAGCAGAGCCATGACGAGTCTCTGCCGTCGAATTCTATGAGATTCGGTTTCTTGCTCTTCCCAGATTGAGGCGTGTCAGGATGGTCACCTGATCCTGACTCTGTGTTTTCTGACACTTTTTGTTGCAAGTGAATTGGAATCTCGGTATTCTTCAGAGGGTGATCGTTCGGGATCGC
>JAJSRV010000071.1:131253-170074 GCA_021527715.1 Neoseiulus cucumeris | reverse complement strand
TCTGCACGACCCCGGCCGATTGTCAATGTTGCAAATGAAGGAAGCGATTTCCGTAAAAAGCAGGTAAGAAAGATCTTGAGCTGCAGATATGATGAGCCGTGCGTGGGGTCTCTCATCTCGGTTGCGGAACTAATGGACGCACTTCTCAGAATGCTTTCAGGTGATTGATGCTTATCATTCCATTCTCTAAGTTCTCTCGTTAGAGAATTGCCTTGTTCCTGATGGTTTTTTCGTCCAATATAAGCATTGCTGCGGAGTTCAGGCACTTTTTAGTCGAGAAAAAGACAGGCGAAAAGGCAGTGAGAAAAGTGAAAAAAGGCAATGAAAAAGGCAAGAAGATGACTCATAATTTTCAACGTTTCCATGAAGAATCAGTTCTTAAATGAAATTTTTGAAGTCCTCAAAGCTGAAAAAGGCATTGCAGGCACCAAGAAGCCAAAATAGGCAAAATCGAGGGAAACTGGTCGGAATAGGCAAAGAGAGGCATTTCAGGCAAAATGCCTGAACTTCGCAGACCTACTCATAATCTCTAAAGTTGCGATGAAAACTCAGTCATTAAATCAAAGTTCGTAGTGGAATGAACTTCCTTCTCTGTTTCTGTGAAACTACATAAGGGCTCCCTACGCCGAAGCCTGCAATTTTGGGCCTTTCAAAGCTGAAAAGGGCATAATTGGGCACCAAGAAGCCAGTATAGGCAGAATCTAGGTAAAAGCATTTCAGGCAAAATGCCTGAACTTCGCATTATATTCTCGAATTAATTTCTTTCTTCGGCTCTCTTTGATTCTGTATTTCCTATCAGAGGTCGCAGCCTTGTTTTTTTCCATGGTTTTCGGAGAAAGCGCATCCGTTTCAGATGGTAGGGAGTCCATTCTAATGTAAGTTCAAATGACTTTCGACTGAGCGCAGAATGAAACATAAATCATCTTCCTATGACTTGACATGACGATTCTAGAGCACTTTTTCAGAAGAGCTTGAGCTAGGATCGAGAGCAACAAGTAGTGTGTAAATCGAGAAAAAAATCTATCACGGATCATGCGGTCCTCAATGATATACTACAGGTGTGTCAAAGTCAAATCCGCGACGGGCCACTCGACTGTCTTGAGGTTGGCTGGCGGGCCTCTCGAGCTGTATGAAGGTTTGGTTGAAAAACTTGGAAAACAGAGCAGTCAAGAAGTATCAAGAAAAAAGGTTGATAGGTAGGAGCCTCTACATATGTTGCGTTAAGATTTATTCTGGTGACGATGCATGACCAGATTTGGGCCTCTTACTCGTCGACATGTTGGGACTGCACGCTGAACTTCCGATGGAAACTTCCTCACGGATTAACTTAAGAAACCGGCAACACAGAGAATCCCGGAGCACAACACAGCGCGAAAGCTTCGGTGTCCGTAAGAATCACTTCGTCGTCCATTGTGAACAGCAGACGAACAGTGAATTTCGAAATCGGAAGACGGGCTCGGGGTCGTAAAAATGGATCGAGAATCACAGAAAATCAGTTAAGCATGAAGGTAAATTCGTTATTGATGTTCGCTCCTTGTATTTAATTTCCCGTACCCCATATATTCACTCCTGTCAAATTACTTCCTCACAGATCGAAACTATAGTGCTCTATTTGGCTGACGTACCGATTATTCGGGAATCAGGCGGCGGGCCACAAGGAAACGCCTCGCGGGCCACGTCTTTGACACCCCTGATATACTAGCTGTAGCAGCAAGTTCGCATGCGGGTTCACATCCAAAGTCAGAGTGGCTCTCGGGGTTTGGAGGGTCAGAGACCACGCACTTGTGAAGCTACACACGNTTGAGACGAGAAATTTATGATCTAAGGAAAGATTCGAGGAATGATTACGCCGGATACGGAGTCGGGATTCTCCAGAAAGTACCAGCTGATCCTTTCCACAAAGTTCGATTTAAAGGAGGATTATTGTTGGTGTTGTCTAGAGTGGGTTCGACAATCGACCGTCTCTTCCGTGCTGGATTGCTCTCATTGGACCGCGTGAAGATACCGATGAAGAACTTCGAAGACGCCTCTATCGGATACCGGAACGAATTACAACTGAACTATCTACGCCGACAAGCGAAGGACAATTTTCTAGAATTTGGCACCGTGGCCGACTGGTTCGACATGGAACGCTTCAGCAAGATGCAACCGATCCTCATCCTCAGCTTGATCCTCATTTTCGGGGTAGGCTGCTGCGAGCGTTTGTCACCATTCATACTAGCCGGCTTCAATATCGAGGACCATGCCTCTCAGAGCATCGCTTCTTTCTTCAAGTGTTTGAAACCGTATCGGATTTTTATGATAATCAAGCGGCGCGGCGCTTTCTCGTCCAGTAATGCATTCAGCCACGAGAGAGATAAGAGGAATAAGAACTGTTGCCTAGACGACTCGGATCGTTCGAACGCAGCGACCTGGCTGAAACGCTTGTCGAACTCGCTTTCGCAATCGATGTCCGTTTCCGGCTCATTTTTTCTCCCAAGGCGCAACCTCTACATGATTCTCTTCATCGTCGCTGCTGCTTCCTATGCATCATACACAATGATCATAGTAATCCTGCTTGTGTGAAATGATCCCATAAGAACACCTCGATGAGTGGTGACGGGCGCAAAGTGTGCTCAGTGAAGAAAACTTGGAGGAGCCGTCCGAAATTCAGCCTGGAAAATGACATGTCTGAACTCTAGTGGGCAAGTCTCGTCCCTTCTGCGAATTCCTTGGCCGCAGCCTGCGAGGTCTTGCGCTGGCGCCGCCATGGTCCCCATCTGTCTCAAAGGTACGAGCCCTGCGCGGAAGGAATGGTTCGTCATAGTCATATAGCTTGAACGAGAATGAATAAAACTGCGGAAATCGATTCAATGTGGAGTATAAGTCCTATCATTGTGTCCGTGTATCACTCTACGTAGTGTTCAAAGTACAGAGGAAGCCCGAATATGTGCTGGGAATGATCGGCACGGCTATTTCGTGTAATATAAAAGCATGCTCTTCTAGTCTTCAACCCCGACGGAGAGTGCTCTTCTATTAGAGGGTGCTCTTCTATTTTCGATTCTTAGTGAGAGGAGACTCAACCAAACTCGCTTGGATCGCTTGACTGTGGGTATCGACATAAGAACAGGTCGAAAACTGAGTTGAATTCGGGAAAAATTGAAGAAGGCTTAGTTCAAAGGAAGAACGCATTTCACTTCTTGTCGTGCATGTGAACGTGGCGTCCCGAGGCTTCGCGAATTCGTCGCGGCTTGGCGGTTGCTCTTCTATTGGAGAGTGCTCTTATATCAGTGTGAGCACGGCACTCGATGAGAGAAGTGTGACGGATAGACCGAAATTCAGACATACTTATCATATGTTCCGACCCTGTTGACTCCTACATTCTGCACGACCCCGGCCGATTGTCAATGTTGCAAATGAAGGAAGCGATTTCCGTAAAAAGCAGGTAAGAAAGATCTTGAGCTGCAGATATGATGAGCCGTGCGTGGGGTCTCTCATCTCGGTTGCGGAACTAATGGACGCTCTTCTCAGAATGCTTTCAGGTGATTGATGCTTATCATTCCATTCTCTAAGTTCTCTCGTTAGAGAATTGCCTTGTTCCTGATGGTTTTTTCGTCCAATATAAGCATTGCTGCGGAGTTCAGGCACTTTTTAGTCGAGAAAAAGACAGGCGAAAAGGCAGTGAGAAAAGTTAAAAAAGGCAATGAAAAAGGCAAGAAGATGACTCATAATTTTCAACGTTTCCATGAAGAATCAGTTCTTAAATGAAATTTTTGAAGTCCTCAAAGCTGAAAAAGGCATTGCAGGCACCAAGAAGCCAAAATAGGCAAAATCGAGGGAAACTGGTCGGAATAGGCAAAGAGAGGCATTTCAGGCAAAATGCCTGAACTTCGCAGACCTACTCATAATCTCTAAAGTTGCGATGAAAACTCAGTCATTAAATCAAAGTTCGTAGTGGAATGAACTTCCTTCTCTGTTTCTGTGAAACTACATAAGGGCTCCCTACGCCGAAGCCTGCAATTTTGGGCCTTTCAAAGCTGAAAAGGGCATAATTGGGCACCAAGAAGCCAGTTTAGGCAGAATCTAGGTAAAAGCATTTCAGGCAAAATGCCTGAACTTCGCATTATATTCTCGAATTAATTTCTTTCTTCGGCTCTCTTTGATTCTGTATTTCCTATCAGAGGTCGCAGCCTTGTTTTTTTCCATGGTTTTCGGAGAAAGCGCATCCGTTTCAGATGGTAGGGAGTCCATTCTAATGTTAGTTCAAATGACTTTCGACGGAGCGCAGAATGAAACATAAATCAACTTCCTATGACTTGACATGACGATTCTAGAGCACTTTTTCAGAAGAGCTTGAGCTAGGATCGAGAGCAACAAGTAGTGTGTAAATCGAGAAAAAAATCTATCACGGATCATGCGGTCCTCAATGATATACCAGCTGTAGCAGCAAGTTCACATGCAGCTTCACATCCAAAGTCAGAGTGGCTCTCGGGGTTTGGAGGGTCAGAGACCACGCACTTGTGAAGCTACACACGGACAATATTTCATAGAGCACATGAAGCTGGCCATATCGGGTCCGTACATGGGGAAGGGTAGCGCATACCTATAAGTGCACCTATGAGCAGCCTGGAATATCTGTCGGTGTGCATGGGTGAGCACTATAGGGGTACCGCTGCTCTCGTAGCTCCGATTCTATACAAACAGGACGCTTTCATGGAGTCTGTTGGAAACAGGCACCCGAGTAGCGCATTCTAGTGTTTTGATTTTTTGCCAGATTCACAACCGATCTCAAGAGCACGAACTCTGGGGGGTTTCGCGTCTCAACAGTTTTCTCATCAATTCAACAGAGCGAGCTCGCGAGGACGTCGTATCTCAACGCGGCCCCTGATCGTGGAAACTCTCGAGATTCCGATGATGGAACAGATGAAGTTAGCATCCTTCGGCTATTGATTGAAAGCAAGAGAACCGATTTGTCCTTAGAAACCAATCATCCTCGAAATGCTTAGAACAGTGGCTCTCAAACTATAGGGCCGGCCCCACCAGTAGGGCCCGGCGACTTCTTTGGTGGGATCTGGGAATGATCTTGTAGAATGATTCATGCACATCCCTGATCGAGCAAGCTCACCCGTCGCGCGCTGATTTCGGGTGAAAACTATCGAAGCCGCGACAGGGGCGCCACCTACCGACCATATATAAGCTAGCTTCGTTAGTCAATAAAATGATCTTTCTAGCTACTCGTTATTATCAACCGCGATCTCTATGACCTAGACCAGAGGCTCAAACCGTGGCCCGCGAGGCCATTCTTCATGGCCCGCGGCGGCGGATCCGCTTTCCTCGGCATGTTTCTCATCGGGTGCGAAATCTATCAAGTCAACATACTCGAAGCCTTCGTCGGTCGTCGGGGTTGATTTCAAAGAGGAATGCGAATCGGAGAAGGGCAGTCCGATGGACGCATTGAACGCTGTTGGGTAAATGATTCTATTGCGCCACTCAATTTGAGGTTTCTGAAATATTCGTTCCAAATTGACAATACAAGTCTGTTCGCTGTCCCGGAAACAAAACTTTCTGACTTCCCTACAGATTCTACAGCTCGAAATCATAGATCCGAAATACAACATCCCTCTTTTTGATGACATTCGTTGTGGATTCCGACGAGATAATTAACTACTCGAAATAGTTCCCCAAGGATCAATATTCAAACATACGAGCATTCGTGCAACGGCAAGTCTGCTGCTTCGGAACCACTTGCTGTATCCAACAAGCGTTCTCATTTCAACAAGCCAATAACGAGCATTCCCCAGTTGTCCAGTTAATTTTGAAGTTTCGTAAATGAATTTTGACTGTTGTTAAAATCTTCGCTGCCCACGAGTATTCTGCCCCCCCCCCCCATCCTAAACAAAGCTTCGATGAGTGAGAGCAGACCGGCTCGGTCCGGGGTCCCTCAAGGGAGTTGTCTGTCACCGATCCTCTATGCCATCTTCGTACTGGACATAGCTGCTCATCTCCCGTCACCTGTGAAATACCTGCTTTTCGCTGATGATCTGAAGTTGTGGTCTGTCATCGAAAGCGGAGCTGACTGCACCCGGCTCCAACTTGCCATCGATCAAATCGTGACATGGTGCTCCGAAAACGATATGCAGATCTCTGCTCAGAAATGCGTGGTCCTCCGGCATGGCTCCTCTCCATTCTCAACACCATACCGTATAGACGACTGCGATATTCCGTTGCGTGATTCCATCCGTGATCTCGGTGTCATGATGACACCCGACCTAAGCTTCGCTGAACACATCTTCGATTTGACAAGATCAGCCCGATGCATCGTTAATACCATATTCCGGTGTTTCATTGTAAAAGATCCCAATGTTTATATGTATTCTACTTTTCAAATCACTTGTCCTCGCAAAGTTGCTATATTGTTGTCCCATCTGGAGACCCTCTCTTGTCAAGCATGAAAAAGCCGTCGAAGATGTACAGCGATACTTCTTACGTCGACTGAATATTCGTTGCGAAGGGAAAGAATTCCCTGATCTACCAGACATACGCACATTGTTCGATTTAGCGGACGATAGATTTCTCCGCTCTCTGTATTTATATCATGACTTATCAGAATATTTTATCATCTCTCCATCGTGTCTCAGAAAGAAGATAACTTTCTCGGCCCTTGCTTTTACCAAACACAGTGCTGTATATAACTCTTACTCGTGGAGAATGGCTCGAAGACTAAACAAGGCCGGTCTCCCAACATATCTAACTAATCCTTTGAATAAAGAGAATATTGATNATTGTTGTCCCATCTGGAGACCCTCTCTTGTCAAGCATGAAAAAGCCGTCGAAGATGTACAGCGATACTTCTTACGTCGACTGAATATTCGTTGCGAAGGGAAAGAATTCCCTAATCTACCAGACACACGAACATTGTTCGATTTAGCGGACGATAGATTGCTCCGCTCTCTGTATTTATACCATGACTTATCAGAATACTTCATCATCTCTCCACAGTGGCGGATCCAGGGGGGGGGCGATCGGGCGTTCGCCCCCCCCTCGAGTCTGGCTTCCCAGGCAGAATATACAGATCAGCAGGAGGAGTTCCATAGGTCATCATGGATTGAGTTGACGCTTTGTACGCAACGAATATCAGAATAAAGAGTCAGTTTTCAATCGTGTCTTCGCGAAGAAAAAAAATACTTCGGGGACACTAAAAATCTGCAATCGCCCCCCCCTCGAGCCATTCCTGGATCCGCCACTGCTCTCCATCGTGCCTCAGAAAGAAGATAACTTTCTCGGCCCTTGTTTTTAGCAAACACAGTGCTGTATATAACTCTTACTCGTGGAGAATGGCTCAAAGACTAAACAAGGCCGGTCTCCCAACATATCTAACAAATCCTTTGAATAAAGAGAATATTGATTGAATTGATTGATTGAAAACATCCTGCGTGGATATCGGGTGTCTCTCTAATATAAATTAATTCCGGAGAACTGCTGCCTGTTCCGTGTGCCGACTCAAATCACAAAGCGCCAATACGCCATCGCTGTAGCTAGGATGTGTTTTCTGCACGCGTTGATTCAGGAAACTGCTTGCGCATGCCGCTCGCTACGCTCGCGGCTTCAATTATTCCCCTTGCGTCGTCCAGTGCTGTGAATTGCGCCGGCATTTTTCTCGTCGCAGTCGCCATTTCCGTGTTTACACCCAAGTCTAACTCGGCGGGCGCCAACCGAAAGAGAACCGGTATTCTATCACTGTATTCTCCTCAAAATACTCATGCGGAAAAACCGCACTTGCAAACAATTGGATCTGAGAGAAGATGAGAGGGAAGAGAAAAGAGGAATGAGTATCATACGAGTGCGCTCAAATCCCATCTTTTATTTAACAAAGATCTGTCATTTACGAAGAAGAAGATTTCCACTTGATCAACAGAGTTCAACGTTATACTTTGGAACTTTGGAAACTTTCAGAATATTTTGGTATCTGAGTAAACTACAATATTTACTTCGAATTGTGGATCTGCCAAATATCGCGCAATCTCAACTTTGAGATTGGTATGCGAGTTTTCTATACTTGAGCCTTCATCGTTCGAACTTTCGAACTGGAAAAAACTTTCCGAAGGGTCGACACGTGGAGAATTCATTGATGGAGCGACATAGCTGTTCTTCGTCGCGTCTTTCGACGAAACGCATGTGTTTTTCACGGCTTTAGTGAATATATTTTTCGCTTCATCTCGCTCATGATGAGTCAAAAATCTCAACTTGAAAAACGGGTGACTGACTGCAGCTATATATCAGGGCCCTTTCACCGCGAAGTGTGTCAGAATCTAGCAGGTCTTCGAAACGCTTCTCAACGCCCCGGAGTGCTCGGCGCCGCAAGGCTTCGCAGACTCCAGCAGTACCTTCAAACTGTCGGAGTTGTGAGCAGAGTTTTAACGTAGGACTACGTTCTAAGGATCACTCTCCAGAGAAATTGAGAGAGGATTTCGGTGACGGATGTTGACACCAGAAGCAGCCCTCAATAACCGGAAGTGGGCTTTGTGATCTCGATCGTTCTTGCACCATCTGTTACGACCATGTCTCACCAATCACAATTTTGCGAAGAAAAATCTCGAAATCTCCCTATACTATCGATTCTCTCCAAAACTCTTGTTGTGTGTACGACATCAATCAATCCATCATCAATCAATTTGACTATCAATCGAGAGGTAGAGCACGGTGGAAGGGGCAGATATATTCAAATAAGCCGCCAAGATTGAGTATTGATGAGAGGCACACTGCCGCCAAGACAGCCTCCAACGAGGGAGAGGAAGTTTTCGACGAAGTGGGTTTCTGCGAACTGGGTTTCTACGAAACGGATTTCTGCGAAACGGGTTTCTGCGAAGCGGTTTTCGAGGAAGTGTGGTATAACCCTTCAAAACGACGACAGGCTATTCCGACGCGAACCTGCCGGAGGGAATCGTCGAAATAATGTCAATCAATCAATCAATCGGCAGTACAAGCAACATCGTCGACCGTAGCGATATCCTCCCGCAGTTTGTTCTTCATTTCACTGAAGTGGTCCTCCAGTTTCGTAGTGATGACTCGTCTCGACATCACGTTCATTTTCAAGGAAGGCAACGAGGCAAGAGTTGTACACAACTCGGTAAATTCCGGCTGGTCGACCGTGCTCAACGGGCAAAGAGACTGAACAACGTAGTTCATGACAGCTGAGTCAACTTTTTCCTGTACAGCGGTCGAGGCTTTCTTGAGGAAGCTCACCAACTTGGCTTGGCCAGCCTCAACGTCGGTCCTGGCCCGTTTACGATTTCGAAGAACTTCCGTGCTTCTGTTTTCCGCCAGAATACTGAGTTTGTTCGGATGTTTCCGTTTCAAGTGCGTCACGAAATTGGAAGTTACTTCCAAAAATCCAGAGAAGCTTTTCGAGCAAGTTCGAAACCTCGCCACGACTGGAGTCTTGGACGGTGACGGTCCTTGCTCGCCGTTGGTGCTCTCACCGGTAGAAATAACCTCAAAAAGTTCAGTCTTAGTTTGAAGGATTGCCGGTAAGATTCTTCGCCTGATATCTTGTGCGCTCCCAGACTGCGTAAATTCGTCAGACTCCATTCTGTTGTTTTGAAACGGTGGGAGAATAATATCAAATCCATAACGGCCATCGATAATAATCTCAAGACTATAGTTTCCGTGGATACGCTATATCCTTTTCTACGCCGCAAATCCGCTCAAGGCCCGTTTACGAGAACTTACACTTGAGATCTTTTCACGAGCAAGAAGAGGTACAATGAGAACGACTGCAGCGTTTCCCACGACTCGGCACACCATTCACCTGTTTCCAAACAAAGGTACGCGAGGGGGAAGCAGGACATCGTGCATCGAACGTATCGAAATGAAACTTCCACGAGCCGAGATTAAACCGGGAACGCGCTTTCGTCGGCAGTGCGTGCGGTCCCTCGTTCTCAAAGTTTCCCAAAGCGCTGAAACACTTCCAATGAACAATACTCCTCATGGAACTCAAAAAGTAATTTAGAAGTAATTGGAAAGACACGCAATTGCATTAGGGGATAATTAATTACAAATTACTCGCAAAACCAATGTAATTGACTCAATTACTAATTGTAATTGAAAAGTAATTGATGAGTAAATTGTAATTGAACCTCCAATTAACCCCCATCCCTGCATAGGACCGCCGGCTAGTCTGCTCTTGCCCGCCGTTTTAGCGGGATGTCGAAAGGTACGCATGGAGCAGGAGAGGTGAGTTTGGGTTAAAAACGCTCGGAATTGAGTCAGTGAATCCTAGAGACAGGTGAGGGCGCAGAGCGGATGGGTTAGGGTGCCCTTATGTCGTAGACCCATTTTTCCTACACTCAGTTGCTACAGCAGCTCCGCCAGTGTGCTTTAGAACTTGCTCAACGTCCCAGATCGGTGCTCGATGTTTCCTCGGAGGTCTTAGGTTGAAGATTCCTCGCATCCAACGGCTAACGGTTGGGTGATTCCCCACTTTGAATGCGTCTTTGGGGGTAGGTAGTAGAAGAGACACGACCGGAAGGAGTTCACCGAGGAGTAGGAGTAGCCGTGAGGTGCGGTGTCGGCGAGGAAGTTGCGAATCTGATTCAAAGTGACAACAACCGTAGGGGCATGTCGTTGTTGGCACCTACGAACCCAGCTGTTCCAAGCGACGTTGTATGCTGATCTTGTGCAGGTGCTGATAGCGTTTTCCAGAAAGTGTGACGGTTCTTGAAACAAGAGAGGGGGGCGGGACGCCATGCGACCAGTTGTGACTTGCGGGTTAGCAGAAGCGGGTGAAGGTCGCCTTTCTGATCCCGTCCGACATACAACGCTAATCGCCAGAAGCTGGGAGCTGAAAGAAAAGGGGCAGCAGCTTACCAAAAACGGTGGAAAAAGTTGGAAAATTGTGCACACGCTAAAACACGCCGATGCTCGACGAGCGGAAAACGAACAATGAGGGTACAGCAGCCGACGTCCACCCTCCTGTGTTGTGTTGCTTTCTTCTGATTCACGTATTCCATACGTATTCCCATACGTGGAGGGTCCGGATTGCACCGCCTCTCTCGTCAGTTCTAGCACACCATGATTGTTTGAATGCTCCCCAGTTTTCTGGAAGCGCATTCATCAGTCGAGAGATGAGCGCATTAGAGGGAATATCGGTCTTACTCTGAGTCAGATTGAATACAATCTTGTTGTGAGTATCAATATTCTGATCAGCGTCCTTCGTCCTTCGATTAATCGTAGGTGAAAGCTAACCAACTGGCGAGAGCGGCATCCTGATACAGTCCGCTTTCATTCTCGAATCTCTTCTTGACCTTGCTCCACATGTCTGCGGCTGAGACAATGCCGGAGTCTAACGAGAAGAGACACAGATTGATGTTCGGATGAACGATTTGGAAGAAGACAGTTCTGGCATTTTTGTTGCCGATCTTGTAGTTCTCCCATCTCTTTCGTCCGTTGAATCAGGCTTCAGGGACAAAACGGTATTTTAGGTGGAAAAAATTCATGTCGGTGGTTTCGGTTGAAAATTGGTATTAATGATGTCCGATGGCTGGATAATCGAAAACCAATCTTAGTTTTGCGAGGAAGTTCACTTTTGGGGTAGAACGAGCATTCAAAGCATGTCACCTGCATGTCAGGGTGATCGTGTCAAAATCGACCCGAGGTTTGGCGCCAATAATAGGCAGAAACGAAATCGAAACATAGGAGTGTGACAACTTAAGATGATGGAACAAATGATCAAAAGTGAGTCAGAACACTGTCTCCCCGACACGGCTAACCTATTTTCCTGACGTTATGAGGCCTCTTGATTTCCCAATACGACAGACTCGATTTTTTTTCGAAATGAACTTCGAACCTTCCTCTTCCCAAATTTCTCTATAGCATCTTGCGGAATTCTGCGGCAATCGAGATACGCCGGTTTTTGCGTTGTAGACAGTTCTTTGCTTACTGGGCAGCTGCTCGGTACGGGAAAGATGTAGAAACCATCATGCTGACTATGCTGGCCAGCGTGCTACCTACACGGGAAGCGGGAAGCACATATCTGCGTAGTGGTCGACGGTGAGCATGTTTCCCGACTCGGATGCGGTTTTGTAGAGCAGTTGCGCGAACTCAGATTCAGCAGCCTCGGAGTGAGCTCACACGTTAACTTATACTTCATCCAAAAATCCATCATCATGCTTCTGTAGTTAAATGAATGTCAGACAGCGCATCGTCATCCTGCAGGTGCTTCGATAGCAGCCGATTTTCCCGCGCGGGTGTTAAAAAAAAAAATTGTCTCAAATTGTTTGATGAGGACTTTGAATTTGTTTTCCCTCACTTTTGAAGCAACACAGACTCGTCACCGACGAAAAATAGTTTTTTCCACTTGAAAGGCCATCTTGCCCCACTGTGCGACGTCGGTTTATGATAAGTACGGATACTTCAGAAAAACTCATTTTGGCTTCAACAGCCTCATCAGCTTCATTGGATTCTGGACCGATTTAGCTTAATGGAATAAGACACTTGGCTACGCCACTTGATTTTGCCCGCCGGCTTCACGAATCTAATTTATTTTCAGCACTTCCATCGAGACAGCCGGACTCCCAACGACCCTCCACTGATTTGCTCAAAGAACTCTCGAAATTTCGAACAGTCCGCGCTCCCTCTCCCTCTGAAAAAATGCATTCATTCTGTTTTTATCCCCGGGACTACGATCCCCCGCCCACCCACCACCACTCGTCTGTCGTCTGCTATCTGCAGTGTGTAGCAGGAAGCAGCTTCGCGTGCCTTCGTTGGTGAGTTCCGCCATCTCATTTACTGTTCGCTGAAGATGAATGTGGTGGAGATCCAATCTCCTAGAGGACATCCTCCATTCAGGATCGACTAATGAGTCCACGAAGTATTTATTCTTTTTCGTGATTATAATGATGTGATCCTGTGGAAGTTGAGAACACGCTGCGGCTGGACAACCACTGATTCATGGTCTGTCCGTGGTGGTGCGCCTGGGCGCATGTGTGGGATCGGCTCTTGCCAATCCAACACGTATCAGCATTACAATGATCATCGAAATTTGTGCGGCCACGACAGTTTGTCTCACCTGCGCCTTGCTTCCAGAAACGTCGTCTAAATGATTCAATCGTAGAATCTACTGCGACACTCGCACGTCTCTTAATGAGCAATACGAAAGATGATTTAGATCGCAGACGTCTCGACGATCTACAGTGTCACGCTGCGCTGCTCGAATCCCACATCGAAGATGCAGAAGAATTCCGGGAGAGAATCAATGATGGAGTCTATTCGGGAACCGCTCGGATAACTAAGGTGGACGAAGAGCTGATTTTCAGACTGTACATCATCCTGGAGGCCATCAACTGTAATTGGCTGATCAACGGCTGATGCCTGTGACAGTGCTCAAGGTCCAGCAATTCACGGGCCAGCAATTGTGGAAAATGCTCTTCAGCCGGTTGGAACTCTCAGCGAACAAGCTCAGGAAGCTAACATGCTCTATAAACAGTTCAGCGCGTGCAACGCGATAAAACACGCTCGCGAGGTAACGAATCGCGACGTTTTTCTACGGAGTGCTGGCGCACTCCGGCCCGTATCTGCACACAAAGCCGAGAGTACTCTCTAACAGAAAGAAACGGATGTAAGAAAGTACGGATCTGCCCGAACAAGTGGTAGAGCTCCTCAGAGACGAATAAATATTTCGTGAATACTTATCCCGACGTCCTTTTAATGAATGTGTGTGATTATGGTAGTCTATGAGTGGGGTCTTGATGAATGATAGCAATTATTGAAAGCAGAGTTCCTCTTTTAAGATGCTGGCTGTTCCGCTGTAGCCTGTTGGATGAATTCTCTCTCCTCGTTTTGGCGCGGTTCGGCGTCGGTTCTCTCTCGTTGATTTTCTGGCGAAGACTCCTCGTTCGTCGACGCTGCTAACTCCGTGCGGCCGCGAGGCAGCCATTTCGTCTTCGGTCACCGGACAATCTGACAGAGTTCCATCAAAATCGGTAATTACTAGACTTCGCAGAAAGCCGCATTTTTGAGAACCGTGGTTCTCGGTTCTGAAAATGCTAGAATCCACAACCGCGGTTAGAAACCGCAACGATTTTCTAGAGCTGTGGACAGTGAATTGACGAACATATGATAAGTTACGCGAAGAAGCCAAGGTAACTGACGAGGATCGTTCGACCAGGAACGAGTAGGGGTCGCTGTGCCATCGTGCGAAAGAGATTCTGGAGGTGATTGACACGTTGTCTGGACGTGAACTTTTGTCTCGTCATTCATTGTGGGAAGAAAGAACAGAAATAGAAGTTCATAAGATCGGTGTTTATTCGAAGCATTTCTTCTGATAATCTGAGTGTTTTGTTTACTTATCAACACAAATCCGACAAGTGGATCAGTGATGCTTATAACCGCCCTTCCAGATTCAGTCTTGTGTCACAAATCTCTGTCACAAATTTGGCAACACATTGTTGATGCCTCCAACACGGGATTACACTGTCTCGCAGTTTTTCTCGACGTTGCTAAGGCTTTTGACTGTCTGGACATTGAACTTTTCGCTCAGATGCTGTCGGAATTAGGTTGCAGCCCAAGGTGCATTTCTTGGTTCAGGTCCTATCTCACAGGCAGGTCTCAGAAGGTTCAGGTTGGACACCTCAGTTCGAGTCCCCATGTCATCGACAGAGGTACTCCGCAAGGCTCTGTTATCGGCCCGTTTATTTTCATCGTGTACCTCAATTACGTTCTCAACAATTTGAAAGCAGAGTGTAACTGTCGCCCGATTGCATACGCTGACGACACTACGCTACTCTTCGACATCTCTCGCAAACCTGACGCTGCAGAGATACATGAAATTGAGCTTAATATCGAGAAAGCTGTCAATGTCTTCGGTCGTTTTGGTTTGGTTATAAACGCAGACAAGACTAAAGCTGTCCTGTTCCACAACCCTCACAACAAGATCGACGCGAACAACTATCGGTTTAGTGTCCATGGAGTCCCGATCCCGCTATCTGATAAAGCCGAATGTCTTGGAGTTGTGTTGCATCAACACATGAAGTGGCTTCCCCACGTACGGCACATCTCTGGGAAATGTTTCGCTGTAATATCATCGATTTCCCGGCTCAGACGCACGGGTCTCAGCCCCAGTCTCCTCGCGTCGATCTACAAAGCTCTCCTCGAGCCATGTCTCTCCTACTGCCTTTCGATCTGGGGTAGTTCATATGCCAACGTCATAAACGCGGCCCAGGTCATCCAGAATGCAGCCATCAGGGCAATCACCGGTCGATCAAGAAGGGTGTCGGTAACGGACTGTTACTCGAAGCTAGACATTCTCAATATTGAGCAGTTAACCAAATTGAACCAAGCCGTTCTGGCTTATAAATCTCGGAGGGGAATCATTCATCCCGAGGGCCCCTTTGACCTTGTAGAGATATCAAACAGACCAAGGCGCCGCCGTGGGAGCCTGCGAGCTCCTCGAGCAAGGACCGTGCTCGGCACACACAGCCTCCGCCACCGCTTGCCTTCTGTATGGAATAACCTTTCCCCGACTGTTAAAGCAGCACCCTCAGTCAGGATTTTCAGAGACAGACTACGTCGAAGAGTGGTGTAAATCTTCGTAGAAATATTGTGTTGAAACTAATAATATTGTTACCTTTATTGTGAAACTCACGACCGGTAATGTGAATAAAAACTTTGAACTTTGAACTTTGTGAGATCGGACGTTTAAATCACAACGAAAGTAGCTCTGGTTTATGATGTACCTTCACATGGCTTCGTAATTGAATGCTTTCCAAAGGGTGAAAATGTCATCGATAGTATCGGGATGCAACGTGATTTTTCTTAATTTCGAATATTATCTTCAGAGTGCGTAGGTTCATGCAAAATGCATATTTTGTATGTGAGGGCATATTTCTGGGTTTTCATAGCCCAAATGCATGATTTGAGCATCAAGGCTCGAAGATGCATGAATTGAGCGCCAAGGCTTGAAAATGCATAAATTCCTGCGATCGTGTCATGAATCATGAAATCCTGAGCACTTATGAGCAGTCCAGTCCAGGATGCAGATCGGAGAATCCGCAGTATCATCAAATAACTTCTAGGCATAGCGTCAAGGCTTTGATTCTCGCGCTGCTCAAGCTCTTTGAGCGGCGGTCTGACGCCGAGCTTTCAACCGAGCGCACGTTCGTGCATCTGAACAACGTGCGCGTGGACACGTCTTGGACGAGAAAAGCACGCCTTCGTACGTCTGGGAGCACAATCCGAGCGGGCAACCAAGCCACAGAAGTTCTCGGTTTTTCATTGAGTCTTCTCACTTCTTCGGACATATTTTCAACATATTCGTGCATATTTCGACGCAATCTAAGTTGCATTGTGCATATTCCGGCGCATATTTGCATGCATATTTCGACCTTCCTGACTGCATATTTGCATACATATTTCCGTCTTTTCTCTTGCACGAACATACGTACTCTAGTAATTACTAGGCTTTCCAGCGGTCTTTTAACCGCAAAAAGGAATGTGGTTTTCGAAATAATAACCGCTATGTTGATAGTCACATCTATTCGCAGAAATTGCAAACGAAATGAAGAGGGGCTCATAGACAGAGCACACACGGCCGCGGCGCAGTCCTTTGATGCGCCTGCAACATTTACGTATGCCAGTTGGCAGTTCCGATGTTCGAGAGCGTCGGCTGTGCATGTTTTTGATCGATGCTTCTGGACGATTCTCGTGAGTGGAAGAGCTCCCCTCGACTTCTCCGAAATCTTGCGGATTAGTGGATTCAAAACAACGTAATCTGAATAAATCTCTCTGATCTGCCTCTATGGAAGATCGATACGAAGTCTAGCTCTGGCGAAAGTCATAGTAAACTATCGCAGAGCATGCGGTTATCGGCGGTTAATAATCGCGGTTTCGCTCTCGCGGTTTTCAGAAATGCGGTCATTTGGAAAGCCTAGTAATGACTAGACTTGCAGCGGTTCTTAACCGCAGGAACCGCATGGTTTTTGCGGTTTTTTACCGCAAGTGGAACCACGTCCAGGAGGCTCCATCGTTCTCAACGCGGCTGGTGAATTCACCCCAGCCAAGATCAATTATGGTAATGCAATGGTGCTTGAGGAAGATGGCAAGAATTAGCTCAGCTTCCGCGCAATGGTTCCAGCCTATGTGCAGTGCGAAATGTACGCCTGGGAGGTGTTGCGAAAAATCGACCCAATAACGCCCGACTCCAATCCGGAAAACTACAAGATTGTCAATAAAAATGCCCAAACAGTCTTGTTCAGTGTTGTTCATCCGAACATCATCATGTCGCTGTTTTCTGCTGACTCAGATGTAGTTTCGGCTCCGGACATGTGGAAAGCCATCTGCGACGAATTCCGAAATGTGTCGGGCTTATATCGCGAGCAAGCCATCTCAAGGTAGTTAGCCTTTCAGTGCTCGCCGTCAACAACGATCGAACAAAATCTCGAGATCTACAATAAAATGACGTTCAATTTGACAGAAAGCGATGCAGATTTGCCTGCATCGGCTATCAGCTCGCGTCTGCTGAGCTCACTCCCTGAAGACTGGGATGCGTTCAGGCAAGCTTGGTCGACTAGGGACGAAACGAACAAGTCCCTAGCTTCTCTGATCAATCTCATCAAGAGCGAGGCCGCGCGTCGCCAGCTTGACAGTGGAGTTGGCGACGTGACCGCTTTGATGGCGTGGAGGTGGAGGGTGCGGGAACTGCCCTCCTGACTGTCCGGCAAGGCAACAAGATCACAATCATGGAACCAAGGGGAGCTTTGCTGGTACCGACAATGAATGCGGATTTGATTTCGCTCGGTCAGCTGACTAGAGACGGCTACAAGGTAGTCATGAAAAACGACGGGATTGTTATGTCCTCCGGCATGAGTCGCGTGGTTGCGCAACGACGTCGTGAACTCTATACGATTAAAGCGGACCCAACTCGTAGACTACCATAATCACACAAATCCATTAGAACGGACGACAAGATAAGCATTCATGAAATATTTATTCGTCTCTGAGGAGCTCTCCCACTTGTTCGAGCAGATCTGTATCTTTCTTACACTGCTTGTTAGAGAGTGCTCTCGGCTTTGTGTTCGGATACGGGCCTCCAGGATGATGTACAGTCTGAAAATCAGCTCCTCGTCCACCTTAGTTATCCGAGCGGTTCCCGAATAGACTTCATCATTGATTCTCTCCCGGAATCCTTCTGCATCATCGATGTGGGATTCGAGCAGCGCAGCGTGATACTGTAGACCAGCGTTTCTCAACCTGTGTTCAGCGGAACCGAATGGTTCCGCAGACGATTTTCCATAGTTCCGCCGCATATTTCCTGCGGAACCGCGGAGCTTCTTCCCGACTCCTCTTCGGAGCAGTTTTGATGCGTTGCGCATCAGAGTAAGCCATAGTAGCCCATGCCACAGACTCGACAGAACTATCTTGCATCTTGTTCGGGAGGAGCACAACGCTCCTTGTATCTGTATCTCTTGATCCCCGGTCGATTCTGGTCGGCTGCCTTCTGAGCGCGCACCGCGACCACCTTCTGACCACAACACGAGTTCGTGGCCCCCCGTAACTGAGAGCAACGTTCTAAACGGAACAGTTTTATTTCCTTTCTCGAATTCAGCGCATAAGGAACCCACCAGATGAGAAGGGTTTCTCCCACATGCAGTGGCGTTGTGAGACCGAGTGCCGCCCGATGCAGAAACTCGAAATCGAGGGGAACCAGTGAAACCGCCCCGTCGACCGTCGCCGGACCGGAGCGAGAACCGGAGATAGAAGAAAAAGAACAGAATCAACTTCTTCATCCTAGTTGACACTTACGGTGACAACGTCATCCAGGGCATTCCATGTTCCGCATGAGGTACATAAGTGAGGTCATGAAAATGAAAGCAGACAAACAGCTTTTTGCGGTGTCTGAGCGAATGCTTCCGCGGGCCGGGATGACTTTCGAAATGGTTCCGCGAAGCGAAAAAGGTTGAGAACCGCTGCTGTAGATCGTCTAGACGTCTGCGATCTAAATCATCTTCCATTGTGCTTATCAAGAGACGTGCGAGTGACCCAATAGATTCGACTATTGAATCATTGAGACGACGTTTCTGGAAGCAAGGAGGCGCAAGTGAGACAAACTGTCGTGGCCGCACAAACGATGATCACGAAAAAGAATAAACACCTCGTGAACCTATCCGTCCATCCTGAATAGAGGATGTCCTCTAGGAGATTGGATCTCCTCCACATTCATCTTCAGTGAACAGCAAATGAGAGATGACGAAATTCACCGACGAAGGCGCGCGAAGCTGCTTCCTGCTACACACTGCAAATAGCAGACGACAGACGAGTGGTGGGGGGGAGGGGTGGCGAGTCTAGGTCAGAGTCTCCAAAACAATATCAGCCGCCTCTCAGTTTTCGTGGGAGAGGAGGGAGGCGTCAGCGCGCCGAATTCGAATATCGTAGGGTGCTGACCAAAAAATATCGGGCCGGCTGGTTCGCCATGAAAATCGAGAACGGCGATGCATCAAGAGACTATTTTTGTGCTGAAAACGGAGCGACAAGACGGGTGACCTTCAGATTCCAGGCATAGTCTCGTGAGATCTTTGAAATGACGTCCAGGTAAGTCAATTCTCATCAAAATCTCTGTTTATTTCAATTTTCACAAATGTACATCGGATGCATTGAGTGGAATCTCCAGCAAATGTTCATGACGGTGTGCTCAAATAAGAGTGGTCGCTCAGACTACCCTGAACAATTGGGTACGTATGGTCATTCTGCATAATCCATTCCTCCAATTGAGAATTGGGATTGTTCGGAGAAACTTCGTCGTCCGGTGTCTCCAGGTCTGCTGCATCTTCCGCGCTGGCAGAATCTTCTACGACCGGAATTCCTTGAGCTGCTAGAATTGGAGCCTCTTCTTCGTTCGACAAAGTGTAGCTTCTCCGAATAGGTACCCAGCGGAAGCTTCCGAGACGCATTGAGCTCGAGCGCGCAAAGTGACCTTTACATAAAGGAACACCCCTCCCACTTGAAATTCTAGAGGACTATCTTCCATTGTAATCTATTCGTGCGATCAGGAAATTTCGGTAAAAGGTACTCGGAAACAACCCGACCAGATTACCATGCCAATCCGCGATATGCCCAGTTTCGGGCACAGAAATGGTCTCTGAACGAATGTCCGTCCATGATTCTCATCGCGAGCCAGCCGGTACGATTTTCGTGGTTAGCACCCTATAAGATTTGAATTTCGCTCGCTGCTCCTCTCCTCCTCTCCATCGAAAACAGAGAGGCTGCAGACATTGTTTTGGAGACTCTGGCCGCCTCCCGGGGTGGCGGTCGTAGTCCCGGGGATAAAAACAGAATGAATGCATTATTTCAGGGGGAGAGGAGAGCGCGGCCTGTTCGTTTCGAGAGTTGGGAGCCCGGCTGTCTCGATGGAAGTGCTGAAAACAAGTTAGAGTCGTGAAGCTGGCGGACAAAATCAAGTGGCGTAGCCAACTCCCTTATTCCACGAAGCTGAATCTGTCCAGAATCCAATGAAGCTGATGAGGCTGTTGAAGCCAGAATGAGTTTTTCTGTAGTATCCGTACGTATTATGAACGGACGTCGTTCGTCCGTCTTGCAGAAAAGTGGGGGAAAAGGAGGGGATTCGGAAGAATACTCGCTTCTAGGGAATTCCGAGAGAAATTCAGGAATGACCACGCATCGAATACGGAATGGGGATTCCGTTGAGTAGCAATTTGATGAAGCTAGCCTCATCAGATTCGTAAAATATGAAGCCATAGCAACCAAAATTCACCCTAGGTAACTAGGGTGAAACCACTAGTAAATACATCGCATGAGTCTCGCAGTTTGAGAAGAATCAGAATATTAGAAGGATGTTTCAGATGCCTCAGGTTCTTGCAGCTTCTCGAAAGCCGGGAGACGTATTGAAGCGCTGGATCGGCCGTGAAATCTCCGTGGCTGACTTACTTGTTGCAGGATGTTAGCTGCGGAATGAAGGAGATATGATATGATATGGGATTCGAAGTTGTCGAGAAGGGTGCGGGTACCAAAGATTGAGCCCACGACGCTGCTAATTCCGTGCGGCCGCGTGGCAGTCATTTCGTCTTCTTTTTTTAACGTCTAGGAGAGAGAGACCCGAACCGATAACGGCTATTTTGAGCGCGCTCTCAAGTTTCCGAAGTTTCTGAGTTGAGCTTGTCTCGAAAGAAGCTTTCTCCCTGTGATTGTATCGATATTGCACGTACGTTAACATTTTCTTGCCCCTTAAGCTCCCCCATCTCCTTCAAATTTATTCTCTTCAGCTTAAAGGAACCGATCTCGGCCTCAACGTATTTTATAGCTCTTCGTCCAAGATGGAGATTGAAGCGAATTTTCTCGTCCGCGTGCCGAGTCACCGCTTCGGCGGCGCCGATATTTGGTGTCATCGACGGGGACCCTTCCACGTTGCGGGCTAGCAATATCTCTGGGATTTTTTCTCCCACGTAAGCCATCGTGTTGCCGGAGGAGCACTGGTCAGCCTGAAATGCTCAAAAACTCGCGATATCTACTGTCCGCTGACAGCAGTTATCAGGGTCTCCGGAGAGATCGTGGTTTTCCCAAGGGATCACAATCAATCGCCCGATGACAATGGACATGGCGCGGATGTTCGCGCAGCCGGGCGTGACTGGCTCGTCGACCTACAAGAAGAACCGCGGCAGCCACCCGGCGACGTGATACTCCGGCATCGTCGCAATCTCCCACTCAACGCGGCTGCTCAGATTCCCCCGCCAAAACACCTGCGCACCGCTCGCCGTATCGTGGAAGCTGTGAGACCGCCTGAGCCGAGGTTTATCCGGGAACTTCATCTGGCCGTTGAAGCAGATTCGTATCCACTTTATACACGTACCAGCCACGGAGAACGCCTCCTGGGCTTCGATAACGCTGAATAGTTGTCTTTATAACTCCTACCTTGCTTCAGCTGCTCAATGAAGCATCGATGATGCATGCTGATGCAACCTTCAGAATGGTTCCTCGGAAATTGTCTTCTCACTTATCTACAATCCACGGAAACTGGGGAAGTTATGTCGGAATGGTAGCCTGCGCTCTCATGAATTCTGCCACGGCCGAAGCCTACCAGTGGGTGTCCCGGTGTTTGAAGCAGGCTTGTCCGGGTTTAGTCGTGCCTCAGTACATGGGAGATTGGGATATTGCGATTAGAGCTGCGGTTCGATCAGGATTCCCCGTCGCTGAAATACGAGAATGTCTCTTTCACTACGCTCAGAGCTTGATCAAGAAAGCCAGAGCCTCCAACATCGGTCTGGCAGCGGAGCTCAATGGTTCTGGAGAAGTTCTGAAACACATGTTGGGCTTCTGTGCCTTGACTCTCCTTCCAGCCGCCCACATTCCACCCACCTTCGATGAATTGGCTGCTTCAGCGGTTGATGTACATTCTTCGTTTTGGAGATTTTTGGATTACATGCGAACAACGCGGCACTGCGTCGCCGTCGGGGAAGCCACACCGCTGCGTGGAACTTGGTTTCCGTAATTCTGGAGATGGCCAGCGACACAATCACCGACCACAAAATCCACCACAGCGAAGTCATCCACATCAGGTCAAGATCTAGTCGGGCCACAAAAATGGACGAAATAGGCATCACTCGATCGTGGCTGTTGTGAAATATATTCACGTGCCGCTAGGGCAGAAACCTTACGCATGCTTTGTATTAAAGGGGGCCCCTTTGGCCAGGTACCGACACCGGTCGGTACCTCCCTTTCTCACGTAACTGCTCGCCAGTATATAAGCGAGCAGTCTACTCTTAATAAATACTGGGTCTAAAGGTTTCCACTGCTGTCTTCATTCTTGTGCTCCATCCAACTACCTTCGACATCCAATAGTGGCATTTATTAAACTCAGGCGAAACCTCCCCATTGCAATTCATACATCTAGTGTAAAACCGAATAGGAGCCTCCTTCATGCGCCACGGCGTCCTGACAGAGGAAGAAATCCTCGCCGGCATTTTCGAAGATACGATTAGTTTATCCGAGGATAATCCCGTTTAAAAACCTCGGATTCATGGCTCACGATAAGTAACTCGCTTCGGAAAACGTGCTGGTGCGCCGGCGTCGGACGAAAATTTGTCGCCCTAGGCTCCAGCCTGACCTAGACTTATGGTAAATCCGGCCGTGGAAACATCTCTTCCGGCGAACTCGACGCTTCTCCCACATCATTCAAAATCGCAGCATTGCCAAAAAGCGTCCCAATTCGTGAAACATTCGTAAACCAGAGCGTTCAAGCATTTCGTGGCTCCGGCGGTTCTGGGGGTCTCGTCATCAGAGCTCGGAGAATCGTCGGAGCCGTCGGAGATCGGTTTCGGAGCAAGCTTCGGTCTCTTGTCAACATGCTCCTGAGCCAGTATGAAGTTTTGCGGCATGTCTAGGTTCCTTCCGTAATCAGCAGCGATCCACACATTAAAGGTTTGCCTGCGGCTGGAGTTCTTAATCAATAGGCCCGAAAACCCGGCGAAAAAAGTTTTCCGACTTCTTCCGACGGTGGAGCTGTGGCCCATCGGAAAACTGATTTCGAAACGCATCTCCCAGGACTAAAATGGTTTTACTTGAAGCTACCGAGAGCCATTTTCCAGAGCCGAACAACTAGCCGATTTTTGCTGAGATTTCCGATTTTTCCTTTCGGGAGGTAGAGACACTGGATGACTTTTTTCTGCTATCCCTCGGCTCTTCTATGGTTAAAGCAGGGGAATGAAGCAATCAAAGCTTGAAAAGCGGACTGCTTAAAGTGTGTTATAACGAGCTAGCGACTCTCTGTTCAATTCATCACAACTGAGACCTCTGGTCAACTCATTAGGTACAACCGACTATGAGAGGGCCGATAGAGATATGAGATCGGCTCATGCAGGTCTCGGACCAATGGAACAAGCGTGAGAGCTACGTCTCGTCGGTGGATGAGACGATGGATGTGAAGTGCATTCTTCGTTTGAGTCAATCGATTCTTCGAGAGGCGGTCAAGTGGTAGGGCTGTTGTGGTGTAGCAGACGCATTCAGGCTGTTCGGTTGAGGCACGTGCACGTAGTGCTCTGACCTTCGCGCGGCACGCCCTCAAGTATCATTTGGGTTTGAAGCCGAAGATAGTCTGCTACACTACCACGACACTTCCACTTGACCGCCACCTTCTTCGGTGCTGCAAGCTTCTTTCTGCACTCAGCATTCACCGTGGGCAAATTTCACTTCTACCCGAAGAGGTTCGACTTCAACCACTATGAGGGAAAGATCTCGTTCGTTTTGTTGGTCTTGAGAAAGGCCGTTTGTGGCCTCGGGAAAGGCCTTTTTCAGAGCCTTGATGTAGGCTCTTTTGGGGAGTTCTGACGAAGGATTTTCCGAGGCAAAGGTGGGGTGAACGTGAGCGCGACGAGAAAGTTTCGGCAGAAATGCTTGTATTAAGGAATCAATCGGCGATAGGCTCACCTTCCCCCATATCCGGTCGGTATCAAAGCTGACTGCAGGATTTCGAACATCATTCGAAGCCTGAAACGCGGTATGTCACCCTGGTCAAAGTCGATCTCTGCATCTTGAGCACTGTAGTCCGCGTATTTCAGCGCGAACACTCCGCAGTCGCAACCATTTCGCTGTTGAGTGAGGTTTCGGATATTCAAAAAGAAGTCCGAAGCTTCACTGGCTTTCAGTGAGGCTCGGATTGTGGAGAGAATTGTCGGGCTAGTGGGTTGTCGGGCTGATGAGTAATCTGAATCAGTTGTCGGTCTAGCGGGTTGTCGGACTACAGGGCTGTAACCCTCAGACCAACCCGGCGCTAAAAACGGCCTCCGCTCAAATGTCGTCACGTGCACGTTTAGCCGACACGCTTCGTGGTTCCAATATTCTTAAAAATGAACATTCACTACGATTCGAACAAAGACCAGAGGATGGATCAATATGGGGCCCAGCTTGATGGAACCGACGTCCTTCCCAACGGTTTCGAGAATATCCTCTTGCCTTACAACGACAGCGGTGCTCTGTAAACGCTCTAGTCCTCAGAAGTGGCAGTGGCTATGGGCGAGCCAGAAATTGCCCCACCCATTGAATATGGGAATCGAGTCGTTCGAGGAGTTTTTCGCACCCCGCACCCATCAGATGTGGCCGAAAGTTTCGGAGAACAAGAGCTGGCAAGATGGAAACCGGAAATTCACGAAATCCATTCCGCGTGTCTCCTCGCTCGTTCGGTGAATATGTCAAGCTATCGACTTCAGTCGAACTAATTGAAGAAAGAGAGGCCAATTCGTGGTAAGATTTCTAACGGGATTGATCATCTGATACAAAAGAAGCCTACTGCCATGACGTCACACAAGAAATCAGGGACGTCACATTCGTTGCATTGGAGCGAGGCATAGAACGGAAGCCTCTGTTAAAACCACACCGGTACAAGCCCGGCCACCTTGCTCTGTGTGAGGTCCGGCGTTATCTGGAGTCCACCGAGCTGCTGAACCGGATCGTTCCAAGCGACTGGTAAAAAAAATCGCATGGGCTTGCAAACCCGATTTGAGGTTCCAATCATCAGCCCTACAGGAAGCGGCCGAGGCCTATCTTGTTGAGTTGTTCGAGGACGCGAACTTGTGCGCAATTCACGCAAAGTGTGTCACCATCATGACCAAGGACATTGGACTCGCTCAAAGGAAGCGCGGCGAACGTGAATAAGACTAGGAGTTCAAGCGATTACTGACAAATCGATGACAATAACGATGGACGTTGCTTGAGTGATGATGGTATTAAGGTCGAATTCATGGAGAAGCTCATCGACAAATTATCCAAGTGCGGCAAACTCCACCGGAACTATGCCTACCGAATTCTACTTGAGGTGAAAACCATCTTCGAAAACCGGCCCACACTCGTCGATATAGAAGTGCCTGCTGTAAGTAGATGGGCTCATTTGAAAGAGCGAGATGTGAGTTTGAGTTGTCCGCATTCCATTAGAACCGCCTAGAATCAAGGATGGGATTGTAATTTCTAATTAGCGTACTCGAGCGGATTTCCAGGGAGAGAAGTTCACAATTTGTGGAGAATAATCGCGCAAACACAAGGAAGGGCTCATCCGGAGCTCTCTGCCGAAGAGGTTCCGGCTTGAGTCGTTTGAAAAAAATTTAGGGAACATCAGATTGAACAAAATGCTTGTGTATCGAAGATGGGTGAATATTCTAATGTAGAACAGTTTGTATTTGTGAAGTTTCGGGAACCACCCGGCGGACTATGTCATCGACGGTACACGCATACCGACCGTCGATCATATGCGTGATCTCGGAATCATAGTCACGCCCAACCTCGACTTCTAAACGCACCTAGACTTACCATGTAAAACTTCGCGGAATCTTATAAAAACCATATTCCGCACCTTTGTGATACGTAACCCATCTGTATATATCCAATTATACAAATCACTTGTTCTTCCGAGGCTAACATACTGCGCTCCCATCTGTTATTCACCATGGAAGGAGGCTGCTCCACACAAGAGTGTTCCAAATCACCTTTCATAAAATGCAGCGATATTTTATGCGCTGTATGTTTTTTCGAGGGATATCTCTTCCACCCTTTCACGGGAATTAAGCTTTGAAGCTGATCCGATGTCACATCCGGAGTCTATTGTTTTGTTTTTTGAAACCTCGTGGATTGACTGACACGCTCGCAATCTGCAGAACAGTCTCTTTTTAGGTGCCGTAACCATCGGAGCGAACCGGGAAGCCTGATCATCACGATTGAGAGTAAATGAGTGGGTTGAACGGCCGAAAAGAAACTCTATTTTCCAGTCGATAATTTGGGCCGAAAATCCAGAGGTTCCCTGTCATTCCGACGTCAGAATGTGCGCCTCTTAGAACCGACCTCGTTTGCCAGTATTGCCCTCAAATTCGCTGATTTTGAGCCATTTCGAAAATGCTTTATTTTCACTAAAAAGGTCCCGTATTCCGGAAACTAGAGGGGTTACAGGGTCGACGCTATACACGATGTGTTAGACGTCATGCGCCACCATGCTTCAGTATCCGAATTTTGAAAATTGTATTTGATTTCCTTGAGATCATATTTATGCAGAATTCCTTATCTCGCTCGTTGTTTTCCAGGCTCTAAATTCTCGATTTCTTTCGACGAGGCATGCGTTCTCGGCTCAAATGGTTAGCTGACTCTCAATGTGCACCACAGTGCCACCATATTCGGGAATTCAAATTTCGTATCGCTCGGGCTCATTAGAGTCACTGAGCGGGCCACTGGAGAGTATCTCAAGAACGCGATCAGGGCTCGAGAGCGTCGATTTATCCAAGGATCCGTGGATCCGATTTGGTCGTGAGAAAAATCCGTAGAATCCGTTGGCAACCATACGACCATTTGTAAAACGATCACAGCCAATACTCCGATTGTATGAATGAGCTCAAAAATCGCAATATAGACTTGTGAGGTTGTGAAGCCGGAAATTGGATTGGCGAAGCCGATAATGCCGCAATTTGAAATACTGCTAATTGGTCTCCGGTATTATGACTAGTGTGAAAATATCTATGGAATCTATATGTTCTTCATCGACAAGAAGCATATTGGTTGAAATACCGTCTATCTGGGTGATTCCGATACCTAGGGGCGAATCCGATCTCTTCGAATTTTTTCCATCCCGATAGCGTTATTAATTACCATCACGAAAACGAAGCGCCCCACGATGTGGTCTGGTCGCAGAGTTGAACAAACGACAAGAATTTTGGAGGGAATCGCTACGGGAATTTCTCTGAGGAGTGATCCTTAGAACGTAGTCCTACTTTAAAACCAAACTTGATGGACGAGGTTCGAAGCCTCACAGCTCAGGGGGAGTACAACGGCAGAGCTTTGCGCCCAATTCTCGATTGCTGCACTCGTAGGTATTCCACATTTCTCATGATCGAGCGAGCCATCTTGATACTCCCGGCGCTAAACCAAGCTCTGGGACGACACGGCCGGGTCATCAGTGCCAGCGACGCTAATGTCTTGCATGGGATTGCGAAGGTTCTCGGTCAATTCAAGCGCGCCATCTTTCTGATGCGTAAGCAGGAATCAAGCCTCCTTCATGCGGAAAAAATCTTCTCCCTCCAAATGAAATATCTGCGGGCGATGGGCACTGCATTGACTGATGAACTCTGCAGAGGTCTCATCGCCGAAATATTCAAAAGGCGGACGATCATCTCAACATGCCTCGCAATACTTGATTATCCGCACTACGACTTCAATTTGGAATCGGTTTTGATTCAACGACAGCCCTCAATTGAAGAAGTACTCGACATATTCGTCGAAATTCTCGAAGCGCAAGGAGTCAACAACGTCACTAAATCCAACGAAGCTCCAGGATCCTCGGTGCGTCTTTCCATCGTTTCAGCATGATTCAAATCAATGGCGGGGTGTTGTATCTATTTCACCTTCGATTTCACCTATTAAATTAAGATGTTTCGCTTTACAGACCGTCGACATGGGATTTGATCTAGACTCTGCCCGGTTTTTCAACCGCGGTTAATTTGACCGCAAAACGTTCACAATTCAAGTCGTCTGGGGTTCACCCTCTGAGCCCAAGGCGTGCAAGTACCAAGTGCCGCCCGGGGCGGAATCGGCCAACTTTCGAAATGCCGCCCCTCCACTGAACATTTTTCCTCACATCGACAGAATTGCTATTTTGAAAGCCTTGCAAGCAGCGTCGACAATGTCAGACAGTTCAGGTCCAATACAACAAAGTTCATCACTCCTAATCATGAGTAAGGCTGTAAGTTTGTCTCGACAAAAAAAAAGCAAAAATCGCGGAGAATCGTTAATCATGAGTTCATTGCACAGAAAGTGAGCAAGGAGCATCGTCTAGAGTCTAGACAACATATTCGTTTTGCGTAGCTAATACACATGGAAGGAAAATAGACCAACCCGTAGTTCCGTCTGTCAAAAGAACACAACCGTACGTCGAAGTTTTCACCGTTGTATCGCGGACCTTACCGCATTTGTGAGGAAGAGGACCCGAACTATGTCATAGAAATAGGAGATAGAACGAAGAAAGTCCATGCCGATCAGCTAAAGTTGTTTTTACGAGGAGGAGACGTCAATAGGCTAGAATTGTGCGGCAGTCAAGCTGATCGAAAAGTCGGATTAAGTGTAGAAGTAGAAGAGGGACCAAATGACGACAGTGAATCAGTTGACGATGGGACCAACTCGGACGAATTTGTAGACGCGGAAGATGATAGGCCAGGAGAAGAATCAAGGACCAATGTAAAATACGCTAGATCAGGCATGCAGGTAAAGATACACTTAGGATAATTTAGGAGAAGGAGAGTGTTAGGAGTTGAAATGGCAACGACATATTTGAACAATCGCGCGTCCAAGTTTCCACTCGTAGGGAAGGGAACAAGGAAACCATAACTTCAAAAATCATGGACCTGTGTGCATCGAGTTGAGGAATAAACGTGAATCCAAAGAAAGTGCTACCTCGAAGTCATCAGTTTCCCAACACGTCGATTTATCTTTGAGAGAAGCGCAAAAGTTGCGGAAAATATGACTCCGATGATAAACTCGAATCAGGTTTTAAACGAATGAAAATCTTAATCTGCAATAGTCAACACGGTGACACGATCGAACTCCATGCTGTAATAAACCGTAGTTGGATTTCATTAAGCTTCGAATCGTTCGCATATCATTCCGTGGAAATCAGAGGGAAATTTTGGTTCGCAGAAACTGGCCTCTTTGACTGCGTTTTTTTGCGGTTTTCNTCTGGGACGACACGGCCGGGTCATCAGTGCCAGCGACGCTAATGCCTTGCATGGGATTGCGAAGGTTCTCGGTCAATTCAAGCGCGCCATCTTTCTGATGCGTAAGCAGGAATCAAGCCTCCTTCATGCGGAAAAAATCTTCTCCCTCCAAATGAAATATCTGCGGGCGATGGGCACTGCATTGACCGATGAACTCTGCAGAGGTCTCATCGCCGAAATATTCAAAAGGCGGACGATCATCGCAACATGCCTCGCAATACTTGACTATCCGCACTACGACTTCAATTTGGAATCGGTTTTGATTCAACGACAGCCCTCAATTGAAGAAGTACTCGACATATTCGTCGAAATTCTCGAAGCGCAAGGAGTCAACAACGTCACTAAATCCAACGAAGCTCCAGGATCCTCGGTGCGTCTTTCCATCGTTTCAGCATGATTAAAATCAATGGCGGGGTGTTGTATCTATTTCACCTTCGATTTCACCTATTAAATTAACATGTTTCGCTTTACAGACCGTCTACATGGGATTTGATCTAGACTCTGCCCGGTTTTTTAACCGCGGTTAATTAACCGCAAAACGTTCACAATTCAAGTCGTCTGGGGCTCACCCTCTGAGCCCAAGGCGTGCAAGTACCAAGTGCCGCCCGTGGCGGAATTGGCCAACTTTCGAAATGCCGCCCCTCCACTGAAGATTTTTTCTCACATCGACAGAATCGCTATTCTGAAAGTCTTGTAAGCAGCGTCGACAATGTCAGCGAGTTCAGGTCCAATACAACAAAGTCCATCACTCCTAATCATGAGCAGGGCCAGAGAGTTTATGCACGGAAATATGCGTGAGAAATATGCACATATGCACTGAAATGTGCACTGGAATATGCAATCGCATATGCAGAATATGCAATTGCATATGCAGAATATGCACTCTTATATGCGAGTATGTATTCGAATTCGAAAATGTGAACGTGAAGGTTCCCCGCAAAATGGCAAGATTTCTTGCATCGAAAAAACGTTAAGGCCGATTCCTGGAATTCCACTTTAGATGCGCCTTTAGAGAGGAAGCTCCAGTTCACTGCGAATGAAAGTTTGGAATCGCCTTCATTGCGGGTAAACGAGTTGGTGGCTTCCAAGGCGGGGTCGCTGACTGATAGACTTGAGCGTTGCAGCTCACTCAGCTACGAGACTCACGGAGTACGCAGCCAACGGACCGTGGGCTCAAGACTCTCGGTCTACGCTACCGCCTTGGAAGCCACCAAGTCGTTCATCTGCGATGGAAGCGATTCAATACTTCTATCTGCAGTGAACGAGAAATTTGACTCTGGAGGCGCCTCCAAAGTGAAACACAGTGAATTGGCCTCCAGCTCGTCTGATAAAAATATTCCTGGAAATTCTGAGATTCCTCGTATCGGTGTCCAACGCATGGGACTCTTCCGAGATATCTGGAGGCTTCGAGAAACATTTGATTCGAGATAGATGGAGGATGCTCTTGAAGCATGAATGAATATGAAAGACTGCCATGCCTGAGATCAGAAAATTTATTTTCAGAATACTATGCAATACACGTAAGCTGTATTCACTCGAAATACTCATTTGTTATTGATATTAGATGAAGTTTTATTGGTTGCAGAGCGCCACTTCATACTTTTTCATGTTATCAAATTTGAAGCTTCGTCTATTTTCTCTCTGAAAAGCTTTTTACTTCGAAAAGGTGCGCTCCACTTCGCAGGATACTTTGGGAGCGTATTTGAATCTCGAAAGTTCGTCGACGCTATATTCTCCGATGGCTCTGTCGATGTTTTCGCTTGTTCGTCCCTGTAGAGCCTGAGCTATCAGGGCCATGAGCTGAAAACCTTAGTTCGTCTCGAAAACTTTGGAAGATTTTTCTCGGATTTGGAGCAAGCGCTTTTCGGTTAGATTCCGCATGTCGTTTCGGAAGTTTTCGACTATGGCGACAGCGTCTACGAGACACTTGTCTCTGCTCTCCGACTCCGTGATGATTTGTGGTAATCTGCCGGACGTACTTTTGATGGTTGCGAGATCGGATTTCATCGGTGGCTTCTTGAAAACATCTTTGAAAACATCCTCCCCAGCGTCAAGTTCATTCTCCACGAACTCACAAAGTGGCTCAAAGTTGTTCGCGTAGTAGAGAGCCGCTTCGATCCACGTGCCCCAACGTGTTATCGTGGGAAATAGTGGGACAGGGATATCTAGCGCACCTTGGAAAGCGAGAACTCGAGCAGGAGCTTTCAGGAACGTTTTCTTCATGCTAGAGATTAGAAGGTCGACGTTAGGGAACACTTCTCGTACTTGCTCCGCTATGCGGTGAATGCCGTGAACCGCGCAAGTGACATGAGAGATCTTTGGGAATAGTCCTTCCAAAGTGTTGGCTGCCTTCTTCATGTAGGGCGCCGCATCAGTGACGAACAAGAGAATACGATCGTGGTACGTTCGGCCACGCCACAGGAGAAGCAAGCTGTCGCAAAATAGTTGAGCGATCGATGAGAAGTTCGTCGTCTTGAGAATCTCACAAGCCAATAGTAACGTTTTCCCAGAAGAATCCGATTGCAGATCTCCTACGATCACGTTCGCGACGTAGCGACCACAAGCGTCCGTTGTCTCGTCGATCGAGACCCATATCTGGTTCTCACCGATGGCTTGTCGAATCTTTCCCACGACTTCCTCATAAAGAGACGGCACGTAGCCGTCTCGCAACGTCGTCGGTACTGGCACATGTTGACCTGACCAAGTCTCGAGGAAGTTCTTGAATGGCCAATTCAGAAGTTTGTCGAGAGGAATATCGGCATTCACTAGAGCAGCGCAAAGTGCAGTCGAGAATGGATACTTCCTTGAGGCACTGTTTGTACAAGCCACGAGCTCCTCCCTCCTGTTAGCCGAAACTTCCCGCAATCGCAGAGCTTCTTGGTGTTTTGCCGTCTTGGCGTGTTGCTGAAGCGTGAACTTACGAGGATTCGTGAACGAAGTCAAGCAAGGGGTGCACGTCACACTGTTGCCGTCGTAGGAGAATACATCGGAGCCGAAAGTTGCCACCATATCTTCCATGAATGTTCTTGGTCTTGACATGTCCGTCTTTCTCACACGGTCGCACAACCACTAGTGGATAATATGCAGAGATCCTCGATCTATCGACTGAGTTATTGCTGTATCTCTTGCTTTGAGATCGCTGAACATCTCACTCCGATCTCGACATTCTTCGACAATGATGTGTCTCTGAGCTATCGAATAATTCAGTGACGAATGTTACTCGTTGAAACACTGCTTACGCTCCAATCAAACAGCTCAAAAGTGCTGATTCTCCCGCTATTTTAACTTTCGGTGGATTCTGATGTAACTGCATATTTGAATGCATATTTGCATATTTGAATGCATATCTGCATATTTGAATGCATATCTGCATATTTGAATGCATAGTCGCATATTCGAATGCATATTTGCATATTTGAGTGCATGTTCTTCATATGCAGGTGCACGGGCCGTATGCATTGCAGTACATTGTAATGCATATTGCATATGCAGTATGCATTTTCATAAACTCTCTGGCCCTAATCATGAGTAAGGCTGTAAGTTTGTCTCGACCAAAAAAAAGCAAAAATCGCGGAGAATCGTCAATCATGAGTTCATTGCATAGAAAGTGAGCAAGGAGCATCGTCTAGGTCTAGAGTCTAGACAACATATTCGTTCTGCGTAGCTAATACAAACGGAAGGAAAATAGACCAATCCGTAGTTCCGTCTGTCAAAAGAACACAACCGTACGTCAAAGTTTTCACCGTTGTATCGCGGACCTTACCGCATTTGTGAGGGAGAGGACCCGAACTATGTCATACAAATATGAGATAGAACGAAAAAAGTCCATGCCGATCAGCTAAAGTTGTTTTTACGAGGAGGAGACGTCAATAGGCTAGAATTGTGCGGCAGTCAAACTGATCGAAAAGTCGGATTAAGTGTAGAAGTAGAAGAGGGACCAAATGACGACAGTGAGTCAGTGGACGATGAGACCAAATCGGACGAATTTGTAGACGCGGAAGATGATATGCCAGGAGAAGAATTAAGGACCAATGTAAAATACGTTAGATCAGGCAGGCAGGTAAAGATACACTTAGGATAATTTAGGAGAAGGAGAGTGTTAGGAGTTGGAATAGGTCTACTAGGTCTGCTTTTAATGCCAAAGAAACGGTAAAAACTGATGTCGTTCTCAATAGCTTCTCATTCCGTGTTACGCGTGCCTTGCGGTCTTAGTTTAAGGGTGTCAAAGACGTGGCCCGCCGCCTGATTCCCGAATAATCGGTACGTCAGCCAAATAGAGCACTATAGTTTGGATCTGTGAGGAAGTAATTTGACAGGAGTGAATCTTTGGGTTTCGGGAAATTGAATACAAGGAGCGAACATCGATATCGAATTTCCCTTCATGCTTGACTGACTTTCTGTGATTCTCGACTGCTCTTGACTGCTCTGTTTTCAGAGTTTTTCAACCAAATCTCTATACAGCTCGAGTGGCCCGCCGGCCAACCTCAGGACAGTCGAGTGGCCCGTCGCGGATTTGATTTTGACACCCCTGGTTTACACATAGGTATACACATACTCACTGTAGCATTCAGCCCTTTGATAAAGGAGTTATCAATCCAATTCAATAGCAACGACATATTTGAAAAAGAATTGGGCTACACGAGGACTCAGAGAGAAGGAGTGTAGAACACACCGAACGATCACTCGAGAAATGGGAGCGTGGAGCGCAAAGGGAGGTCACCCGAATCCCAGGATCCAATGAATAACCAACAGTTTACTGTAGCCGGAAACGGGAATCTGATGTATATGGAATTGTATACAGTCCAGAATGGTTAATAAACAATCAATCAATCACAATCGCGCGTCCAAGTTTCCACTCGTAGGAAAAGGAACAAGGAAACCAGAACTTCAAAAATCATGGACCTGTGTGCATCGAGTTGAGGAATAAACGTGAATCCAAAGACTGTGCTACCTCGAAGTCATCAATTTCCCAACACGTCGATTGATCTTTGAGAGAAGCGCAAAAGTTGCGGAAAATATGACTCCGATGATGAACTCGAATCAGGTTTTAAACGAATGAAAATCTTACTCTGCAATATTCAACACGGTGACACGATCGAACTCCATGCTGTAACAAACCGTAGTTGGATTTCATTCAGCTTCGAATCGTTCGCATATCATTCCGTGGAAATCAGAGGGAAATTTTGGTTCGCAGAAACTGGCCTCTTTGACTGCGTTTTTTTGCGGTTCTCAACCGCGGTTCTCAAAAGATTTCCGGTTACTCGCAAACCGCGGTTTCGCAGATTGCGGTTATCCGCAGGGTTCAATTCGATCTTCTTGTTGCCGACGACGGCAGAAGCTCCGATGAACAATCAAGACTGCTCGAGAGCGAATCTTAGGCGAGAGCTTGCAATATTCAACGCCGGTGGAGAACCAGGCCGACATTTCACGAGATGCCGGAGGACACTCTTGAGCGTGCCTCCCACATCAGTCCAACCCGAACGAGGGATAAGTCGCCAGGGAACCAACCCAAATAGAACCGAGAAACCTTAGAGTTTAGGTCGAGGGGCGGCGAAACACGGGACCGCCCCGGGCGGCCCGTGGGTACGCGCCTTGGCTGACCCAATGGAGAAAAAGCGTACCGTATGGCATCACCATGGCCATGCATGCCATATGCCAAGTGGACTAGTACTAGGCTTTCCAGCGGTTTTTTAACCGCGGTTATTAACCGCGCAAACCGCGAAAAAATGCGGTTATTAACCGCGGATAACCGCAAAAAGGAATGCGGTTTTCGAAACAATAACCGCAATGTTGATAGTCACATCTATTCGCAGAAATTGCGAACGAAATGAAGAGGGGCTCATAGACAGAGCACACACGGCCGCGGCGCAGTCGTTTCATGCGCCTGCAACATTTACGTATGCCAGTTGGCAGTTCCGATGTTCCAGAACGTCGGCTGTGCACGTTTTCGATCGATGCTTCTGGACGATTCTCGTGAGTGGAAGAGCTCCCCTCGACTTCTCCGAAATCTTGCGGATTAGTAGATTCAAAACAACGTAATCTGAATAAATCTCTCTGATCTGCCTCTATGGAAGATCGATACGAAGTCTAGCTCTGGCGAAAGTCATAGTAAGCTATCGCAGAGCATGCGGTTATCGGCGGTTAGTAACCGCGGTTTTCAGCGAACCGCAAACCGCGGTTTTCAGAAATGTGGTTATTTGGAAAGCCTAACTAGTACCCGGCGGCTGGCGGTTCGGAGAGGGTATCATTCTGGCGTCCGGGATTGCCTAACCGCCTAAAAAAGTCATGGCCCGTCATGTAAAAGCAGCCTCCTTTCTGAACCATTCTTCGGTGGGGGTGCGTCATATCGATTACATCGATGTCCCATTTGTCTTTGTTGAACGCAACGGCTGTCGTTGACTTTCTTTGCATTCACGGGTGAATTGAGGGACCGTGACTACGGTACGAGCAGTCGGGTCTGCTCTGTTTCATTTGTGTGCCCATCTCCGACACATTCTTGAGCAACGGTTCCTCCTTGATCTCCATGCACTGTTGCGAGGAATGCCCGACACATTTGTAAAAGCCTGTGGGGACTCTGATGTGGATTCACCCAGTCGCATCAAGTTACCCAGTCTCCAGTCGCATCAAGCGTCTCCCATCAGTATCTCCAGAGTCTTCTAAACATAAGCATCTCCGACGCTTACACATTAAAGCATGATTGGTTCTGCTTGTTCGGATAAGCGCTCCGCTTAATCGGAGCAGATTTTGATCTCTATCCAGATTCAGAATGATCCAATCAGACGGGGAACTGATCTGTCCAACCGGAGTCTGTGATGCGTGAATGGTTCGGAGATTCCGGACTTTGATCCAAACAAGCGGTTGTTCCCATCACACAGAGCCTACTGATTGTAAATCTTGAAAGCTACGGGTCAGAGGGGCGGAACTAGAAATTTTGTGGACCTGAAATTCCATGATCTTTTGGTCCCAGTGGATTCCGCGGGGAGAGGGTTCCATTGGAAATGAGGGACTTCAGATCTAGAAGAACGAAGACACAGCGTGCTCACTTTACCGCGCTCCCATACACTTTGTGTGTGTCGCATTTATTGTTATTGAAAATCTCCGTTGTGGAGAGACGGGTTCATGGCGGAGGATTCGGATGCTAACAATAACCCTGCAAATGAAGAATCGAACAACGCCGATTCCCTAGATGCCGTAACGATCATCCCCACTACATATTCAAGAGTAATACACGGCTTCAAGGATAGGACTCAATATCAGGTCATTCTCCACATCTAGGTCATCGATTTTCGTAGTTTTATTCATTCTCCTCCGACCTCCATCTAACCAGTCCGTGTAGGTCGCAAAAGACACTGAGTTCAGACACTGAGTTCTGACCCACTAGAGTTTAGACATGTCATTTGTCAGGCTGAATTTCGGACGGCTCCTCCAGGTTTTCTTTACTGAGCACACTTTGCGCCCGTCACCACTTATCGAGGTGTTCTTATGGGATCACTTCACACAAGCAGGATTACTATGATCATTGTGTATGATGCGTAGAAAGCAGCAGCGACGATGAAGACAACCATGTGGAGGGTGGGCCCTAAGAAAAGAAACAAGCTCGCCTCGCTATTGGAAACGGGACATCGATTTCAAAGCGAGTCCAACAGGCGTTTCAGCCAGGTCGCTGCGTTTGAACGATCCGAGTCGTCTAGGCAACAATCCTTCCTCTTGTCTCTCTCGTGGCTGAATGCATTACTGGACGAGAAACCTCCGCTTGATCATTACAAAAATCCGATTCGGTTTCAAACACTTGAAGAAAGAAATGATGCTCTGAGAGACATAGTTCTCGATATTAACGCCGGCCAGTATGAATGGTGACAAACGCTCGCAGCAGCCTACCCCGAAAATGAGGATCAAGCTAAGGATGAGGATCGGTTGCATCTTGCTGAAGCTTTCCATGTCGAACCAGTCAGCCGCGGTGTCGAATTCCATAAAATTGCCCTCTGTTTCGCGTAACAAGTCAATTTTCAATTCGTTCACGTGTCTCACTGGAGGGTTCACGAAGTNCCTCTTTCTGTCGAACCCATTGTTGGACACGACTACGGCTTATCCGAAACTTCGTGGCAGCTTTGTTTTTCGAGTTTTCCTCCGCGAATCGCACGACAGTGAGTTTGAAATGCACAGAGTAGGATTTCTTTGAGGAAGCGGAACTGCACGAGCTCTGGCTTTCCATACGGAACTGAAGAAGTTACAATACTTATACGAAGTCTATTCTGCTACGATGAGGATTCGCCACTCCCGCTCACTCAAAACTACCGAAACAAATCCAATCTGTCCACGCGACTGATAGTGAGATATAAGAGCTCTTTGGCGCGATGTTTGTCATCAACGAGGAAACCTCGACGCTATAATTGAGGTCCGTCGAATAGAGCGTAAAGAATCACCTGCGCTTGCGAAAGTGCGCGAGAGCGTGGCTGCGGTGCGTTGCAACAATCAGACTTTCCGCCAATTTGAGCTTCATCAAACGTCGAGGCTGTCAGCGCCGTTTCTCATGTTACCGACCCCTGCCCGTCTATCAGAGACTGCCCGTCTATTTTTTCAAACTCCCGGAGTCTGCCTGCTTATTAGAGACTGCCCGTTTATTAGAGACTGCCCGTTTATTAGAGAAAATACGGTATATGGAATTGTATACAGTCCAGAATGGTTAATAAACAATCAATCAATCAATCACAATCGCGCGTCCAAGTTTCCACTCGTAGGAAAAGGAACAAGGAAACCAGAACTTCAAAAATCATGGACCTGTGTGCATCGAGTTGAGGAATAAACGTGAATCCAAAGACTGTGCTACCTCGAAGTCATCAATTTCCCAACACGTCGATTGATCTTTGAGAGAAGCGCAAAAGTTGCGGAAAATATGACTCCGATGATGAACTCGAATCAGGTTTTAAACGAATGAAAATCTTACTCTGCAATATTCAACACGGTGACACGATCGAACTCCATGCTGTAACAAACCGTAGTTGGATTTCATTCAGCTTCGAATCGTTCGCATATCATTCCGTGGAAATCAGAGGGAAATTTTGGTTCGCAGAAACTGGCCTCTTTGACTGCGTTTTTTTGCGGTT
>JAJSRV010000071.1:108252-131226 GCA_021527715.1 Neoseiulus cucumeris | reverse complement strand
TACCGTATTTTCTCTAATTAACGGGCTGCCCGTTTATTTTTTCAAACTCTCGGAGTCTGCCTGCTTATTAGAGACTGCCCGTCTATTAGAGACTGCCCGTTTATTATTTCAACCCCGAGAAGCCTGCCCGTCTATATTCCAAACACGGCCTTGGAGTTTGATTTTCTCCAGTGGTAGATTCTCTCTTTTCCAGAAAAATCGCTGGATAAAATACCCTGAGCCATTGACTAATGGTTAACATGATGATAGGTCATTCAATGATCCGATAAAGAAGGGAGAAAATGGTATTGCGAATGTATGCGGAGATGATCTATTTTTATTCGCGTTTTATAGTAAGTGTCCAAACAATCAACCTTCGATTGTTTAGTTAAGCAAATTCGAACTTTCTCGCCTTCCGCTGAGGACTCACTGGAAGCTCAGTCCTGCTTGAACCATCGCGGTGAACTGAGCGTCGTCGACTTCTTCTCCATCGGCAAATATGAGCTCCTCACTCGCCTCTTTCTGTCGAACCCATTGTTGGACACGACTACGGCTTATCCGAAACTTCGTGGCAGCTTTGTTTTTCGAGTTTTCCTCCGCGAATCGCACGACAGTGAGTTTGAAATGCACAGAGTAGGATTTCTTTGAGGAAGCGGAACTGCACGAGCTCTGGCTTTCCATACGGAACTGAAGAAGTTACAATACTTATACGAAGTCTATTCTGCTACGATGAGGATTCGCCACTCCCGCTCACTCAAAACTACCGAAACAAATCCAATCTGTCCACGCGACTGATAGTGAGATATAAGAGCTCTTTGGCGCGATGTTTGTCATCAACGAGGAAACCTCGACGCTATAATTGAGGTCCGTCGAATAGAGCGTAAAGAATCACCTGCGCTTGCGAAAGTGCGCGAGAGCGTGGCTGCGGTGCGTTGCAACAATCAGACTTTCCGCCAATTTGAGCTTCATCAAACGTCGAGGCTGTCAGCGCCGTTTCTCATGTTACCGACCCCTGCCCGTCTATCAGAGACTGCCCGTCTATTTTTTCAAACTCCCGGAGTCTGCCTGCTTATTAGAGACTGCCCGTTTATTAGAGACTGCCCGTTTATTAGAGAAAATACGGTATATGGAATTGTATACAGTCCAGAATGGTTAATAAACAATCAATCAATCAATCACAATCGCGCGTCCAAGTTTCCACTCGTAGGAAAAGGAACAAGGAAACCAGAACTTCAAAAATCATGGACCTGTGTGCATCGAGTTGAGGAATAAACGTGAATCCAAAGACTGTGCTACCTCGAAGTCATCAATTTCCCAACACGTCGATTGATCTTTGAGAGAAGCGCAAAAGTTGCGGAAAATATGACTCCGATGATGAACTCGAATCAGGTTTTAAACGAATGAAAATCTTACTCTGCAATATTCAACACGGTGACACGATCGAACTCCATGCTGTAACAAACCGTAGTTGGATTTCATTCAGCTTCGAATCGTTCGCATATCATTCCGTGGAAATCAGAGGGAAATTTTGGTTCGCAGAAACTGGCCTCTTTGACTGCGTTTTTTTGCGGTTTTCAACCGCGGTTATTCGCAGGGTTCAATTCGATCTTCTTGTTGCTGACGACGGCAGAAGCTCCGATGAACAATCAAGACTGTCGAGAGAGAATCTTAGGCGAGAGCTTGCAATATTCAACGCCGGTGGAGAACCAGGCGAACGAGGGATAAGTCGCCAGGGAACCAACCCAAATAGAACCGAGAAACCTTAGAGTTCAGGTCGAGGGGCGGCAAAACACGGGACCGCCCCGGGCGGCACTTTGGCACGGTACGCGCCTTGGCTGACCCAACGGAGAAAAAGCGTACCACATGGCATCACAATCACCATGCATGCCATATGCCAAGTGGACTAGTACTAGGCTTTCCAGCGGTTTTTCCGGAAACCGCAAAAAAAATGCGGCTATTAACCGCGGATAACCGCAAAAAGGAATGCGGTTTTCGAAACAATAACCGCAATGTTGATAGTCACATCTATTCGCAGAAATTGCAAATGAAACGAAGAGGGGCTCATAGACAGAGCACACACGGCCGCGGCGCAGTCCTTTGATGCGCCTGCAATATTTACGTATGCCAGTTGGCAGTTCCGATGTTCGAGAGCGTCGGCTGTGCATGTTTTTGATCGATGCTTCTGGACGATTCTCGTGAGTGGAAGAGCTCCCCTCGACTTCTCCGAAATCTTCCGGATTAGTGGATTCAAAACAACGTAATCTGAATAAATCTCTCTCATCTGCCTCTATGGAAGATCGATACGAAGTCTAGCTCTGGCGAAAGTCATAGTAAGCTATCGCAGAGCATGCGGTTATCGGCGGTTAATAACCGCGGTTTTGCTCTCGCGGTTTTCAGCGAACCGCAAACCGCGGTTTTCAGAAATGTGGTTATTTGGAAAGCCTATCTAGTACCCGGCGGCTGGCGGTTCGGAGAGGGTATCATTCTGGCGTCCGGGATTGCCTAACCGCCTAAAAAAGTCATGACCCGTCGTGTAAAAGCAGCCTCCTCTCTGAACCATTCTTCGGTGGGGGTGCGTCATATCGATCACATCGATGTCCCATTTGTCTTTGTTGAACGCAACGGCTGTCGTTGACTTTCTTTGCATTCACGGGTGAATTGAGGGAACGTGACTGCGGTACGAGCAATCGGGTCTGCTCTGTTTCATTTGTATGCCCATCTCCGACACATTCTTGAGCAACGGTTCCTCCTTGACCTCCATGCACTGTTGCGAGGAATGCCCGACACATTTGTACAAGCCTGTGGGGACTCTGATGTGGATTCACCCAGTCGCATCAAGTTACCCAGTCTCCAGTCGCATCAAGCGTCTCCCATCAGTATCTCCAGAGTCNCTATTAACCGCGGATAACCGCAAAAAGGAATGCGGTTTTCGAAACAATAACCGCAATGTTGATAGTCACATGTATTCGCAGAAATTGCAAATGAAATGAAGAGGGGCTCATAGACAGAGCACACACGGCCGCGGCGCAGTCCTTCGATGCGCCTGCAACATTAACGTATGCCAGTTGGCAGTTCCGATGTCCGAGAGCGTCGGCTGTGCATGTTTTCGATCGATGTTTCTGGACGATTCTCGTAAGTGGAAGAGCTCCCCTCGACTTCGCCGAAATCTTCCGGATTAGTGGATTCAAAACAACGTAATCTGAATAAATCTCTCTCATCTGCCTCTATGGAAGATCGATACGAAGTCTAGCTCTGGCGAAAGTCATAGTAAGCTGTCGCAGAGCATTCGGTTATCGGCGGTTAATAACCGCGGTTTTCAGCGAACCGCAAACCGCGGTTTTCAGAAATGCGGTTATTTGGAAAGCCTAACTAGTACCCGGCGGCTGGCGGTTCGGAGAGGGTATCATTCTGGCGTCCGGGATTGCCTAACCGCCTAAAAAAGTCATGGCCCGTCGTGTAAAAGCAGCCTCCTTTCTGAACCATTCTTCGGTGGGGGTGCGTCATATCGATCACATCGATGTCCCATTTGTCTTTGTTGAACGCAACGGCTGTCGTAGACTTTCTTTGCATTCACGGGGGAATTGAGGGACCGTGACTACGGAACGAGCAATCGGGTCTGCTCTGTTTCATCTGTATGCCCATCTCCGACACATTCTTGAGCAACGGTTCCTCCTTGATCTCCATGCACTGTTGCGAGGAATGCCCGACACATTTGTAAAAGCCTGTGGGGACTCTGATGTGGATTCACCCATTCGCATCAAGTTACCCAGTCTCCAGTCGCATCAAGCGTCTCCCATCAGTATCTCCAGAGTCTTCTAAACATAAGCATCTCCGACACTTACACGTTAAAGCATGATTGGTTCTGCTTATTCGGATAAGCGCTCCGCTTAATCGGAGCAGATTTTTATCTCTATCCAGATTCAGAATGATCCAATCAGACGGGGAACTGATCTGTCCAACCGGAGTCTGTGATGCGTGAATGGTTCGGAGATTCCGGACTTTGATCCAAACAAGCTGTTGTTCCCATCACACAGAGCCTACTAATTGTAAATCTTGAAAGCTACGGGTCAGAGGGGCGGAACTAGAAATTTTGTGGACCTGAAATTCCATGATCTTTTGGTCCCAGTGGATTCCGCGGGGAGAGGGTTCCATTGGAAATGAGGGACTTCAGTGCAATGTCTCGGGAACTAATAGTAAGGAGCGAACAGGATTGGAACCTATGATAAGTAAGCATTTCTGAGTTTCTGTTTATTCATGGCACTTGCCTTATCGAGCATGAGCATTCTGCGAGAAAGACCCGAACAACTTTTCTCACTATAACTGTTATCTTCTAACTTGTGCTGGAGATGAACTCCCGGAGCCGAACAGATCTAGAAGAACGAAGACACAGCGTGCTCACTTTACCGCGTTTCCATACACTCTGTGTGTGTCGCATTTATTGTTATTGAAAATCTCCGTTCTGGAGAGACGGGTTCATGGCGGAGGATTCGGATGCTAACAATAACCCTGCAAATGAAGACTCGAACAACGCCGATTCCCTAGATGCCGTAATGATCATCCCCACTACATATTCAAGAGTAATACACGGCTTCAAGGATAGGACTCAATATCAGGTCATTCTCCACATCTAGGTCATCGATTTTCGTAGTTTTATTCATTCTCCTCCGACCTCCATCTAACCAGTCCGTGTAGGTCGCAAAAGACACTGAGTTCAGACACTGAGTTCTGACCCACTAGAGTTTAGACATGTCATTTGTCAGGCTGAATTTCGGACGGCTCCTCCAGGTTTTCTTTACTGAGCACACTTTGCGCCCGTCACCACTTATCGAGGTGTTCTTATGGGATCACTTCACACAAGCAGGATTACTATGATCATTGTGTATGATGCGTAGAAAGCAGCAGCGACGATGAAGACAACCATGTGGAGGGTGGGCCCTAAGAAAAAAAACGAGCTCGCCTCGCTATTGGAAACGGGACATCGATTTCAAAGCGAGTCCAACAGGCGTTTCAGCCAGGTCGCTGCGTTTGAACGATCCGAGTCGTCTAGGCAACAATCCTTCCTCTTGTCTCTCTCGTGGCTGAATGCATTACTGGACGAGAAACCTCCGCTTGATCATTACAAAAATCCGATTCGGTTTCAAACACTTGAAGAAAGAAATGATGCTCTGAGAGACATAGTTCTCGATATTAACGCCGGCTAGTATGAATGGTGACAAACGCTCGCAGCAGCCTACCCCGAAAATGAGGATCAAGCTAAGGATGAGGATCGGTTGCATCTTGCTGAAGCTTTCCATGTCGAACCAGTCAGCCGCGGTGTCGAATTCCATAAAATTGCCCTCTGTTTCGCGTAACAAGTCAATTTTCAATTCGTTCACGTGTCTCACTGGAGGGTTCACGTAGTTCTTTTTCGTTATCTTCACGCGGTCGAATGAGATTAGTCCAGCACGATAGAGACGGTCGATTGTCGAAGCCGTTCTCGACAACACCAAAAATAATCCTCCTTCAAATCGACCTTTGTAGAAAGAATCGCCTGATAATCTCTGGAGAATTCCGACCCCGTTTCCGTACCCATCAATTCCCGTATTTTTCCTTGGATCATACATTTCTCGTCTCAACGGCCTCCCGAGTTGTATTTGCTGTTTCGAATCCATATTTCATACGCAAACTCCATTGTCAAGACGGGAGTACATCATGACAGGGGAAGAACACGTCGCCATTGTGCGGCAGTTCTCTATCTTTTCACAAACTTCAGGCATTCTCGGATCGAGGAAAGCAGACATTATGAAATTCGAGTAGATGTGATGAACGAGAAAGCACAGGGACAGAAGCGAACCGAGAATGATTAGATCTGAATACCGTCGTACGACCACTTTCAATTCGACGGCTGAGATCAGACCCATAACCGTACTGTTCAGGGCGCTCCAGAATTCTCCGAGCTTGATCCAAGAAATTATTCTGACCATCGAAATTTTCATGAGGAGGAACACAATCCAAACCTCCGGCGCAAAGGGCATGATGAGAGCCGAAACATCGGGTTCGCGGCGTCGGATGAAGGAAAAACACTCTTAAACGTCCAGCTGAGACACTGCATAGCGAGTCATCAGGTGCTGGGCGAAATGATCAAGAGCAGCCGGGAGATTCATTGTGAAACGTGTCTTGATTTCCGTGGAGTTACACTTCACGGTGAGAAGTAGGAGGTTCTGGTTTGTGACCAACACTTTAGCTCGTTTGAAAGAAACGGATTGGATCGAGCAAACTTCTGTGCGGGGAACACAAGAGTTCATCGACACGCTTTCCAGCCAGAAGACAATGTGATCGAAATATCGGATGCAACCGAATTTCCGAGTTCCATCGCCGCCCCAGTACAGCGGGCTGACGAAAGCTGTATCTTCGGACTTGGAACTTCTACCCAAAATGATATGTAATAAACATCGATGTCGAAAGTTCTGGAATGGATCTGGACTGAGGCTATGAGCTCTGTCAAAGATGGATTCCGTCGAAATGACTATAACCTCCAGGTTGCTGAGCAAAACCTCGCGATAAATGGGGGAAAACTTCGCTCCCGACTTTTCAGTATACTCCGAACGGGGCAACAAGAGTAAACTTGAGTTGAGTTTCACAATCGTTGATCTCAGAACGCTGTCTATGCCCAAGATCAGTATCTGTGTTGGCAACAAGTTGCGCCGGAGAGCTAAATTCTCGGCCTCAGCGAGAATGTTCACTGGATCGAGTGTCTTCGGCGTCTCCATTTTGAATGGATTGCTCGAAGGGAAGAGGAGTAGACTCATCAAAGATATTGACAACAGCATTATTCTCCGAATAATTGGCGAGCGAGCCGGCTGATGGTCGATTCCGCCTACTCGTTGTGGTAACAATTTTCACCAGTCTAATGTTTGCTGCACGGATACCATTCCTTTGGTTCGGTGAGCGACTTCTGAAAATCAGTATAATTTGAGAACAATTTTTCGATTTCGGTAAAATATTTCTATACTGGTAAATGCTGTGTGCGCGCGATCACGAGATTTCTGAATGAGATAGGCAATGGGATGGTGAGCATAGAAAATCGAAATCGCAAATAGAGGGGGTTGCGGAGTCTACGGCAGTGTGGTTCTTCGGACTCGTCGTGTTCACGTTGAATGGCGGAAGTATCAACCAAATTTTCTTTCTGGACGCCATATCGCTGCTTATCGAGGGAAAAACATGAAAACTCCATCACAAAAGCGAAAAGTCACAAAGGATTGAAAATCTTCATCATTTTCCAAGACAGAGTATTCTTTCGAATGGGAGACGCGTTTGTGGAGGCTAGATGTGGTTGAGCCGAGTCAGAGCCTCCACAAATCATCAAAGTAAATGATTTTTATTTCTTTGACTGCTTCTTCCTGCCACCTCTCGGAGTTGATGAGCTTATCATGACGTAAGCATGACTTCCGATAAATAAGCTACAAAATGACATTTCGTGGCTAAAAAACCGAGCTTTCACATCTGATTCTCTCACTCACAAATTAAAGGTTTTGTTTACTCACCTCTCACTCGCAATCAGCAGAAAACGCGGGTCGACACTCAATCTCAACGGCTTGTTTCTGACGAAGTCAAGGTTGCTAGCCGTTATGTATCGTCCAGAAGGGCGGTGACCGGAATCTTCGATAGGGCAGGTGCTGAGAAGTTCCCGATTCCGAGTATGAAGGCGCTAGATAGTCGCGCCGAAGCTTCCTGGAAAGCATGACTCGATGAGGGCTTTACTTAAGTACTTTTACCTCTGGAAAATAGCTCTCTTCTTTCTTGCATGTCAAACCGAAGCCCAGATCGCCCACTGAGATATTCTCAACACCGCCTCCTCCGATGTCGAGTGCTATCATTGGTTTTAGGTGTGATGGTTTTGACATTCTCTACAACGGGTGATCAGGCGGAACGAAGGAATAGAGCTTCTTGCTCGTCGCAAGGCATTGCTTGTCAAATTCTTCATATTCTAAGTGATCTTTTGCGGGGTCCGTGGATACTTCCAGTATTTCTTTGTTTTCCGCGATACTCGTTGATTTTGGCATGAGATGCTGCAGCATTCTTGAGTACATTGGAAGTCACTGTTTCCGCCTCACCGATTAGGGTGGTGCACAGCTCTCTAACTGTAAGCGGCTCTCGGATCGCTTCAGTTTTCCTCTCGGCACCGCTGGTCGGCATCCTGTCGTGGTCCCGGTTGCGTACTGAACACAATTCTCTGAACCTCGTTATTGGCGGCTCCGCCAGTGACAAGCTAGGCTGCGGCGGATGATTACTGACTTCTCTAATCTAACAGGATGACTTATTATACCACAACCACTATTATACATATCATAGCTCTGATATGGAGCGACGTTCTGAAGCGGGAGCTCCCATCGAAGCGAATGGCAATCGAGCGAGGTCAGTTGACTTATGCATTTATATCACAAAGTGTCTCGATTCATCGATGATCGTGTGAACACAGTACATACTTTAACTTGCGATGTCACAAGATCAACCATCCTTCAAACACCTGACACCTGCTCATTCCGGACTCCGACTCGAACGCATCGAACGACTCGGATTGAAATTGAGGATCCCATGAGTAGGCACTTTCGGTCCGTCTTCAACCCTTAGTGAAAGTACCAGGCCTATATCGAGTCTCAAACTATGGTATTATTTGGATATTATTTGAGACTGAAGGAAACGTCCGACGAAGTTCGGGAGTTTTACGGACTCACACGGCGATAATGCCATCAAAGAGCAAAGGAGCTGATTCCGTCGAGGGGCCTATATCTCAATTGACAATCGCGTTTCAGTGCACCCCGCTCTCTATGTGAGCCGAAGTCCGCTGTGTCCTGCACAAGCAGCAATTCTTAGCATCCTTCTTCATCAACAAATATAAGTGCTCAATAATTCACGGAAAATGTGTATCCGTACCGACACCGTCACTACGAACTCTTCTCGTTTCCAGGAGTATGTCTTACAATCGTTCGAGAAAACCGAATTGAACTACGGAGCGAGGATCCCTAAGAATTTCAGGGGAACGAGTCGCCCGTGTATAGCCCAGAACAAATATTGGTCTCGTCAGAGTTGATTCCCTTGTCCAATATTGTCCTCATGCTTAGATAAGCGAGCAACTCAGGGCAGACCGAGGATTATAAGAAGCTCATATCATGGTAAATCCAACCCTGTCTACTCCTTCGGTGGATATGCAAAAGTATTTCCGTATTTTTGTCAGCCCATTCAGTACATACGTACGCTCTTGGTCACGAAGTAGTAAAGAGAATCTTACCTGAAGTCTCACAGGAGTCTCATACTTTGAGTTGTTGAAAAGAACGCTCTGTCGACAACAATGATCGCATAATGAGATGTCATCGTGTCAGGAAGGGATTGCCTGAGAGCTGCAGAACCTTGAACGAACGTCAATGTCGGAGATGGAGGAAGCAATCTTCATAAGGAATGCCTCGAGACGATCTGGAAGTAGTGATATGTGCCACCTAACAGCACTCCCACATATTACGTGAATCCTCGCGAGAACTCTACGATCTCGTTTGCATGACAAATCGTTAATGTGTTATTTGTCTAGCCTCGTAGTTCTCTGATTTTCCATAGCAGTGTCTTTGCAATCAGCATTCTCGAAAGCTTGCGGGACTCTCCGAAATTGTTGTTTTTCCATCCCAACAATGGCCCAGCCAGGTCGGTGCCGGACGGCTATCGTTTTTCTGAGACACCAAAATCCATCAATCGATATGAATTGATGGATATTTGGTTGGATTGTGCTGGATTGTTCCAGCTTACCACTTTGTTGGGCATTGATAAAGGGTGAATAATAATGAATCATGTCAGAACTTCAAAGCTCTAGTTAATATCGTTTACGTCTCCGAACATCCCATGCGCAGGAATGCCTGGAGCTATTTATACCCAAACTCGGCACCGTGGAATGTGCCAGAATCTGGCTAAATGTCATAGAAACTCAGTCTGTGGGTCCATGTTGATCAAATGAGCAAACTAAAATTGTTGTATCTGCAAATATTACCATCTCAGCTGTAACCCATCCCCTGTCACTCATACCCATCGTGTTGTCACGTTGTGCGTGATGTCTGCGGATTGAAGTCGGTGGAGAAGTCGACACGAGACCTCGATAGAAAGCGTCAGCCGAAATTCCAAATCATACGAGTGCTTCCGCACTGAGAGAGTGCTGGTTCATCGAAAATTACCAGAGGAGATGCCTGACAATAAGAGATGTCTGCCCTTCCGGATGCGATTGCAGAATTTGATGGTTCAACCAGCTGCTCTGCGCACGAATCCTAGCTGAATCGTGGAATCCAGATTTTCTTTAGAACCCTTCGCCCCCTCTAGGAAATCTCTCAAATGTCCGCATCTCATGCCATGTTGACTGGTGGTACCACACTCTCGAGGCAAACTTCTCAAGAGATTGAATCTGTGGTTCCCCGATACTTGACCTCCGCAAACAGGCAAAGAGCGCCTCTGGTACAGAGTTGGGCAGATTCGTATTCGTGAAAACTGATACAAATCTGATTCATTCACATATCAAACTATGAATTCGAATACGAATCCGACTCCGAATCAGAGTCAAATACGAATACGAATCCGAAAAAGAATCCGGCTGGATTCGTATTCGGATTTGTAGTCGGAATCGTATTAGGATTCATATCTTTGATCGAAAAGTGAAAAAATGTCGGTGTTTGAAGTGGTGTCGGGGGTTTTGGAGGCCGTTGATCACCATGCCGAGGTCTTTTTCCCCCTGCAGTCACTGTTCTATGCAAAACTGCCAGAAGCAAGTTAAGAAGACTGATCCATGCAGTAGAGTATAATTTACGGACTACCAATCTTGACATTGAAGCTTCCCTCTTATCTCCCGGCCTAGTGGCTTGATCATTTCGATTCAAATAAAGCACATCCGACCCGTCGTTCGACACCGTCTCCACAACGCAGTTGAATAACATCCCCTTGGATAGCCTGGTCACTCCGTAGAAATTGTTCCCATTGATATCCTCCTCCTCCTCCTCCTCCTCCTCCTCCTCCTGATCTCTCGGATTTCCGACGGCGTACACAAGTTTTATGGTATTTTGAATCAATTGACACCTTTTGAAGTCGCACGTGCCTCTGACCAGCTCCTTTTTGCTCTCATAGTCTTTGACCCGCAGTATACACCCATGAATACCCTGTCCGCCAATATCCTGTGAATCCGTTCACGAATCCAGTCGGATTTGAATTCGGATTCATGAATCTGACTGGATCCGCGAATTCGAATACGAATCCGAACACGAATTCGAATACGAATCCGAACACGAATTCGAATACAAATCCGAATAGATTCGTATTCATATTTACGAATCTACAGGAACCGTCTTCATATTTACGAATCAAGTCAGATTCGTAAGTTCTCTATGAATCAGATTTGTATCCGTATTCACGAATACGAATCTGCCCAATTCTGCTCTGGTAGAGGGCCGGTGCGAGGATCGGGCGAAAAAGGAGTACACGTCTAGGAGACCTCTTACTTTGAGATCGCATGCCTTTGTTCGAACTTCGGCTTGTAGAGCCTCTCGTCATCCTTAGAACCTGAAGTCAGGCTTGATACTCAACTCCGAGAGATGGAGGTGCACATTTTAGCGTAGAATTTCGTTTGTGTTCTCCGTAGATTGGCGACCCCCCGTGATGCCTGGGCGGACCTTCTGTCTGATGTCTTCAACTGAAGATTTGCTGCCTCATTTCGAAGATTTGCTGTCCCAGATTCCAGATCTGGAGCCTTGATGCCCGGTGCGGACCGTCTCCCGCTTCCCCTCTCGCTACGTCATTGTGTGTTCTCAAGTTGGAAGCTCAGCCAGCTAGCCGTGTGTAACGCACGGTGCACTGCGAGGATCACGATGACCACCAGAACTTCAAGGACGCCTTGTTTTGTTTCGAAACGTCTATTATTTATTGATGTAAGGTATCCAGTCTTCTTCCAAGGGTCATCCGAGACTATCGGACCGACTCAGAACTTCTACGTTGCCTCGCCGGAGTTTTACGTATGAATATCACAACGGTCACTTACCTATCACCTTCCCTTGGCGAGATTCCCGAGAAAATGACATGATTTCTTTCACGGATATCTGATCTGAGACTTTCGTTCTACCGTGACAGGATCCTGTTTCTTTCGTAGTACGGGGCACCGCCGATGTCTGGAAATGCGGTTCGTGATATGCTTCGGAACGTGCCGTAGTACGACAGTAAGGTCTGTAGCATGGATGTTTACGGTCAGCGAACAAACGCCAGCTCCGCGGGGTTCGTTCTAACGGCACTACAAAATACGGTGCCCGATTTGAAACCTGGGTGTCTCTCGAATCGAGTTATCGATGATCCGACGGAGCATTGCCGCGCGTGCTTCATTTACATCATCATTTAGTCCTATTCCTGAAATCAGCCTTCAAGTACCCTGAAATCCCGCTTATATCGAACCCCTCAGATTTTTTCTTTGAGATGTTCGTTATACGGGGGATTTCGCAAGCTGACTCATGCGATTCGATGAAACTTGGGATATCAACTCACAAAGAAGCAAAGTACTAATGTTCACGGTGTTGCTTGAAAATCCATTTATTGAAATACACATCCTCTGATTTCTAAATATTTTGGAGGTTTGTGTTGCCGTATGATACAGATTGTATTTATATCAATGTGTCGTTAGAAAAGCTGTTCGTGGGCTGATATGAGAACTTTTGTGTTGTTGTCAAAATGCCGGGTTACGTGTCGTCCAATCATCTGCCACCATCCTCGTCTCCTATTGGCTTTTCATTTCAACTTTCTCAGCTCTCTCCGTGGAGGACACTACTTTGGCGAGGGTCACTCGCAGAATAAATCCGATGATCTGCTCTGGTCTCAAAAATTTCAAGATGCAGATAATCTTTCGCGTAACATTGATCTCATTTTTGGTATTGACAATGATCGGCCGAATCTTGCGGAAGCTCTTCAGATCAAACCAATCGCACGCATTGCCGAATTCAAGGAACTCTCCTGCTCTCCGATCGGGAGGAGGGAAACTTGCCGATACTACTTCGGCGACTTTTGAAGCTTTGTGTCTCAACATAGAAGCGATCGGCCGATATGAGTCCAGTCTGATACAAACGGTTGACTGTCGAACTGACTCTCGTCGAACCCAAACGCAGTGGCCCTTTGCTTTCTCCACGCTCACTGCACGGTGCGTCCAATTTTCGGAGGATAGAGGGTTGCATGCCCGACTCTTTCAGCCTCTCATCGCCCGCAGAAGCAGAAGTTTCTCGTCGTAGCGGCTTCCCGAAAGGCATTCGTTGCGCGCGGTTCAGGTTGCACCAACAGCGTCGGTGCTGACGCATGTGCTCCTCGTGCGCAAGAAAGGGACATCGCGTAGAAGCTCGGCAGTCTGACAAATGCTGAAAAACCTCGGGGATTCTCGGGTCTACGAAGATGTTCATAACAGGGTTTGTGTAAAAACGAAAAATGAGGAAACAAAGCGATAGAAGGGATCCGAAAACAACAAGATGAGGAAGTCGTCGTACTTCTATTCTCAGCGCAGCCGGAGAAATCAGACTCATCGCGATTATGCCGAAAGCACTCAGAAATGTTTGGTCAATGAAATCTTCTTGACGAGAATCATAACTTCGAGCAGGAACATGATCGAGTCCGTTCCTCAGATAAAAAAAACACATCAGAGAGTACCTGTCTGTCTGGGTGCGGAAACGGGGAACACTTCTCCTCGACATGATCTTATCAAGATTATCTATGAAAAGCTTTCGTATTTGTGAGTCTCCTCGGCTACCGCAGACAANGGTGAAACGTGTCTTGATTTCCGTGGAGTTACACTTCACGGTGAGAAGTAGGAGGTTCTGGTTTGTCACCAACACTTTAGCTCGTTTGAAAGAAACGGATTGGATCGAGCAAACTTCTGTGCGGGGAACACAAGAGTTCATCGACACGCTTTCCAGCCAGAAGACAATGTGATCGAAATATCGGATGCAACCGAATTTCCGAGTTCCATCGCCGCCCCAGTACAGCGGGCTGACGAAAGCTGTATCTTCGGACTTGGAACTTCTACCCAAAATGATATGTAATAAACATCGATGTCGAAAGTTCTGGAATGGATCTGGACTGAGGCTATGAGCTCTGTCAAAGATGGATTCCGTCGAAATGACTATAACCTCCAGGTTGCTGAGCAAAACCTCGCGATAAATGGGGGAAAACTTCGCTCCCGACTTTTCAGTATACTCCGAACGGGGCAACAAGAGTAAACTTGAGTTGAGTTTCACAATCGTTGATCTCAGAACGCTGTCAATGCCCAAGATCAGTATCTGTGTTGGCAACAAGTTGCGCCGGAGAGCGAAATTCTCGGCCTCAGCGAGAATGTTCACTGGATCGAGTGTCTTCGGCGTCTCCATTTTGAATGGATTGCTCGAAGGGAAGAGGAGGAGACTCATCAAAGATATTGACAACAGCATTATTCTCCGAATAATTGGCGAGCGAGCCGGCTGATGGTCGATCCCGCCTACTCGTCGTGGTAACAATTTTCACCAGTCTAATGTTTGCTGCACGGATACCATTCCTTTGGTTCGGGGAGCGACTTCTGAAAATCAGTATAATTTGAGAACAATTTTTCGATTTCGGTAAAATATTTCTATACTGGTAAATGCTGTGTGCGCGCGATCACGAGATTTCTGAATGAGATAGGCAATGGGATGGTGAGCATAGAAAATCGAAATCGCAAATAGAGGGGGTTGCGGAGTCTACGGCAGTGTGGTTCTTCGGACTCGTCGTGTTCACGTTGAATGGCGGAAGTATCAACCAAATTTTCTTTCTGGACGCCATATCGCTGCTTATCGAGGGAAAAACATGAAAACTCCATCACAAAAGCGAAAAGTCACAAAGGATTGAAAATCTTCATCAGTTTCCAAGACAGAGTATTCTTTCGAATGGGAGACGCGTTTGTGGAGGCTAGATGTGGTTGAGCCGAGTCAGAGCCTCCACAAATCATCAAAGTAAATGATTTTTATTTCTTTGACTGCTTCTTCCTGCCACCTCTCGGAGTTGATGAGCTTATCATGACGTAAGCATGACTTCCGATAAATAAGCTACAAAATGACATTTCGTGGCTAAAAAACCGAGCTTTCACATCTGATTCTCTCACTCACAAATTAAAGGTTTTGTTTACTCACCTCTCACTCGCAATCAGCAGAAAACGCGGGTCGACACTCAATCTCAACGGCTTGTTTCTGACGAAGTCAAGGTTGCTAGCCGTTATGTATCGTCCAGAAGGGCGGTGACCGGAATCTTCGATAGGGCAGGTGCTGAGAAGTTCCCGATTCCGAGTATGAAGGCGCTAGATAGTCGCGCCGAAGCTTCCTGGAAAGCATGACTCGATGAGGGCTTTACTTAAGTACTTTTACCTCTGGAAAATAGCTCTCTTCTTTCTTGCATGTCAAACCGAAGCCCAGATCGCCCACTGAGATATTCTCAACACCGCCTCCTCCGATGTCGAGTGCTATCATTGGTTTTAGGTGTGATGGTTTTGACATTCTCTACAACGGGTGATCAGGCGGAACGAAGGAATAGAGCTTCTTGCTCGTCGCAAGGCATTGCTTGTCAAATTCTTCATATTCTAAGTGATCTTTTGCGGGGTCCGTGGATACTTCCAGTATTTCTTTGTTTTCCGCGATACTCGTTGATTTTGGCATGAGATGCTGCAGCATTCTTGAGTACATTGGAAGTCACTGTTTCCGCCTCACCGATTAGGGTGGTGCACAGCTCTCTAACTGTAAGCGGCTCTCGGATCGCTTCAGTTTTCCTCTCGGCACCGCTGGTCGGCATCCTGTCGTGGTCCCGGTTGCGTACTGAACACAATTCTCTGAACCTCGTTATTGGCGGCTCCGCCAGTGACAAGCTAGGCTGCGGCGGATGATTACTGACTTCTCTAATCTAACAGGATGACTTATTATACCACAACCACTATTATACATATCATAGCTCTGATATGGAGCGACGTTCTGAAGCGGGAGCTCCCATCGAAGCGAATGGCAATCGAGCGAGGTCAGTTGACTTATGCATTTATATCACAAAGTGTCTCGATTCATCGATGATCGTGTGAACACAGTACATACTTTAACTTGCGATGTCACAAGATCAACCATCCTTCAAACACCTGACACCTGCTCATTCCGGACTCCGACTCGAACGCATCGAACGACTCGGATTGAAATTGAGGATCCCATGAGTAGGCACTTTCGGTCCGTCTTCAACCCTTAGTGAAAGTACCAGGCCTATATCGAGTCTCAAACTATGGTATTATTTGGATATTATTTGAGACTGAAGGAAACGTCCGACGAAGTTCGGGAGTTTTACGGACTCACACGGCGATAATGCCATCAAAGAGCAAAGGAGCTGATTCCGTCGAGGGGCCTATATCTCAATTGACAATCGCGTTTCAGTGCACCCCGCTCTCTATGTGAGCCGAAGTCCGCTGTGTCCTGCACAAGCAGCAATTCTTAGCATCCTTCTTCATCAACAAATATAAGTGCTCAATAATTCACGGAAAATGTGTATCCGTACCGACACCGTCACTACGAACTCTTCTCGTTTCCAGGAGTATGTCTTACAATCGTTCGAGAAAACCGAATTGAACTACGGAGCGAGGATCCCTAAGAATTTCAGGGGAACGAGTCGCCCGTGTATAGCCCAGAACAAATATTGGTCTCGTCAGAGTTGATTCCCTTGTCCAATATTGTCCTCATGCTTAGATAAGCGAGCAACTCAGGGCAGACCGAGGATTATAAGAAGCTCATATCATGGTAAATCCAACCCTGTCTACTCCTTCGGTGGATATGCAAAAGTATTTCCGTATTTTTGTCAGCCCATTCAGTACATACGTACGCTCTTGGTCACGAAGTAGTAAAGAGAATCTTACCTGAAGTCTCACAGGAGTCTCATACTTTGAGTTGTTGAAAAGAACGCTCTGTCGACAACAATGATCGCATAATGAGATGTCATCGTGTCAGGAAGGGATTGCCTGAGAGCTGCAGAACCTTGAACGAACGTCAATGTCGGAGATGGAGGAAGCAATCTTCATAAGGAATGCCTCGAGACGATCTGGAAGTAGTGATATGTGCCACCTAACAGCACTCCCACATATTACGTGAATCCTCGCGAGAACTCTACGATCTCGTTTGCATGACAAATCGTTAATGTGTTATTTGTCTAGCCTCGTAGTTCTCTGATTTTCCATAGCAGTGTCTTTGCAATCAGCATTCTCGAAAGCTTGCGGGACTCTCCGAAATTGTTGTTTTTCCATCCCAACAATGGCCCAGCCAGGTCGGTGCCGGACGGCTATCGTTTTTCTGAGACACCAAAATCCATCAATCGATATGAATTGATGGATATTTGGTTGGATTGTGCTGGATTGTTCCAGCTTACCACTTTGTTGGGCATTGATAAAGGGTGAATAATAATGAATCATGTCAGAACTTCAAAGCTCTAGTTAATATCGTTTACGTCTCCGAACATCCCATGCGCAGGAATGCCTGGAGCTATTTATACCCAAACTCGGCACCGTGGAATGTGCCAGAATCTGGCTAAATGTCATAGAAACTCAGTCTGTGGGTCCATGTTGATCAAATGAGCAAACTAAAATTGTTGTATCTGCAAATATTACCATCTCAGCTGTAACCCATCCCCTGTCACTCATACCCATCGTGTTGTCACGTTGTGCGTGATGTCTGCGGATTGAAGTCGGTGGAGAAGTCGACACGAGACCTCGATAGAAAGCGTCAGCCGAAATTCCAAATCATACGAGTGCTTCCGCACTGAGAGAGTGCTGGTTCATCGAAAATTACCAGAGGAGATGCCTGACAATAAGAGATGTCTGCCCTTCCGGATGCGATTGCAGAATTTGATGGTTCAACCAGCTGCTCTGCGCACGAATCCTAGCTGAATCGTGGAATCCAGATTTTCTTTAGAACCCTTCGCCCCCTCTAGGAAATCTCTCAAATGTCCGCATCTCATGCCATGTTGACTGGTGGTACCACACTCTCGAGGCAAACTTCTCAAGAGATTGAATCTGTGGTTCCCCGATACTTGACCTCCGCAAACAGGCAAAGAGCGCCTCTGGTACAGAGTTGGGCAGATTCGTATTCGTGAAAACTGATACAAATCTGATTCATTCACATATCAAACTATGAATTCGAATACGAATCCGACTCCGAATCAGAGTCAAATACGAATACGAATCCGAAAAAGAATCCGGCTGGATTCGTATTCGGATTTGTAGTCGGAATCGTATTAGGATTCATATCTTTGATCGAAAAGTGAAAAAATGTCGGTGTTTGAAGTGGTGTCGGGGGTTTTGGAGGCCGTTGATCACCATGCCGAGGTCTTTTTCCCCCTGCAGTCACTGTTCTATGCAAAACTGCCAGAAGCAAGTTAAGAAGACTGATCCATGCAGTAGAGTATAATTTACGGACTACCAATCTTGACATTGAAGCTTCCCTCTTATCTCCCGGCCTAGTGGCTTGATCATTTCGATTCAAATAAAGCACATCCGACCCGTCGTTCGACACCGTCTCCACAACGCAGTTGAATAACATCCCCTTGGATAGCCTGGTCACTCCGTAGAAATTGTTCCCATTGATATCCTCCTCCTCCTCCTCCTCCTCCTCCTCCTCCTGATCTCTCGGATTTCCGACGGCGTACACAAGTTTTATGGTATTTTGAATCAATTGACACCTTTTGAAGTCGCACGTGCCTCTGACCAGCTCCTTTTTGCTCTCATAGTCTTTGACCCGCAGTATACACCCATGAATACCCTGTCCGCCAATATCCTGTGAATCCGTTCACGAATCCAGTCGGATTTGAATTCGGATTCATGAATCTGACTGGATCCGCGAATTCGAATACGAATCCGAACACGAATTCGAATACGAATCCGAACACGAATTCGAATACAAATCCGAATAGATTCGTATTCATATTTACGAATCTACAGGAACCGTCTTCATATTTACGAATCAAGTCAGATTCGTAAGTTCTCTATGAATCAGATTTGTATCCGTATTCACGAATACGAATCTGCCCAATTCTGCTCTGGTAGAGGGCCGGTGCGAGGATCGGGCGAAAAAGGAGTACACGTCTAGGAGACCTCTTACTTTGAGATCGCATGCCTTTGTTCGAACTTCGGCTTGTAGAGCCTCTCGTCATCCTTAGAACCTGAAGTCAGGCTTGATACTCAACTCCGAGAGATGGAGGTGCACATTTTAGCGTAGAATTTCGTTTGTGTTCTCCGTAGATTGGCGACCCCCCGTGATGCCTGGGCGGACCTTCTGTCTGATGTCTTCAACTGAAGATTTGCTGCCTCATTTCGAAGATTTGCTGTCCCAGATTCCAGATCTGGAGCCTTGATGCCCGGTGCGGACCGTCTCCCGCTTCCCCTCTCGCTACGTCATTGTGTGTTCTCAAGTTGGAAGCTCAGCCAGCTAGCCGTGTGTAACGCACGGTGCACTGCGAGGATCACGATGACCACCAGAACTTCAAGGACGCCTTGTTTTGTTTCGAAACGTCTATTATTTATTGATGTAAGGTATCCAGTCTTCTTCCAAGGGTCATCCGAGACTATCGGACCGACTCAGAACTTCTACGTTGCCTCGCCGGAGTTTTACGTATGAATATCACAACGGTCACTTACCTATCACCTTCCCTTGGCGAGATTCCCGAGAAAATGACATGATTTCTTTCACGGATATCTGATCTGAGACTTTCGTTCTACCGTGACAGGATCCTGTTTCTTTCGTAGTACGGGGCACCGCCGATGTCTGGAAATGCGGTTCGTGATATGCTTCGGAACGTGCCGTAGTACGACAGTAAGGTCTGTAGCATGGATGTTTACGGTCAGCGAACAAACGCCAGCTCCGCGGGGTTCGTTCTAACGGCACTACAAAATACGGTGCCCGATTTGAAACCTGGGTGTCTCTCGAATCGAGTTATCGATGATCCGACGGAGCATTGCCGCGCGTGCTTCATTTACATCATCATTTAGTCCTATTCCTGAAATCAGCCTTCAAGTACCCTGAAATCCCGCTTATATCGAACCCCTCAGATTTTTTCTTTGAGATGTTCGTTATACGGGGGATTTCGCAAGCTGACTCATGCGATTCGATGAAACTTGGGATATCAACTCACAAAGAAGCAAAGTACTAATGTTCACGGTGTTGCTTGAAAATCCATTTATTGAAATACACATCCTCTGATTTCTAAATATTTTGGAGGTTTGTGTTGCCGTATGATACAGATTGTATTTATATCAATGTGTCGTTAGAAAAGCTGTTCGTGGGCTGATATGAGAACTTTTGTGTTGTTGTCAAAATGCCGGGTTACGTGTCGTCCAATCATCTGCCACCATCCTCGTCTCCTATTGGCTTTTCATTTCAACTTTCTCAGCTCTCTCCGTGGAGGACACTACTTTGGCGAGGGTCACTCGCAGAATAAATCCGATGATCTGCTCTGGTCTCAAAAATTTCAAGATGCAGATAATCTTTCGCGTAACATTGATCTCATTTTTGGTATTGACAATGATCGGCCGAATCTTGCGGAAGCTCTTCAGATCAAACCAATCGCACGCATTGCCGAATTCAAGGAACTCTCCTGCTCTCCGATCGGGAGGAGGGAAACTTGCCGATACTACTTCGGCGACTTTTGAAGCTTTGTGTCTCAACATAGAAGCGATCGGCCGATATGAGTCCAGTCTGATACAAACGGTTGACTGTCGAACTGACTCTCGTCGAACCCAAACGCAGTGGCCCTTTGCTTTCTCCACGCTCACTGCACGGTGCGTCCAATTTTCGGAGGATAGAGGGTTGCATGCCCGACTCTTTCAGCCTCTCATCGCCCGCAGAAGCAGAAGTTTCTCGTCGTAGCGGCTTCCCGAAAGGCATTCGTTGCGCGCGGTTCAGGTTGCACCAACAGCGTCGGTGCTGACGCATGTGCTCCTCGTGCGCAAGAAAGGGACATCGCGTAGAAGCTCGGCAGTCTGACAAATGCTGAAAAACCTCGGGGATTCTCGGGTCTACGAAGATGTTCATAACAGGGTTTGTGTAAAAACGAAAAATGAGGAAACAAAGCGATAGAAGGGATCCGAAAACAACAAGATGAGGAAGTCGTCGTACTTCTATTCTCAGCGCAGCCGGAGAAATCAGACTCATCGCGATTATGCCGAAAGCACTCAGAAATGTTTGGTCAATGAAATCTTCTTGACGAGAATCATAACTTCGAGCAGGAACATGATCGAGTCCGTTCCTCAGATAAAAAAAACACATCAGAGAGTACCTGTCTGTCTGGGTGCGGAAACGGGGAACACTTCTCCTCGACATGATCTTATCAAGATTATCTATGAAAAGCTTTCGTATTTGTGAGTCTCCTCGGCTACCGCAGACAAAGCTGGCCTGACAAGCTTTCGCGCGACCTAGGGTACGACAAATCCCATTGCTTTTCCGATCCTCACCAGCAAAGTTATTGTCAGAGTTAGAGCGAGACGTATGATTTTCGCAATCATCTGATCCGGTCTCAAATATCTCAGGATGGACATCAGTCTGTAGAAACCATGTCGCTTATTTTTGATGGTTGTGCAACGTTCGCAACAGGCGGCCGTGAGAGCAAGAGTAAAGCTTGCAACGATAATCGGTAGGATTTTCCTGAAAGCTTCCAAGTCAAACCAATCGCACGAATCCCCGAATTCCAAGAAAATTTTTGGTTCCAAGGTGCCTACAAGATAACCCAAGGTCTTGCTAACGCCGCGTTGGATGAGATTAGGGAATTCCCCAAGTTCTGTAGCTGCGCTGTCAAACGAAGCGAACGATATGAGGCCATTCTGAAATAGCCGGTCAATCGTTGCACTGACTCTAGTGGACACCAACAATAATGGTCCTTGAAAATGATTTCCGGAATCCGAGAGAGGTTTTAATACTTTCAGGTATGTGGAAAGCGAAGATTTCAAATCCCATTTTCTCCTGGCATCGTAGATTTCTCGTCTCAGCGGCTTTCCGGCACGCATTCGTTGTTCAATGTTCATATCGCATAAACAATATCCGTCCGAAAGAAGAATCGTCAGCGGGTGTACGAAAGAACACATCGTCGATTCTCGACAGTCAAAAATTTTCCCACAAGTTTCAGGAACTTTTCGATCTAGGAAGAAAGACATGACGAAATTCAGGTATATTTGATTAACGAGGAAACACAACGAAAGGAGGGATCCAAGCATGAGTACATGAGAATATCGTCGCACCGCTGTGCGCAACTCAACCACTGAAATCAAACTCATCACCGCAGTGGAGAGACCATTCCAGAAGGTCACAAGTTTCAACCACGAAATTATCCTCACTAGGAGGAACAGCGAGAGGAAAATCAGTGTCCAAACTTCCAGTTCAAATGGCTTGATGAGAGCCGAAACATCCAGATCGTGCCGTCGAATGTAAGCGAAACACTCGACAACATCTGGTTGTGAAACTGAATATCGATTCATAACAAACAAATCGAATGAGCTCATCACTGGCTCATTCACAGAAAGCTTCGTCTCGATCTTGGTGAAATTGCACGCTGATGTAACCGTAAGAAACCGCAGGCGAAGAGCTAGAATATGAAAATTCTCGAAAACAAGAGAGACTACCGAACAGTCATCTCTTCTAGGCATACAAGAATTCATGGATCTTCTGTCCGTCCAGAAAACAATATGATCAAAATATCGAATGCAAGCGAACCTCCGGATCTTGTCTTCAAACCAATGCAAGGTGCTCACATAAGCGATCTTCTCTAACTTGGATTTCTTGCCGAGAACAATGTGAAGTAGACATTTATGTCGGAAATTCTGGAATACATCCGGAGCGGGCTTCAGCGATGACCGTCCGTAGATAGATGTCGTGGAGATGACGATGACTTTCAAATTGCTCAGCAGAACTTCATGATAAATGGGAGTGGAATCGCTACGCGAGGCCATAAAGTACTCCGAATCAG
>JAJSRV010000071.1:88767-106695 GCA_021527715.1 Neoseiulus cucumeris | reverse complement strand
CCGAAACCAGCTACGAAGAAGATTTCGAGTCTGAACGGAATTCGTAGGTCGAACTAACGACACGCTGGGCTGCCACTAAGTTACGGGCTTCTCCCCGGAAGGTTTACGCAGTTTACCCGCCCAAAACACTGAAACTTGGGTTTACTACGAACTCAAGCGGGAACCTCGTTATTTCATACACACCAAACCGGTGAAACCTCAAATTGCGTGGACGCGCAATCTGAGATAATTTTGAGAGTTATTCCTCACACTACTTCGGACCAGATTTATGATTTATCAAACGATGACCTGATTACAACGGATCTCCTAGAAATACAAGGACCCATGACAAGCACGCCCCTCACATTCGAATTTACCATATAAAACGCGGAGATTCAGTCACTTCTCGCTAAATAACGCTACAACTTACGGATACGGCAAGTATTCGGGACGTTTCCTAGAGCCGGGCTACCACAGAGCTTACATGCCTCAAACAATGAAACATCTTGACGGACCCGCTACGCTACAAAATGCCTATTCATGCCATCTTCGGAGTTTACAGAGGGTGCTCTATACGCTTGTGGCAAACGTCCTACCGCGATCGGATCCGTTACCTTGGTGCCATATGGGGTACAGTCCTCCCGTCCCTTTATTCTAACGGAGACAGAATCATTCTTGATCCATTCTGTCCTCTGACTGAGAGCTTCAAAGTGAACCGAAATTCGTTGAATAAATGCCGAAGTTGATTCAGACTGTACCTCCAACGCAGTTAAGGACGTTTTCACGTCAAAATGGGACAAATCTGCATCTTCTCTACTGAAGCCGATCAGAGTTTCCAGAGTTTTTGGAGCTGAGAGATTATCTCCTGGAAAGGAACGACTGGGAGGTCCCTTCACTATATTTTGAATTCCAGTTTTTAGATTCCAACTATCGATTTCAATGATGTTGACAAGCACATGGTACGACCTTGATTATATCAACCAATCTAATTAGAACAAGAATTGATATAATCGTAAGTGGATATGATCGAGTGTGTAGCCTTCATGGATAGTAGGATGGGTAGATGCAATGATGATAGAGAGGTGACGGAACAGACTTTTCGGCCTAATCGGTTCACTCTTTGCAAAGTGCCTGCTCGACACCGTATTGAAAGCATTCGGTACCAGCATTCCTTGCTGGTACGCGGAGTCACCGATGAGTTTGAGGCGAAAGAGGCCCTGGCGCGAAGCCAATGCGGTTTCCGCGCAGACAGATCCACGATGGATGCGATACAGAGAGTAGTAAAAGCGGAAAGGGCAAAAACATGGAGGAGCAGGCGATTCTGCATGGTCGTCCTACTTGATGTCCGCAACGCGTTCAACGCGATGCTATCGAACGTGGTCATGGAATCTCTACGGCAAGCGGGCGTCTCCGCATACCTCCGTAGGGTGGTAGGAAGCTCTCTGGAAGACAGGTTCATCGTCACGCCAGGAGGTGAACGGCATAGAATGACAGCCGGGGCTCCACAAGGCTCCACTTTGGGACCGACGTATCGAACATTGCGTTCAACTGCGTACAACGGAGAGAGACCGGAGAGCGCTGACACCGTGGGCTACGCCGATGATCTAGCGATTGTTGTTAAGGCAGAGGACTGAGGGGGATCTGGTACGGAAGGCGAACGCCGTCACTGACACGGTGGCGAGCTGGATGGAAGAGCGCTATCTCGCGCTTGCACCCGAGAAGACCGAGGTGTTGCTACTACTGGGCCGCAAGATGTGCGTACCCTTCACGGGACTCTCTTTACGCGGATGTGCTATCGAGCCGAAGAGGGTGGCCAAGTACCCTGGTGTCATCCACGACAAGGGTCTGATCTTCGCTCCACACATCCAGCACGCACTGGACACACTGGGACCGCACCGCAGACACCACTGCGGTGTTGGTGGTCGCTCGCCAGATCCCCTGGCACATGCAGGCCGAGGAGAAGAGAACCAGAGAATTGGACCGTCGAGAACGGAACCCTATGGCCCGGAATTCGTGGAGGCAGAGGCGAGCGGAGACGTTGCAGAGGTGGATGGAGGAAGCGACCGGCGGGCGGGCGATTGATGCGACGTATCCTGCCCGACCTGAGGCCCTGGCATGCTAGGAAGCATGGCCGCACCGCTTACCTTCTCACTCAAGCACTTATCGGCCACGGATGCTTCCAAGAGTATCTGTGCCGAATCGGGAAGGTCGGGAGCCCCGACTGTGTCCTGTGTCTTTCCGGAGAACCGAACTGCGCGAAGCACGCTCTCATGGAGTGCTGCCAATTCACGAACGAAAGTCAGGGACTGCAGGCTCTATCGACGGCGATGCTGAAGTCCGAAGCGAATCGGTCGGCGGTCGAGGAATTCGGCGCTATCGTAATAGGGTCGAAGGAAGCTGTCGAGCACTCGCGGAGGGGAGACGCTACCAGCCAAGGACCACGTCAATAACCATGACGGGGACGAACCCGATGTCAGGGTCAGAGCCGAGGTGGAGGGCACCCGGTTCCCCCTTAAACAATGTCTCAACTTATTACCGGGGGAGAACCGCTGTAACAAATTGTACATACATTGTGGTTGCAAAGCGGAATGTGCAATGAACACAAACTAATTGATGGCCACGGTGTCGTGCCCTTAGGCCCCCTGGATTTTGTTTACCCCCAAGAGGGTCCACTGATGCCCCATGCACACCTTGGTGGTGCGCCGTGCAGCCCCTGGGGTGCGTATGCACCACTTTGGAAACCGCTTGACTAGACTAGGACTCTTCAAGGTCTACTGTATATCTCTTATTAGTCACATAATATCTGATGGAATAATTATTCTGGAAAATTCACAAGCTTTCAATTAGTTGGTCAACTCTGGAACCTGAAACAGACACTGTGTTCATCGAAGATCATGGAAAATTGAAAGAATATAGATTTCGTTTAGAATCGAGTAGTTCCTTGAGACACATCGAGCCTTTATTCATCAGGCAGGGTTCTGATGCAACACAGTTATTAAGCTAAAGTACATAACCAGAAAGCCGATGTCTCAATATTTCTCAAATGTCTACACGAGACATGTCTCAGCTCTCTAAGGAATATTAGTTGTATCATACAGCTTGTATTCCATCAATCGTGCAGCCACAACAACGGTGACAGCATGTCTCCCGGTGGATCGATTCCGTTCCTCAGATTCACAAAACACATCAGAGAGTACCTGTCTGTCTGGAAGCGGATTTCGCTGGAAACGGGGAAAACTTCTCCTCGACATGATCTTATCAAGAGCATCTATGAATCGATTCCAAATTTGTGAGTCTCCTCGGCTACCGCAGACAAAGCTGGCCTGACAAGCTTTCTCGCAACCTAGGGTACGACTAGACATCAGCTTCCGTACTACGGAGTACGGAAACTGCCTTCGTACTCCGTAGTACGGAGTACGGAATCAATTTCACGAAGGCAGTTTCCGTACTCCGTAGTACGGAAGCTGATGTCTAGGTACGCCAAATCCCATTGCTTTTCCGATCCTCACCAGCAAAGTTATTGCCAGAGTTAGAGCGAGACGCATGATATTCGGAATCATCTGATCCGGTCTCAAATATCTCAGGATGGACATCAGTATGTAGAAACAATATCGCTTATTATTTTCGATAATTGGGCAACGTTCGCAACAGGCGGCCGTGAGAGCAAGAGTAAAGCTTGCAACGATAATCGGTAGGATTTCCCTGAAAGCTCCCAAGCCAAACCAATCGCACGAATCCCCGAATCCCAAGAAAGTTTTCGGCTCCAAAGTGCCTACAAGATAACCCAAGGTCTTGTTAACGCCGCGTTGTATGAGCTTAGGGAATTTCCTAAGTTCTGTAGCTGCGCTGTCAAACGAAGCGAACGATATGAGGCCATTCTGAAATAGCCGGTCAATTGTTGCACTGACTCTAATGGATACCAGCAACAATGATCCTTGGAAGCGATTTCCGGAATCCGAGGAAGGTTTCAATACTTTTAAGAAATTGTAATGCGTAAATTTCAAATCAAATTGTTTTCCGGTATCGCAGATTTCTCGTCTCAGCGGCTTTCCGGCGCGCATTCGTTGTTTTATGTTCATATCGCACAAACAATATCCGTCCGAAAGAAGAATCGTCAGCGAGTGTGCGAAAGAACACACCGAAGATTCTCGACAGTCAAAAATTTTCTCACAAGTTTCAGGAACTTTTCGATCTAGGAAGAGAGACATGACGAAATTCAGGTATATTTGATTAACGAGGAAACACAACGAAAGGAGGGATCCAAGCATGAGTACATGAGAATATCGTCGCACCGCTGTGCGCAACTCAACCACTGAAATCAGACTCATCACCGCAGTGGTGAGACCATTCCAGAAGGTCACAAGTTTCAACCACGAAATTATCCTCACTAGGAGGAACAGCGAGAGGAAAATCAGCGTCCAAACTTCCGATTTGAACGGCTTGATGAGAGCCGAAACATCCAGATCGTGCTGTCGAATGTAAGCGAAACACTCGACAACATCTGGTTGTGAAACTGAATATCGATTCATCACAAACAAATCAAATGAGCTCATCACTGGCTCATTCACAGAGAGCTTCGTCTCGATCTTGGTGAAATTGCACGCTGATGTAACCGTAAGAAACTTCTGACGAATACTTAGCATATGAGAATTCTCGAAGACGAGAGAGACTACCGAACAGTCATTTCTTTGAAGCATACAAGAGTTCATGGACGTTCTGTCCGTCCAAAAAATAATATGATCGAAATATTGAACGCAAGCGAATCTCCGAATCTCGTTTTTAAACCAATGCAAGGTGCTCACATAAGCGATTCTCTCTGAAGTGGATCTTTTGCCGAGAACGATGTGTAGTAGACATTTATGTCGGAAATTCTGGAATACATCTGGAGCGGGCATCGGCGACCACGCTCCGTAGATAGATGTGGTGGAGATGACGATGACTTCCAAATTGCTCAGCAGAACTTCGTGATAAATGGGAGTAAAATCGCTACGCGAGGCCATCAAGTGCTCCGAATCAGGCAGCAAGAGTAGACTTGCGTTCAATTTAACGCTTTCTCCTGCCAGTACACCGCCAATACCCAAAATCAGTACCTGTGTCGGTAGCAGGGAGCGTCGAAGCGCGAAACGCTCCGCCTCAATGAGGACATTCATCAAACTGAGTTTTTTCGGAGTTTCCTTCCTCATGACACTTGGGCGGAATGTACCCATCAGCGGTGTCGTCATCAGTAGAATTGTTATCATGACCACGCTGAGCATTTTCACCGAGTCGCTGATCGTGAGTTCAGAGATGTACCTTCCACTTTGTGATCGATGAACTCTACAGTCGGGATCACGGGAAGGTCGCGGAGTTCTCTCACTTTTGCGGCGACCCTTCGTGTCTGGAGGTTCGTACCGTTCGACGACTCTTGCGGGAGAGATCTATGAGACCTCGAATGTGTCCAGCACGGCCTCACCTGTCTGCGATGAATGCAAGACCTACGTTAGCTAAATCTAGACATGGCGACTTCCTTGGATCATCGGAAAGTATGCTTGAAGAAATCCTCTCGAAACCTCAATGAGGAGACCCGGATTTTAATGAACTCACATGACAAATGCGGTCGTTCCACGGCAGTAGAGATGGAGTCACCCTGACGAGGATCTGGAATCCGTGGGGATTGGGAAGTAATTTCAAGTTATTTTCTAACCGATGCACCCATGCGTCGCTGTACGTAGAACCCGACCCGGAGCTCCTGGAGCCGCTCAGCAATTGGGTGCGGATCGCAGGCGGGTACTTTTGGACCACCTCGCGAAACATGGACTTGGAGCAGGCCACGCGCACTCCGCCCTCAGAGTTTTTGTAGCCCACAAGTCTTTGTCCCGAATTCTTCAGAAGCAACAATCGTGCAAAGCGCTAGGGTTTACAATATGAGAAACACGGTCCTCAGAGCGTACTCCCATGCTGAGATGGGACTTCTCTCTTTTCAGCCCAGAAAGAACAGTGTACTCACCGTTGCAGAGTATCACGGGTGCCTTCGAGAACGGGCACAGTCTATTCGGGGCGAATACACTGCTGTGACACGCGAACTTCAGGAGAAGAATGGTTACTAGCTCCATCAGCATGAGTGACTTTCACTGTTTAAGATCTCGGAATCATTTTCCATGGAGCCTGTACCAACGAGATCGCAAGCACAAGATTGTACGGAGCATTTAAAAGCGTCGGCCATTTTTATCACGAAGCGGGACGCTTTTACTGCGGCGCTTTCTAACCAATCGATTCTTGTTCGTGGATGGCACTCGAGTCGGTTTACTGGGCTTCAAAAGACACATATGAATCTACTTATGTTGCTCATGTTTGCAGCCGCCCCATTCAGAATGCCCCATGCTGATGCTGACCCCATCTCTATGAACCCTTCACTCATCGCAAAGGCAACAAAAAAATTTTTCCCCGGCTCTAGACGTCAGACGTCCACTTCGCGACTCAACCATCGAACCTCTGGACTTTGAAAAAGTCTATTTGTCCGCTGCTCAAGTGACATACAGGATGAAATGGGACAAATCTGCATCTTCTCTACTGAAGCCGATCAGAGCTTTCCAGAGTTTTTGCAGCTGAGAGATTATCTCCCGCTTATCCGACCGGAAAAAAGCTCAACCTCATTATGAAACTCCCGGATTATGTTCCACATTTGATATCCACTCAATGAAACACCACATGAATGAACTCCTCAAACTCTCCTGAATTCCGATGTTTGTCTGATGTTTATCTCAGAAGAGATGTATTAAAAGAAATGAATGAGAAGCACATATGTTTGCACTGAAGTTTCAGAGCGATTCTCAAACCAAATGCAGTCCAACATCGAAGGCAAAAAATCCTGTTTTGACTTGAGGTGAGCCAATTGTGAGGGAGGTTTCTTCATTATAATTTGAATTGTGATTTGTGATCTGCTGGGCCCCAAGATCTGAGAACCTGAAGATCTCCTTTGCTTGGAAATCGCGAAATTTCTCAATTTAAGGAGGTGCATAAGAGCATTTCACAGGAGAAAAGAATAGCAACCACATTTTGCGCACACTTGTTCGATTCCATAAATGAATGTCAATGAAGTTGATAAGCTCATGGTACGACGTTGATAATATCAACCAAGTTATTTGGACAAGAATTAATATAATCTTGAGTGGATATAATCGAGGGTGTCACCTTCATGGATAGTATGATGGCTAGATGTGATGATAATAGAGAGGTGACGGAACAGACTCTTCGGCCACATCGATGCACTCTCCCAATACACTTCCCAGCCTTGGAAGTTCTCGGAAACACAAAGAGACAAGATGTCCGGTTCTTCATCGGAGGATATAGTTTTCACGGGGCATTTCGAAAAGTTGATCTGACCGGGGGTGAAACACTAGTTGAATGGGGTCGACACGATCGAGGTTACACTACATGTTTTATGTTGAAAAATTGCTTCGCTTGCTCTGAGGTTGTGCACCTGAGTCGACTCAATCGACATTTTTCGCCGCAGTCCTAATCTCCAAAGAATGAGTTCACTAGCTTGAAGAGAAGCAGGAAGGTTGTTGTCGCGAGGAGCATGATCAGTTCTTGGATGTACAAACCGGCTGAATTCCAGGCTCCGTTCTCAATGTCTGGAAGCACACTTTGCTCATCGGCTTGGTGAATACGTCACTGAGATTCTTCTCGCTCGGAACGTAAACTTATCAAGCGATACAAGACACGTCGTATATTACCTGTACTCTAGGCTGTGGTTCCCTTCGCTCCATTGTCAATTTGCACTTGAATCTTGCCTGAGCTAGTGCTGAGAGGGCTAAATTTCCAACATTTTCGAACCAGCTCATGAGTGACATCGCATCTTAATGGCAGCAGAATGTGGCCGAAATCACGATCGATTTGCGACGGAAAAGGTTACTAGTGGTAAAATACCGATGCAAGAGGTTTGCAGCCACGGGAGAAGTCGACCATTACTGGTTTCTGCAGCACGTCCCGTCGAACAGAGTATTCAGTTTCGACATCGAATCGATCTCGTTGAGTTCCTTGGAAAATTCACTCCTCATGACCGCCGGCGCAAGAGAGAAAGCACTTAATGACGAGATTGACAAAAACTTACTGATTGCAGACATGGTGGGAGTCCAGCTACTGTGAACTTCATGGAGTGTCGGTGATATCTCCCAGACTCTATAGAGGGGCCAGATCAGTTTTTTCGAGGCTTCCGATCGATTACCAAGCATATATTCGACCTGAAATGTCGCGAATACACCGAAATCACGATTTGTCTCGAGCTGAGATAAAAATTTCGTTCCTCACAGCCCGAAGTCGCGGCAGGCGCTCGTAGCTCATTGTCAGCTTGGAGTCCCTGTGAAGGAGAAAGCTGCTCCGATGACGGAGATGAGTCGCGCCACTTCGAGGTTCCTCGATTCAGCCAGATAAAGGGAGATTCGGAGAAGGGGAGAGAAACCGGAATTCACGAACGAGGGAGTGAAGTTTTCAGGGACAAAAGATTCGATTTTTAGACGTAGATTCCGAAAGGAGACCTGAAAACTTCGGAGAGTGCATGTTTTCGCGTATGGATGGGTCCTGAATGACCCACTCACGGATATCGAACCTTCGTGTTCTTGATCATACATTTGTGTAGCTAAAGTTCTACTCATTGAAGCGGAAACCAGAATTGTGTGAGTGTTTTGATTCAGGAGTCATTGTGTGTTCGAATGATCGATCGCTGACGGGCTAGGTTCCTTTCGTTGCTTTCCCTGTTAGGTTCGAGATTCGTTGAAATCTCTTCTATTTCACCGCCACCGCAATTGAAATATCAGCCATCTGGAAGTCTCCAGCCAGTAGTTGTGCTGGTCTGAGGAGAGCGCTAGAGTGGGCTTCGATGGATTTTATTTTTCGATGGCAGCATGTCATTTAGTCTGATAGTTTCAGCACTCCGACTGGTTGACAATCTCGGAGAGCAGTCAAGAGAAATTTCTATCTAGAGCATTTCGAGAAGATCGCAACGATCTGATAAATAAGTGTTCTCGAGAAAATCCACCGTCTCTGCCGCAAAACTAGTCAGCGACGCTTTCTCTGAGTCAAATCTCCCGTAAAGATCATCATTCTCTATCCGATGGAACTCACTTGACGTAGCCTTGGATGCTGAGATTAAATGTTCGTCGATATCCACGACTGAAATCGGGCGCTTCAATGTGTTTGGTATCACTTGTTCGATTCGGTAACTCCGACGACTAAGAAGGATGACCCCCGAAAATCCAAGTAATGAAAGAAATGTAAAACCCAAGAATTCCGGCAGAAGACCTCAAACATCTCGGTCGCCGCCTACTTTCCCAAGGTCGACGCTGTTATCGGGTTTCTCTCTGAACAATGATTCTTCTCGCGAGTATTGCTGCTGTCCTGTGACCATACATTTCAGCCACAATCAAACGGAACCAGAGATTGCGAGATAGCATTTCGAATGCCTGGATGATCCTATTAGATCAAGAGCTTGCATCTCATTCGCGACGTCGCACAGTGGGCCAGCTGCGGACAAAAATATTTTTTCCAGATTTTTGATGCCTATCTCTGCTGAGTCGGTCTCCGGGCGTGAAGGAGAGTTGCAAAACGCGATGTGACCGAGCTTGCACTCAATTGGCTTGATTTGAACTCAATTTAAATGCTTTTTAAAGGGACTTTTCGCATAGAACCTAGAAAAACGACCGCGCTTGAGCGGGCAGAGACTTCAGATGATTTTTTTCTGATGTTCCCCGCGAAAAGCAAGACTGTGCAACAGATTCCGGAGCGCGGAAATGTGCGGCACCAGAGTATGACTGGAATGCCCCTTTTTGTTTACCCCTTCACCCCTTTTTGTTGTGCCAAGTCAGCCAATTGACCGAACGGAATCTCAACCTTCTCCATAACCTGTCGGTGATCATTGAACATTTTCATCGCATATTTGACCTCGTAAATAAGGGAAAGTTTAAATTCGATTCTTATTGCCATGAGCCATGATGATTCTTCTCTTTGGACCTGTTGCAAACTTGGCCTACCTCTCAGATTCTTTCAAACAAGGGAGTTGACAAAGTGCACCGGTTGTTAATTTATCGAGGATCAACCGCTTTGGCAATGAATACACAACGACTCTAGTCTTACAGCCGTGTAGGGATGCGAGAGTCACAATGAACCTTATCAATAGACTTCCACAAATTGTGCACCATGCGCATTCGTGACATTTGATTCTGTGTGACATTTTTGGTCCAAAATATAATGTTCTGAGACGACGACACAAACTTCTCTGAGCATTCCAGTCATACTCTGGTGCCGCACATTTCCGCGCTCCGGAATCTGTGGCACAGTCTTGCTTTTCGCGGGGAACATCAGAGAAAAATCATTTGAAGTCTCTGCCCGCTTAAGCGCGGTCGTTTTTCTAGGTTCTATGCGAAAAGTCCCTTTAAAAAGCATTTAAATTGAGTTCAAATCAAGCCAATTGAGTGCAAGCTCGGTCACATCGCGTTTTGCAACTCTCCTTCACGCCCGGAGACCGACTCAGCAGAAATTGGCATCAAAAATCTGGAAAAAATATTTTTGTCCGCAGCTGGCCCACTGTGCGTCGTTGCGGGAAAGTACAGAGGATTTACATTTCTGACAACTCATAGATTGCTACCGATGACAAGCGGCATTGACTGTTCGACATCGTTGCAGCAGTTTTCAACGAACTTCACAACGGAATCTTTTTTAAAATTGAATAATCTCGCGAGCGATCGGGAACCACGAATCAGAGTCTAAAAAAATAGATGCTCGAAGAGTGGGAACGAATCCCTCCGGAAGTCCCATTTTTCAGGTGCATCTCACCTCTTCAATTCGACTGAGGAGCCTTTTCCAAAATGTTTGAACCATTTCAATAGATCCTTGTCTTCGTCAAGTTAGCTGGATCATGAGATTCGGAGCTTGGTGAAACAAAAGGGAAACGCTAGGATTATGAGCGAGTGTTGGTGTCAGAGCCCTAATTAGTGCATAGGGCCTTTTGATAATCCCTTCGAAATACGATATAAAAAGCGCCAGTACGCTTTGGATATTCATTGAGAGCGGCTCCAGTTTTGGAGGCAGAATCCTCAACTTCTATTAGATCGACGTTCATGTTCTCGGTAAGTCAATTTGATTAGCGATCCGAGTTCCTCTCGAAATGGTGATTGGAAGAATTGATCAGAAAAGCTAGTAAATTTTTGCTTTTCCTAGTAAATTCCAATGAAGATCGCCAAACGGCAATCGTTAGAGACGTCGCAAACCGGTGGATTGATTCAGTTTGATCGAATCAATACTTTGCCAGTCATTACGCCATTTGAACAATATTTCACCTTTCATTGCAGATCAAGATGATTACTCGAACTGTGTTTTCTGCGGTGTTTCTTTCGCTTGCTTTCAGTAATCCGAAACTCGACAAGTACATTGATGAAACCCTAGTCGATTTCCCACTCCAGGTACATAGTTTTGGTCAGAATGAGGCAATGAGGCGTAGTGTGAAATCCAGACTCTAGAATCCTTTCTCCACGGAGAATCGTCTCTGACAGGAAAAAATAATCTCTATTCCCCTTCTCAGGCTTTGGTGATCGGCCTGGATCCTGTTGAGCTTCCCCCAGTAAAATTTGAAGTCAGAGGAAACGGTGAGTTATGTAATTTTTCCGAAAATGTCCCTATGCAGACTCGCCTCGATTTTCATCGCACCCCGGTGCGCGGCTTGAAACCACGGGAATGACTTCGCCGCGTGTTCTGGATGTAGGAAATCAAGATTAGACAACGACATCTCGAACCTGCAGGTTTCACGGAACGCGATCTCGAAGTCAACATCATCCGAGGTTCCGTGTCTGGATTGAGCAAAATTAAACGCCGAGGAAACTGCTCTTACGACTACTTCGGTACCGAGCAGAGGGGCTCATGTTTCCTGACCTTGGACACCGTGCGGATCGTCTCGAATGTTGATGTTATCGTCAGGTTCCAGTCTGAAAAGGTTTGTGGACATGATTACTTGTTTTTCCTTCAAAGAGGTGATATCTACATCCCGGGAGTCTTGGTGGTTTCTGGAAGGCCGGGTGTTATTATCAGGTTACATCCGGGCGTCACCCAATTTCTTCCGATATTCCATTATCCAGCGAAAGTCTCTTGAACTCCGGTGCCTACCTTACACGAACACCTAGAATTGGTCGCAGGCCTTACTGTTCAGTTCGGCGTCTCTCACGGAGCTTCCCGCAGTCGAGCAATTCGCTCTTCATACGAAACGGGAAATTATTGCGCGATTGATACTCGTGAATTCCCCAGGATGACTCGGCGTTCGCGATGATTCACACAGTCGTGATCTCCACTCGCTTCGAAAACGACAGCTTCTTGCTTCTCCAGCTCTCGACGGGTACATATCCGTCTCTCAGAACACTCAAGGCTCACCCTGCCACCATGACGTCATCTGTGACTCAGGGGATACCCTATCTCATCAAAAGCAGGTCAGGATTATCTCTAACTAGATATTGCAGAATTATTGCCTTGCTCCGATTCTCCGACACAGCGGGAACTTGCAAAGGTAGGTTTTCAAGCTATGATATCCATCCCACAGATGGAACCATTTCGGGAAACAATTGAACACGGCCGTCGTCGGACAGCTCTCGTCAGTCATCTCGGGGCAACTTACAAGAGCTTTCGAGAACAGCATGAAAAATCACTTGGTGTCCTGAGTCAGCAAGCTCGAGGTTAGAACCGCGCGGCGCCGAAATAAAAAGAATTTCCTGTTTCCCATTGGTTCTTACTCTAACCCAGAAGTGTCAAAAAGGCACTATGTGTCAAAAAGGCACGCAAGAGCACTGTTGAAGCCCTTTGCCCTCGAGCTCGAATGCGTTTGTATATCAGTTTTAACGATCAGAAGCATCATAACGAAATTCGGGTCATCTACAGGGCACTTTTTTGGCCACCTTGCGTGAATTTTTTCGTAGATCTGAGGTCTGTGATATGTCTGGGATCTTCTTTCCTAACATCTGAGAACACGATCCGACAGAGCTTGTGCCGATTCCCCGTGACCTACTTTTGACCACCTATTTTGGCGATTTTGTCCACTGTGCGTCGGCAGAACTGAGAATCTCAATTAGATGGATGGAATTTACTGATATTAGATTCCTTGTCGCCATCAACAAAGCTCGACGCCACTTGACCTCTTGAGATAAAAAACAGAAATGAATGAAGCGCTCTTAAAACAAAGTATTAACCGAAGATACGACTTTAAATATATATCGTGCACACATTTTTTCACGACTGCATGTGACCGAGACTACATGGATCCATCAAAGCTTGGGTTCGGCGATGTTATTCTCCGTGCAGCACAGATTCCGTCCGGGAAACTTCGGAACCGGGGACTCCTTCATGTCGCTGATTGAGATCTTCGAGTTGAGGAATCGCACGGGGTTCAGCTTCCGCGTCTCGTTTGCTCTCCGGACCTCTTCCACGATCAGCAAAGCTACCGCCTCGACATTCGATGCATCCTTGCAATGCAAGTGCAGTGTGTCGAGATTCTTGAGAACTTCTGGAAGCTTCGACTTCAGAGTTTTTATACAGACCTCCTCTTCATCGTTCGAGGCCAGGCAGAGCTGCTTCAGCTCGACTGTGGTTACTGCATCCCAGAGATCAAAGGAGTCCAGAGACAAATTCGGGGCTTCCAGTGCGAAGTTGAGCAAGCCATGACATTGTTGGAAGAATATCTTCAGTCCGTCCAAATCGATGCTTGTTGGTGAAGAAAATTTCACTTTGAGGGTTTCCAAATTGCTCGGTCCTCTGAGGAAGCGAAAGAAGTATGGTTCCACGAGGACATTCCTTAATGTCAGCTCCTTGAGGTCCGAAAAATCGCTTAGGTGCCTCGTGAAAGTGCCTGAGAGCTTCATCCAGCACGCTAGACAATCGTCAAGGTTCGACTCTACATGAAGCTTCTCCAGATTGAGCTTCCCCAATGCACTCATTGTGGCTCCGCTCATTTCGGGAGGTGGGAAGTTGGGCTCGCCTGCGAACAAACAGCAAGAGGACAGAGCTAGGGCTCTCACTGCCGGCGATGAATCCACCAACGACCTCCAGGCATTTGTCGAGGAAGCGCCATGGCTGCTGTTGAAATCGAGCTCGACCAGCGATGAGAGGGCGTCCGCTCTCAAAGCCAATCTTCGTTTGGGATGGAATTCCGGAAGATTCTCGGATCCGTTCGAATCGATTGAGCTTGCCCGTTCGAACCAAAAGCTGTTTTCCGAGTAACGATGGACGAACTTCTTGTGAGAAAGCGAGCTATCTCCACCGAGCACATGACGAAGGAGGCCGACGAAATGACCCGGGCTTTCCGCCTCCCTCGACACAATCATGTTCTCGATGTATCTGAGTCGTGCAGCGCTGACGTGAAGGGTTTCCTCGGATATCGGTGTCTTGGCACCTCCCATGAAGTGAATGTGAAAGCATTTGATTTCAGGACACGCATCCAAGAACCGAACGACGAAGTTCATTGCATCGTGATCGGGCGGAAGCTCGAGGTAGAGCTTCTCGATGCTCGAATGGAGACTCAGATCATATTCCGTTTCAGGTGCGGCGATTGTGGCTCTGAGACTTTTCAGCTTCGTGAGGGTGCTCAGTGCTTCTAGAAGATGAGCCAAGGTTAGGGAGGAATTCACCATATTGAGGCTCTTGAGGTTTGGGCATTTCTGGATGAGTTTTTTCACAGCCCCAGAACCTGACCAGCAGTCGGTGAGATCCAAGCGACGCACTTCCGAGCCTCTTAGAGACAAAAGCGTCATCACTGAGTCGTTGATGTGAAGTTGGCTGAATCGCTCGAGCGAATAATCCGCGTAGAGTGCGAGAAGGCGGCGATGTACACAGGCGAACGATATGAGCGATGCGCGATCAAGATACTGTGCGATGTTAAAGAGTACCTCGTTTGGTAGATCCATCAAACCAACCTGACTGAACTTGAATCTTTTTGCTTCGGGGGCCATGTGTGCAGAACAGGGAGTGTTTTGGTCACTCGATGAAAAGTCTGAAACGTTTTCGAATTCGGAGAGTCAGCTACGAAACTGGTTCGAGACTTCTTCACAACTGAACTTGTGGGAGATCGCTCGCCTCCCAAATTTGAATCTTTTCTCCCCTCACCTATCTCAATTATTTCTCTCTCCTTTTCGAGGTTTCCGATCTCGTTCTGGTGATCACCGCTGATCACACCCGGTTGCCCTGAAACCCGATTCCGTGCTCAGAGTGTCGACCCCCGTCGTCATTGAACCCAGAAGCCCTATTACCCAATATCCCTAAAAATCAGTCCGCCAGTTTGGTGGTTTAGAGGTTCCCAAATTGGTCTTTATCGACCCCTAGGGGTCTTTGGCGAAGCCCACGGGGTCTACGGAGTCTCATGGATCTGAATGAAGGGGGTCGATGGGTCAAAGAGTTTGGGAATCACTGGTTTGGAGCGATGCAAATCGTGCGAGAAGTATCCCGGATTCGTTCGGAAATCACATGACTAATAGCCACCCTCAAGCGCAACTTTCTGCGCATGAACGCATAGGATATTTTTTTAAAAAACAAAGTGCGTTTATTTCAGAAATACTTTTTAGATCTATGAAAACACAAGGGTCACGCCCTGTCTGTTTCGTTCTTCTGAAAAACATCTATTTGATAAGGAGGTGGCAACCAATTATAATACTCATACGAAGCACTTTAGAGTTCGAACTCGCCTACGCGTTATTGACATGTGATTCCCGAACAAGTTGCTCCTCGCACCATTTTCATCGCTCTAAACCACCGATTTAGCGGGCGGATTCTGAGGGATATTTGGCATTAGGGCTACTGGGGTTTAGGGATGCAGGGGGTCGGTACTGTCAGTATGAATTTTTCGCGAAATCGGGTTTCAGGGCAACCGGGTGCACACCATCATCGTTCCCGGGATCGATCTCATATAGATATATATATATATAGATAGATATCCTGACAATGTGTAACTTGAACTTCATTTTCTCATCAACCATGAGACCCACGCATGTATATCTATCGGTACGTTCGATAGTCGCATAGGAGCGATTTTTTTTGGGGCCACTGAAGGTGTGACACTTTAGCTTGAATGGATAGTCATTCAGGAGGCACCCTTGGCGAATAGCATAAAGGTTTTGCTTGTATTCAAGACGAGTCCGTTCACGTGCATCCATTCTGCTAATTTGGTCACAGAATCATTCGCAAGTTCACAGAGAGTTTCCAAACTTTTATCTCTGAGCATTATCACTGTATCATCAGCGAAAGATATCAGCTTTGCCTTCAGATTGATTCCAAGAAGTTCATTCAAATATATCACAAACAAAAGCGGCCTGGCGACGCGACGCTCCCTTGAGGTGCACCGCATGGAAGTTGGGCCCTGGCACAGAAGTCAAATGCTTTTGTAAGATCGCAGAAAACCGCCGCTTGGGATTCATCAACCTCAGTTGATTCGCTGACGTCTTTGACCAACTCATTGGCTGCTTGTTCGCAACTGCGCCCAGCGCGGAAACCATACTGTGCATCGCTCAGCAAAGAATTTTACTCACAGCACTCGAAATTGGTCCAAAGTTCTTTACGTCAGTTCGTATGCTCTCCCGTATACGCTTGCAATCCGAAGTTGAGATCGACGCGAGCAATGTTGTTCCGCACAGTTTGCCAACAAATTTTCGCAAAATGGTTACTGATTCCATTCAGAGCCATTCCTATTCGCTCAGAGCAGAGGGAAAGGCCCCTGGTCTTGCCTCGGTGGATTGAGTTTACAAGTTCCCAGACCTTCTTCAAATCATCGAATCAGACCCTCTTCGGAATTCTGCATAAATATACTTTCTATCATGTTGCGGGTGGACGAAAAGGCGGCGATTCTTCAGGGACTAGTGCATCCTATAGAGCTCGTTCAGAAACGCCCTCGGTCAGATTGCAAAGACCGCATTCAAATACCTGAACCTTCCGCTGAGATCTCCGCGCTTTTTTTCCGACTTTACCGCTCATGCCTTCGATCAAATAACCCAGCACTCTTGTGACTATTCTCACAACCACTGATGATTAGGGCTGTTAGTTCGACGCGGCCGGTGCGGAGATCGCGGTTTCCTCGATTTTCAGCTCCGTCCGCGAATTTCGCTAAATTTCTGCGCCTCCCGCGATTTTGGTGATTCTCAGATGGAAGCGTGATTTTTCCCTGGATTCTGATTAAAAATTTGCTCATGAAGAATCTTTTAGGTCTGGAACCGAATCAATGAAAGTTATATGATTTCGATGAACTTGGAAATCTGCGGGAGCCCGCTTAGCGGCGGAATCGCGTCGTGCGCTTTGGAAAAAAACGTGCCACGGCTCACGTATCGTTCTCTTCAAGCGCAGCTGGACCGTTGTGCTGAGCATCGCGAAGCACGCAAATCAGCTGTCCCCGAGAAGTCGTATCAGTGCGCCGCGATCTGGTGTCAACATGGACAGATTGAAGAAACTGCCGAAAAATATCACACCGACCACTCGAGCCAAGCAGTTTGCCAAAGGAACTTTCCACGTAAGCGGAAATCAGCTTTTCTGCAGCTTTTGCGACGTACCAGTTGACCATCTGTGGAAATATTTGTGCTCTAAACATCTCGTTACTTCAGTTCATAAGAAGAAGACTGAAACGACGCAAACCTCAACGGAGACAAAGCGGAAACTCCAGAGAGCAGTTTCGCAAATGTTTGAGCAGAGGACACAGCAGCAGCTACAGCGAAGAGTCGAGTTGATGGGTCTGATAAAGGAAATTTGCGGGACGAATACTCCAATACACGTTCTCGATCGACCATCTTTCAAATCAGACCTTAAAGCAAACTTGAAGAATGTTGGTTCGATTCCCTCATCTCATCAGCTACGTCAGGCATATCTCCCAAAAGTGTTCGAAGCTCACACGGTGAGTCGGGCGCTCTACCACCAGTCCCAGTTGTCACGCGTTGGAATAAGTGGTTTGCAGCGGCACTCTATCAC